>JANHFF010001134.1:400000-949966 GCA_024542945.1 allo-octoploid hybrid of Carassius auratus x Cyprinus carpio
ACCAAGTATTGAGTGCATAACTGAACATAATTATTTGAAGGTTGACTTTTTTTGTATTAAAAACACTTTTCTTTTATTGGTCGGATGAAATATGCTAATTTTTTGAGATAGGAATTTTGGGTTTTCATGAGCTGTATGCCAAAATCATCAGTATTAAAACAATAAAAGACCTGAAATATTTCAGTTGGTGTGCAATGAATCTAAAATATATGAAAGTTTAATTTTTATCATTACATTATGGAAAATAATGAACTTTTTCACAATATGCTAATTTTTTGAGAAGGACCTGTAGTACCTCCTTGGTGAGAAATTAGGTTTGTAGGCCATAAGAGCTTGTTTATGAAAATTTGCAAGCTTCACATGTATTTTTTCAATTGAATAATTGCACTTCAACAAAAATTAGAGGTCACCCAATTGCTTGAACAGATAGTTGGGAAAGGAGTTCCAAATACTGTCTTTATTTTTTAAATATTAAGTAAGCCGATTTATGTTAATTACATTGTTTAACGTTTCATAACTCAACACCTCTAGACCACCATGATCTTTGGAGTTGCACAAAATTTATTTTCTCAGGTAATGAGTCTTGTTTTTCTAGATAAAATCAGTAAGCATTTTATCCGATTGCTTGGTATCTTTAGGAGAAATACCTTCAGCTTTTAACAGAAGTACCCGCCCCTGAATTGACAAATCCCTTTGCAACCACATATTAAACCTCTTACTAGTTTTAGTAATAATTGGATTGAAATTTAAATCATTACACAAATATTCATCTTTACATATAACAACTCCCAGATATGTTACTTGGTTTTTAATTGTAATATTATGGAAATAATTAAAAAAAAACATTTGTTGAGAGGAAACAGAACAGATTTATTCATATTCATTCTTAACCCTGATACTTCTGAAAATTATTTTATATAGCTCACTGCTTTAATGATTTCATGCAAATCTTTCACAAATAAGGCAGTGTCCTCGGCAAACTGACATAACTGAAATGTTCTCCCTAATGCAGCAATTCCTTGAAAATCACATTTTTTAATGTAAAGGGCCATTATTTGCGTTGCTAACAAAAACAAAAAAGGGGAGATCGGACACCCTTGCCTTATTCCTCTACCAATATTAAATCTGCCAGAAGTCCCTCTTGCTAACTGTACAGAACTGGTACATCCTTTGTATAAGGTTTTGATTACATTTTGAAAATAACTGCCAAAGCCAAAAAATTAAATTGCTCTGAATAAAAAATGGTGTTCTGTGGTATCAAATGCCTTGTGAAAATCAATAAACAAAATAAAACTATCATTTAAAATATATTCATTGTAGTCTACCATATCTAGAATCAATCTAAATTATTACTAATGTGTCTTCCTTGAATAAATCCAGTCTGTAATCCTTGTTTCAGTATTTTGGCAAAAATTTGAGCAAATAATTTGGCATCATTATTTAATAGACTAATGGGTCTCCAATTCTCTAAATAAAGAATATTTTTGTTTGGCTTTGGGATCAATGTAATAACACCTTGTCTAAAAGAGGTGGGTAATTCCCCTTTTTCAATGGATTCTATGAACACTGCTAGCAAAAAAAGGAGCTAAACTGTCTCGAAAGATTTTATAAAACTCACTAACAAGCCCATCATTACCTGGAGAACGATTATCTTTATGTTTACCAATACATTCTATAACTTCCTCCAATTTTAAATCATCATCACAAAACAACTTGAAATCATCATCAATAACTTTGGCTTTATCTTTGACACTATTTAGAAAGTTATTCAAATCACAAGATACTAATTTAGAAGTATATGAATCTTTATAAAACTGAGCAACAAACTGTGAAATCTTTTTTTGATCCTCTATAACTGTATTATTAATTGACAATTTACTTAAAGAAGTAAATTCACCATTCCATTTTTCCAAATTAAAAAAAAATATATTTAGTGTTTTTCCCCCTGTTCCAAACATTTTCTTGGTAAATGTTATCCAGTTGTTCTTGTAATGATGATAAATCTATTAATTCCTGCATATTTAAATCACCTTTACTGGACAATCAAATTTTTTTTAATGACCTTTTATTCTTTTTGTCTTTTACTTGAAGCTATGGATTTCCCCATTGAAATAGCTAAGTTTCTAGTTTCATATTTTAATCTCCCAATTTTGTCCATAAACATTCATTATTTTAGCCTGAGTCCAGTGTTTGTCAATTATCTTTGAAGCCATTACTTTAAAATTATGATCATCTAATAACTTTTTATTCAATTTCCAATAACCTCTTTTGAATTTCGATTCAACTGGACCATGTACATTAATAAAGATTGATGTACCCTTATGGTCTGTTAAAACTGACGGCTCTATTCACACAGACTGGACACACCATTCCAGTTCATGTCAAGTCAAGTCAAGTCATCTTTATTTATATAGCGCTTTAAACAAAAAAGATTGCGTCAAAGTAACTGAACAACATTAATTAGGAAAACAGTGTCAATAATACAAAATGACAGTTAAAGGCAGTTCATCATTGAATTCAGTGATGTCATCATGCAGCTCAGTTCAGTTTAAATAGTATCTGTGCAATAATTTGCAATCAAGTCAACAATATCGCTGTAAATGAAGTGATGTGATATAAGGAAAATCAATACGTGATTGTCTAGAATAATCTTTGTTATTCCATGTATACATCCTTGTGTCTGTGTTTTTGAGACACCAGATGTCAACTAAACTCAAACGGGTACACACATTTTTAATTTCACAATGAGTTTCACTGCTTCTTGATGGCCATCGATCTAAATCTTCATCAAATACACTATTAAAATCACCTCCCCGTACAATATTCGCCAGGGGAAATTTATTCTTTGTTTCAATTTAGTTTCAATATTTGTAAAAAAAAAACCTCATTGTTAAATTGTCTATTATTGGTGGCATATGAATTCAAGGGTGTAATGAGTTTGATCAATGTTAACATGTAATATTACCATTCTACCCAAATTATCAGTTTCATGGCTTAGGACCTGACATTTGAAGTTTCCTTTCAATATAGCGACCCGTGCAGATTTAGTGGTGCAATGTGAAAACCATATGTCATTTCCCCACTGACTTCTCCAAAATTTTTCAACTTCCCCACAGGCATGTGTTTCTTGCCCAAAATAAAAATCAACACCCTTTCCTTTACAAAATAAAAATAAAGAATTCCTTTTCAAAACATTACGTAAACCACTGGCATTAATTCAGAAAACTGAAATAGACATTTTGCACTCCTCCCCTTTTAAACTAAATTATTAGACAAGGGTGTTTGTCGAGTATTGTTAGTTGCATATCTTATACTTAACTTTCTGCTGTGTATAAACAAAATGTAACAACCTGTAAACAGTTATTAGTAGAATAATTTTTTTTTTCTCCAAATACAGCACCTTGTAATTCTAACATAAAAACTTTATATATATATATATATATATATATATATATATATATATATATATATATATATATACATACAGCATACTGTTTACTCAAAAGAAAACTTTTTACTCCAGCAAACTATATTTCAATTAATATAACAATATAACATTAGGTAACTCGAACCTCTTTCTTATCTATGTAAGCCTTGTCCACAAAGTACGCTTGTTTTCCCTCTTTGTGTGTCTTTTCAACAAGAGGCCATAACTTGGTGCGTGCTTCTTTATCTGCAGTGGTCAGATCCTCTTTGAAACGGAGACGTTTATTTTCCAGATATTCATTCATTTTCGCATTTCTCCACACCAAGTCTCTTTTCCTCTGAGAAAGAAACCTGATGATCACTGGTCGCAGTGTTACATTCTTCAGCTCTGGAAGTTTGCCAATCCTGTGGACTACATCGATGTCTGTCACCGAATTACGCTCAGCCTCTGGAAGGATCTCTTTACATATTTCTTTCACAACCGCTTTGACATCTTCTTCAGATCTCTCCGGAACTCCGTAAAGACGCTAATTCCATCACCTGTTGTACCGATCAGCGTCATTCATCTTCTGCTCCATTTCTTGAAGTTTCTTTTGAGATTTGGCGCACTGTGCCGATTTAAAAAAGGAGAATGCATGTCTAAAAACAATGTCGTGATAACAGTTATACAGTGACTTTTTAAGTCCCTCCATTTGTAGAGTGTTCTGTTTGACTGCCATGTCAATTTGGTCAGCTCTTTGATCAATTTTTGTTGTCAGAATACGAATTATGTTCTTTTGCATCTCAGTCAAAGACAGCTCACTCCCTCCGTCATTCTTAGCTTTCTTTGGTGGACGTTTAATTGGAGTATTGGGATTGGTGTTACAAGTACCTCCATCAACCACTTTGCAAGCATAAGAATGTAGATCATTAATGCTCCTTTTATCTTTCGCAGATGCAGATTCTGTCTCCATCTCTACAGAGTCCTCCATACTTCACACTGTCCATCAATTCAATCAGGTGATATGTTGTTAGAACACAAAACAGATTGTTAAAGACCTCCTACAAGTAAAGTTCCTTCACAAACGAATCCCTAGCGATTCTAAGCAATCTTTTGTTTGTCTGTCTGTTATAACTCATTTATCACAGCCACACAAAATATAAAGTTATTAACTTAAGGGTCAGGATCACAACTAAAGCAAACACTGACCACTATAATGTTGACACACAAATTGTGATTTTCTCGTTTGGCGATTGTGCTTGTTAACATCAGATGTCTTCAATAACGGTCAATCATCACTCAATTAATCACCTAATTATCTCATTAATTCAACACTGCTTCAGTGTTACTTTTAATACTACTTCAGTGTTTATATGCGTCCACACTCAGAGTGTTAAATTAACACTGGGGATTTTTTGCTGTGTAGTCTAAACTGCAGGCACAGTTTTTTGTCCAGTGCTGGGTTCTATCATGCTCCTAACTTTTTTCTAACAAAGACATTTAAAAGTTTCACCGTTTAGTCACGTTCATTGTATTTTTATTTATTTATTTTTGAACTTTGTTAGATCGTGATGAATGAGTGACAGTTTTTAATAAATTTAAAGGTAGCAGTCTTTGCATGCTGTATTCACCTTATTCCGCCCCGCCCACTTTTAATACATCGCTTTTCCGCATTTTGTCATACGACTTCTGCTAAACTGATACGGCACATCCGGTAACTAGTTAAGTAGTTGTAAGATTGTTTATAGCTAGCTATAACTGTGGCAAAATGACAAAGAACGTTAATACCGTAAATATTATAAATTAGGAGCACGATGAAAACTTCTTAAGACTATCAGAATGTCTCAAATTGTCCCATCCATCGTCGCTGTTAACGTGGTTAATGTTAGACGATATGAAGAAGTGACCAGAGGTAACCTATATATTTAACTACTTCGTCCTGTCAGAAGGAGCTGATGGAGCAGCAAGGAAAAATAATAAAAGTACCGAAGCCTACCATTATTCCCATAGTGGGAAAGTGGGTTGTGTACTGTTCCACAGTGAGGGTGATTTCGTCTTTTTAAAAGCAAAGGTGCACTGAGACAGTGGAGCAGTCCAAACCGCTTGGTGTGGTGCTGGTCAGTAAGCAAGGGTCAGTGGAGACTACTGGATGTTCTTGCATCGCTGGTTTGGGAAGGTTGTGTAGCCACGCAGCCTCAATATTATGGAAGCTAATACTATCACACACATCATCATTATTTATTATTCATGATAATATCTTGCAGCGATTGTGTTGTTAACATACACTAAGTACACTGTAAAACCCGACATACAGCAAATTAGTGATGACAATCATCAATTATGGAACTGTTCAGATACCAAAATCTGACTAAACAGTTGTTGTATAATTAGTTTAGCTGATTACAAAAAAAAAAAAAAAAACATTCAAAGAGCCAGTGGTTCTGTCATAATCAGTTAACATAAATGACTTCCCAAACACTTTGTGCACAAACATCTTTTTTCTATGACAGCAATTAGTCACACACAGACATCAATAATCAGAATATGAACCTCAACAATGGTGACGAAAAAAAATAAATAAAACATGCTGCAATGCATGCTGGGTACTATTGTAGTACAAAACTCATCCATGGCTCCCAGCATGCTCTTTTGAATTTTTTTTTTTTTTTTTTTTATGGTCACTTTATGGTTATTGATGTCTGTGTAACTAATTGACACCATCGAAGACCACACTGTTTGGAAAGTGCTTTATATTAACTGATTATCACAGAACCACTGGCTCTTAGAATCACTTTTGCTATAATCAATCCAACTAATTACACAACACCTATTTCATCAGAGATTAAAATCCAAACAGTTCAATAACTGATGATTATCATCACCAATATACAATATAACAACCAACAGCTAGGTACAGGTTAGATAAAAAATGTTAGTCTGAAAGAACTATAAGTTGCTTTGGATAAAAGCAGCTTCTAAGCATGCGTGCGTGCGTGTAACACCTGATGATATTTCTTCTGGGCTTTTAAGTTACAACAAATATGTTTTAGAAACATATGGTCACAACAGCCAAAAAAAAAAACTAAGACAGAAGTCAAGGGTCAAGAGCCCAACTAAAGCAAACACTGATCTCTAACATGGTTACTTCAAATGAAACAAATCAACATCTAAACCTTAGTTAATTCTCAACAAGATCTTCTGTAGACGTCTGACAGAAATAAAGTCAGTCTGGTTATTAATAAGTGGAGCTGGTGTCTTTTATTTCAGTTTATTTTATCTAAGGCTGTGTCTGAAGTCAGTTGTAGTTCTTGTGTTTCTCTTTTCTTCAGTGATTCTGTTTGTTAACAGCAGCTGTTCATCACTAATGCTCCATTATCACTCAATTAATCACTTAATTGCTTAATTGCAATGTATATCTTCTTTCAGTGAACTCAACTGAATTAAGTTCAGAGTACTCACAACTATTAGTTTTAAAACGGTTTAAGTAAACACAACTTGTCAGGTTTTTAGGGATATCTGTTTACTCAAACGGTTTGAGTTAAGTTACTTGTTGGGTTTTACAGTGTATGTACATGATTGTGTTTTTGAGAAAACGTTTATGCGTGGGTAGTGAAAAACTGCAATTTTTAATCAGATCATAAGGGCCAATATTTCGAGATTTATGCATCATCTGAAAGCTGAATAAATAAGCTGTTAGGAAAGGATGATATTTGGCTGAGATACAACTATTTGAAAATCTGGAATCTAAGGGTGCAAGAAAATCAAAACATTGAGAAAATCACCTTTAAATTTGTCTAAATTAAGTTCTTAGCAATGCATATTACCAATCAAAAATTAGATTTGATATATTTATGGTAGGAAATTTACAAAATATCTTCATGGAACATGATCTTAACTTAATCTTAACTTGTTAGCTAGACAGTTAGCATCAGCTACCAATATTTACTTATTTTCAGTATGGTTATGGATAAACATTTATATCTGTCTACTTGGCTAGTTAATTCAAACAATTTAAACATTTATACTGTTGATAAACAATACAAAAACAGACGTCACATAGGGTTAAATGCGTAGCATTTTAATAGAACTGTTAATGTTATGGCAGCGGTAATTTGAATGTGCAGTAGTTATTTTATTTAATCTGTGTTATTTTAATGTTTTGTTTTTTTGACCTAAGAGGCACTGATGCTGATGTGTTTGCATTCAAGCATTTCAGTGGGCTTAAATAGATCACCCTTTACAGCAGATTTACTTCACAAACAAATGACAGTTTTGACCTAAATATGATTTTCAGTGAAAATAATTAATCCCAAAAAATTTGACATTAGTAACTTACTTTTAGCAGCATCAGTCGTGCGTGCACTCACAAGATCTCCCGGTTCTTACTTTTGAATTCAGTTCACTGGAGACTCATACTAACGGTTCATTTGAATCAGTGAGTTGTCGGTGAGAACGTAAGTTATGAATATAACTATGGATCTGTGAGACCGAAGGATGACCGTCACTATGGTCTAATAGGATGATAACCTTCATTCTGCCTTCTCTCGAGACTTTATGTAAACAAAGTCATGCCCATGACCCTGGAAGTGGAACGTCACACGCTATAAAAGGCCAGTTAAACTTCCGGCTCATTCTCTTACCTTGAATGCCCTAGTATTCTGAGCGACAAGGATAGTGACGGTTATCCTTCGGTCTCACAGATCCATAGTTATATTCATAACTTATGATCTGTTTCGACCTCACTCTGACCGTCACTACGGTCTAATAGGATGACTCATGTCAACAGGGTCACGAGGAACTACAGATTCTGAACTATTCAAACCTCGCTGGGCAACTGACATCAAAACGGCAGTGCTAACAGGTGTTGCGCCAGTTACGTCAACTCTGTAAAATTTTGCAAATGTACATGGTGTAGACCATGATGCTGCAGCACAAATCTCCCCCACCGAAACTCCTTTTAGTGTGGCCCATGAAGTAGCTACACTCTAAAAAATGCTGGGTTAAATATAACCCAACGCTGGGTTAAAAAGGGACCAACCCAACAGTTGGGTTGTTTTGACCCAGCAGTTGGCAGAGGTATAAAGTCCAGGGGTCAGAAAGTAAAAGTCCTGCCATATGTTTATTCCACCCATGAACTCAGCAAGCTGTTTTAACCAGAGGAGAACCAAGTCATTCCTTTCACATCACAAACGAGTCTCGAGTCAGATCCCAAGTCCTCAAAGAGTTAAAGTTAATGAGATAATTAAGTGACTAATTAAATGAAGATTGTGCATTAGTGATGAACACCTGCTGTTAACAATCAACTTAACAGAAGAAAAGAGAAACACAAGAACTACAACTGACTCCAGGCACAGCCTTGGATGAAATATACTGATTTATTTCTTTTTTTTAAAAGCACACAAGATGCCACCATAACTGTGGTCAAGGTTTGCTTTAATTAGTCTCTTGACCCTTTTAATAACTCAAAGTAGTTGGTTTCTAAGCAGTTACAATATTGTTTAACAGCAAACATTTGTGCATTGCTGATTCAAAAGCTTGAAGTAGCAGAGTAACTTGTGATTTCTGCTAATAACTAATGGTAAATAAACATCGTAAAGCAGTCTCTCTCTTTGGTTTATTCTTCAGGTACTGTATAACAAAAAAAAAAAAAAACTATTAAACAAATGCCACCTTAATGTGTCAATATTGAATAAAAAAAAGCTATATCAGCTCAGGAATTTAGCCATGAACATTTATCATACTATCCTCAAAAGTGGTGACAATAATTTTTCATACTGCAGTGCATGATGGGAGTTTTTACTATGGTGTTACCCAGCATTCATTGCATCATGAAGCATTTTGTTGATTGTCACCATTGTTGAGATTGGTATACTGGTTCTTGATGTCTCTCTGTGTCTAAATAGTATAGTAGGTTTTTTTTTGGTGTATTATATGTATATACACACACACACACACATACTTTTTTTTTTTTATTAATTCACTATATATTTTAGATCAACAGTGTTCTGTAGTTTCACATAGTTCTTAATGCAAGACCTGAACATGTAAATGGAAGTAAGTTATTTTAAATGAAATCAGGCCATTTCATGAGGCTTGTTTCATCACATATAAACAGCAAATATCTCATCATTGTAAAACACCACATGCATTTCTACAGAGAAAGAGATCTAGCTCAAGGGTCAAGAGCACAACTAAATCAAACACTGATCTCCATGATGGTGGCATCATTTTAACCAATAAAACATTAACATCTGATCCTCTGTAATTTCCAATAACAGCAGGTGTTCATCATTAATGCACAATCATCATTTAATTAATCACTTATTTATCTCATTAACTTTAACTCTTTGAGGACTTGGGATTTGACTTGAGACTTGTTTGTGACTTGAAAGGAATGACTTGGTTCCTCCTCTGGTGAAATCAGCTGCTGAGTTCATGGATGGAGCAAAAATATGGCAGGACTTTTACTTTCTGACCCCTGGACTACCCACCTCTGGTCAAAATAACCCAACCGCTGGGTCAAAACAACCCAACCGCTGGGTTGGTCCCTTTTTAACCCAGCACTGGGTTATATTTAACCCAGCATTTTTTAGAGTGTACACTTCTGGTTGAGTGGGCCCGTATTTCCATAGGAACTGGTAACACTCTTTCCGTATAAGCCTGGGAAATAACCTCAACCAACCAATGCAACAAACATTGCTTAGAAAGCGGCAATCCCAATCTGGCCCTTCCATAGCAAACAAAAAGCTGCAAATGAGACTTCCTCAAGGTCTGAGTAAAATTTATATAGGTGTGTAATGCCCTTACTAGACAATGGGTGAGCAAATTCTGCTGATCTGCCTGTGAAGGGGGTTGAAATTGAACTACCTCCAGAACTCGATTTCTGAACTGAGGATTAAGCATTTTTGGTAAAAAGGCAGGGTTGGGCCAGAGCATCACCCCTGTGCCATCTGGCCTCCAATGTAAATAATCCTCACTAATAGATAGCGCACACAATTCTCCTACCCTTTTAGCAGAGCATACAGCCAAGAGAAAAGCTGTCTTGAGAGACAAAGCTTTTAACTCTGCATCCACCATAGGCTCATACGGGGGCTTAGTGAGAGAGTCTAGTACAAAAGGCAAATCCCAATTGGGTACCCGCAAAGTGCGATTAGGACATAACCGACAAGCTCCCTTCAGAAACTGACCTACCAAGGGATGTCGTCCTAATGGCTGGCCATCCACTCCCCCATGAGATGCTGAAATAGCTGAAGCATAAACCCTGATTGTACTGGCTGCCTTTCCCTGATCCAGTTGAGCTTGTAGGAATCTAAGGAAAAGTGGCACAGAGGAGATTATTGGATCAACATTCATGCCTAAACACCAGTCTGAAAAAATTCTCCACTTTATGGAGTAATTAGCCTGAGTAGATGGAGCTCTGGCATTGTTCAGTGTCTCGCGTACCGTTTCATCTAGCTGTTGAGGGATGGACTCTGCAGAGGCCATACCCACAATCGCAGTGCCATCGGGTTTGGATGCCAAATCTGCCCGTCTCAGGTACAAAACTGCACATTCTATTAGCGCAGTGAAGTCATTCCCATCTAGGCAGGTCACAAGCCGCACTGCAGGGATTGTCCACATCCTCTCTTAAATGAGCCATCCCCAGGCATGAAGGGCAATCCCTATGCCCATTACGGGGGGTCCATTGCTGATTAGCAGTATCAGCAGCAATGAGAGGCCATGACACCCTCACACTAGGTAAGGCCACACACAATCCCACTGACTGTGCACAGTAGTGAAGGGAATATCCAGCCCACACAAAGCAAAGAAAGGCCTTCACTAGTACGCGAACGTATTTAGCAGGCCTCTATCAAACCCCAACAGCTGTGAACATTGATATAGGGCTCCAAAAGGCACAAAAATTATTATTATTATTATTATTTTTTTAATGAAGTATATTCACTAGTTACTGATGGATACTCTGAAAGAAAACAGAAATAACCCATAATATTGAATGGCTAGTATGTTAGAAACTAGCCTTAGAATATCTGAATAATATAACAACTAACCTCAATTCTTAAGTACCAATAGCATGAATTGAGTGTTTGTATTGAAATATTGAATGTAGAAACCCTCAATATCAATATAGCTTATCACAATTATAAATTGCAAAAATAAAAACACCACAATTCACAGGGGCACAAGGCACCTGCACCACTTTTGGGTGATGAATTGAATGGTGAATAACAATTTAATTTGGTTCCTACCTGTACCAGGTCTCTAAGGTGAGAAAGGTAAAGAGAATGAGCCGGAAGTTTAACTCGCCTTTTATAGCGCGTGACGTTCCGCTTCCGGGGTCATGGGCATGACTTTGTTTACATAAGGTCTTGAGAGAAGGCGGAACGAAGGTTATCATCCTATTAGACCTTAGTGACGGTCAGAGTGAGGTCGAAACAGATCAGCTGCAATCAAATCATTCTAATTCGTGAATGAATCGTTTGGTGCGATTTGCGAACCAATTTAAAAGGTTCATTGAAAAGAATCAGTTCGTTATTGAATCAGAAACCGCTTCTGCATGTCAGAGCATGTGATATATTATAAGGAGTCCCAGCTAGAATTTTTTTGTTCTAAAAATGTTCTAAGAACATTACCATGCATTGTTCTAATAATGTTTTTAGCGGGTAGTTTTATTTTTGTTCCCAGAACGTTCTCTCAAAAGATAGGATAACATTCTCTAAAAACATTCTAAAAATGTTTATTAATAACATTATTAGAACATTATCCTCTAACATTCTAATAAAGATTTAAGCAGAGGTTTAGATGTTGATGTTGATGTAATAAAGTAAATATATTTGAATAAAAGTAATAATTTGGTTTGATGTCACCATAATGGTGGTCAGTGTTGGCTTTAGTTGTGCAATTTGACACTTGATTTGTCAGTGTTGTTCTTTAGCTGCTGTAATCTTTGTTGTGGCAAAAACAGCGAGAGAACATGAGGTTAGATGATGCTGGTTGCTTGCTGATGATTAAGACATCACCACATATGTTTTCTGGTTACCTGGTTTCACCCAATCTAATGTATGGTGTTAGTTGCATCATTTATTCAAGTGACTCCATGGGGCCACAGCTGAATTTAAAGCAGATAATTTCAAGGATTAGAGAATAGAAAAAGAAAAAAAAAATACTCTGTCACACAAACATCAAGATTCAGTGTATGAACCTGAACAATGGTGGGATGCTTCATGCTGCAATGTATTCTGGGTACATCATAGAAAACTCATCCATGGCACCCAGAATGCATTGCAACATGAAGCATGTCACCATTGTTGAGATTCATACAATAATTCTTGAGGTCTCTGTGTGTCTAAGCATTCTTTGTTTCAAAGTGGTTCATGAACAGCGTAATTCAAAAAGAGCAGACGAAAATACATATGATATAAATCTGCAGGATCATATGCATTGCAACACATTTGCTACAGTCACTAATATTAAACTAATAGCATAGATTAGACTCCAGATAAAACCAGCTGATCAGATCATTACATGATGAAACTTTTAACACCAGCAAGTAAAAAAGTCACCTGATGACATTTTTCTCTCACTAGTTTTTGCCATAACAAATATAGTTACAGCAGTTAAACAAAAAGTAACATTGAAAAGACCCATACTGCCTAAGTCAAACTAAACTATTATTTTCAAATAAACCATCAACACCTCTGTTAATCTCAATAAGAACTTTTTTACATTTATCACAGAAATAAAGTCAGTCTTGTTTATAATAAGTGAAGTTGGTAATACTGTTTTTGGAGTTATTTACGCTGGAGTTTGACATCAAACAAAGGTTGGGTTTTCACTTACAACCAACATTTGACTTCTGAGCAATGTAAGTCCACATCTAGTGTAATGGGAAGCTTTATTAGAATGTTAGAGGATAATGTTCTAACAATGTTATCAAAAGACATGTTTAGAATGTTTTTAGAGAATGTTATCCTACCTTTTAGCAGAACATTCTAGGAACTAAAATAAAACTTGCCGCTGAAAACATTCCCAGAACATGAAAATTTTCAAGGTGGGGTAATGATATGTTTTATGAAATGTAGTGAAGTAAAAGTAAAAGTTACTCAAAATAAAACTACTCCAGTAAAGTACAGATACTTAAAAAATGTACTTAAGTAGAGTAACGAAGTAAAGCTACTCCGTTACTGACCACCACTGGTCTCGTTCCCTACTCCGGTTTATTTTTTCCGCAGCCAAACACTTCACGATGGAGATCCGCCACGGTGCCAGAGAACTTTAAGCCCTGTGTGATAAAGGCCAAATTCCCTTAATCATTTGTGTTCCTCATATTTATATTCCTGTGAAACAAGAAGCCATGACTGGATAATTTCATTTTCCTAGTCATCTTGGTTTGATAAGAATGCAAATGTGAATGGGAATATACTTCAGAGATACTTTAATAATAATACAAATGTATTTCTAGGAGTACCAATAATTGTAGCCATTGAATCATAAGGAAAAATATTTATTTCATAATGTGATTTCCCATCACTTTCAAAGTACCACATATCCTCAAAAGCATAGCATAAAATATGTATTGTATTATATATTATACAATAACGTTCTGTACGTTTTATATATATATATATATATATATATAGAGAGAGAGAGAGAGAGAGAGAGAGATGTACATAGCTCTTTTCTAAGCACTCAGTGGGCTTTACATAGAAGGGGTATCTCCTCAACCACCACCAGTGTGCATCATCCACCTGTATGATGTGATGGCAGCCATATTGCACTAGAACACCCACCACACACCAGCTGTAAGTCTGTACCCGCTATACATTTTTCAAGATTCATTATTTTAGGCACACACAGACATCAAGAATCAGTGTATGAATCTCAACAACGGTGACAAACAGCATATTCAGATAAACAGATCAATTCTGAACACCACAAAACTAGATACTAAAAAGTGACATAAAAACGGCAAAAATGGTGAGTTTTTATTGGCTATAACATGCTTTTTTGATGGTCACCATTGCTGTATTGCTCACGCTGATTCTTGATGTCTGTGTGTCTAAATAAAAACTTATTTATTATGTAGCTGTAACTTTTAAAAACATCTGTCTGATTAGGCCAAAATGCAAGGTCTTGTATTTTTCATTTAACTTATGTAATAAATAAAGACAATCCAACTCAAGTATTCAGACCCAAAACACAACCAACAACACATGATTACATTTCTTTTGGTCTGTTTGTCTGTTATAACTCAGTTACCACAGCCACAAAACCTAAAGTTAACCACTTAAGGGTCAAGATCCCAACTAAAGCTAATACTGACCACTATAATGGTGACACACAAATTGTGTTTTTCTCGTTTAGTGATTCTGCTTGTTAACATCAGGTGTCTTCAATAATGGTCAATCATCACTCAATTAATCACCTAATTATCTCATTAACTTTAACACTGCTTCAGTGTTACTTTTAACACTACTTCGGTGTTTGTATGAGTCCACACTCAGAGTGTTAAATTAACACTGGAGATTTTGCTGTGTGGGACTTTTAATGACCACAGAGAGTCAGGACCTTTCTCATCCGAAAGACGGAATTTAAGCACTGAACTATAAACCTTTTCTTATTTTATATATATATATAAAAAGGTCTGTGGTGGATTTCTAGAAATGTATGGCAAGGTGTGAAGTTTGAAAGTGGAATTTGTTTAGTTGGGTGTTTTGTAATGTAGATATTAACAGGACAACCCAGTTCAGATGCAAAGGATATTGGTGGTTTACGTGTTGATACAAGATGGCGCCTGTGTACTGGGCCTGCCGTCTGTCACTCTTGTGGTTGCTTGTCTGGTTGTCTGCTCTATTTTTAAACTGCTACACGCTTTTAATCTACGACCGTCAAGCACTCTTGGATATTCGCAACTCGGTTGTGACCTCTTTCACAAAATCTTACACTTTAGATGTGGACTGCTCCTTTAACAAGACTGATGAGTCGTTCACATCGGCTATCCCGGGACATATCCGCCGGTGGCCCCTCAACATCCCGCGGAGAAAGCGAAGGAGGAAACGAGGAAACCGCGGAGGATACATTGTGAAGCTGAAAGCTCATCTGCGGGCTGGCTTTCTCTCGGATTCTTCTCACGAATCGCTTTACGGCGGCTCTACTACCTGGCGCCCACTGGACGTGGCATACCGGTGGCTTCGTCATGTTCCCCCCCCTGCACTCACAACTTGGATTTTATGTTTATCACGGAATCCTGGATAAAGGTTGGTGATCTAACTCCGTTTTCTGATCTGATCCCTGATGACTGTACATTTTTTAACTCTCCTCGTCCGAGTGGACGCGGGGGTGGCATAGTAACAATTTTAAAGAACTCTCTCTCTGCACGCTGTCGATTGGTCCCTGGAACGGCCTTTTCCAGCTTTGAAGCTCAGTTTCTTCACTTGGACTGGAATAGTCCTGTATGTCTAGTGGATATTTACCGTCCTCCGCACTGCACTAAGGATTTTATACAGAATTTCACTGAACTGATCGGCAATATTGCCACAAATTACGATCGCTTTCTATTGGTGGGCGACTTTAATATCCATGTCTGCTGTCCGTCTAACCCCTTATCACATGAGTTTCTTAATATTATCAATGCTTTTAATCTATCCCAGTGGATCAGTGACGCTACTCATATTCAGGGACATGCGTTGGATCTTGTACTCTCATATGGGCTTGATGTGACTGATATTGTGCTCTCAGATTTTATGATCTCTGACCATAAGCCTATATTATTCACACTGTCTCTTCCAGAGTGCTCTTATTTTTCAAATACAACTGTAAGTCTTTCTCGCTTCTACTCTCTACAGTTTAGCACAAATTTCAACTTGTGTTTTGCTGAATGTTGCTCACAGTTGCACTTGGATCAACTGTTATCTGACTTGGATGCTGATCAACATCTTAGCCTCTTGAAATCTGCCTGGCTTAAGGCAGCAAATGCAACTGCCTCCCTTAAGCCTCACAAGCAAAAAACTAAATCTGTACTGTGGCAAACCTCTGATACCCGTCTCCTAAGACAAAACTGTAGAAAAGCAGAACGTAAATGGAAACAAGACAGGCTGCATATCTCTCTTCAAATGTTCAGAGACTCTCTTACTTCTTACCAGACTGCAGCTAAGTCTGCAAAAGCTGCATACTTTTCTAACCTAATTGAAACTAATCACTCTAAACCTAAGGTTTTGTTTTCAATAATAAGACTTGGTGTCTGCCCCACTTTAACTTTAACCATCTCTCCAATCATGTCATCTTCCTCTGCATTTTTGGATGCTTTTGAACCCATCAGTCTCCAGGAATTGAAGGAGGTGATTGACAATCTTAAACCCTCATTCTGTTCTAGCGATATCATTCACCCCAAATATTTTAAATTAATTATTGATTCGATTGGGCCAGGTCTGCTGTCTCTTATTAATAAGTGTCTCCAAACTGGCTCTGTTCCTGCCGACTTTAAAGTTGTTACTGTCACGATCTCAGTGGGGTCTGAGGCTTTTGCTGTCCTGGAGCACATGGGTTTTGTTTTGGTGGCTCGCCAGGTGTTTCACAATCACCGTTATGTTTCTCCGCCCCTCTTGTTATCCCTGTTAACGTATTCTCCCTCACCTGCACCCCATTTTACGCTGATTATCTTCCCTTTATCATGCCCTGGTGTTTGCTGTCTTGTGTCGGTCCGTAAGCATTGTTAGAAGCGCTAACCTTCACCTTGCTTTCTGAGGTTTTTTGACCCTGCTTTATTCATTCGATTTTTTCCCTGTCTTGTCGGTCTGGTGTCCCTGTTTTTGCCCTCTCGGTCTGCCTGATCACTCTAGGACTCTGGGGAGTTTGTCTGCCCTGTTCTCTCTCTTGCTGAGGCCAGCACCAACTAGCAGCCGACTCGACTCACCTCTCTCTCGGCTTGGACGCTGGACTCCACTGCGGGCTCGTCACTTTCCCTCGCCGCTGTCTGGCTGATGCCGGTGAAGTCTTCCTGCTGGTCTTCCTGACGGAGTGCTGGCGGTTTCGTTATCCTACTGATTATCCTCAGATCTAATAAACTCTTAATTCGTTCATCCGCAGTTGGATCCTGGTCTTGTTTCTCACAGTATGGACCGACCTGAGATGGATCCAGCGGGTGAGGAGTTTGTTCGGTCGGCTATCGCTCATCAAGGCGCTCTCCTCGGCCACCAAGCCAGCCAGCTCTCGTCCACCGCTCAGGAGGTGGAGACCCTCACTGCCCAAATGGCTGAATTAAGTGGTCGCTTCCGCGAACTGCAAGATGTCCTGTCGTCCGTCGCTTCGGGGGTTCCCCGGCCTCTCACTCAGCACGAGCCCGAGCCGCACGCTAACAATCCGCCCTTGTATGATGGAGATCCGAATTCATGTCGGGCGTTTCTATCTCAGTGTGCGCTGGTATTCGCGCTGCAACCACGCCCATTCCTGCAAGGCTCTTATTGATTCTGGCGCCGAGGCCAGCTTCCTGGACTATAGCACTGCCAAGGACTGGGGCATTCCTGCCATTCCTCTTTCTTCTCCCGTCACTGTCTGGGGTCTCTCTGGTCAGCCTATAGCCACTATCACCCACACCACCCCTCGTGTAAGTCTTGTTGTCTCGGGTAATCACCATGAGTCGGTTGTGCTGTTCCTTCTGGAGTCCCCTCACGCCAGACTTGTTCTGGGGCACCCTTGGTTGGTTCAGCACAGCCCTCATGTGGATTGGTCCCGCAGTCAGATTGTGTCCTGGAGTCAGTCGTGTCATGCATGTTGCCTTGGTTCTGCCTCTCCTTCCGTGTCTGTGTCTCCTGTGTTGCAGGTTGAGACGGCTGACCTCACTGGGGTACCAGCGGAGTATTGTGATCTGCGGCTGGTTTTCAGCAAGTCCCGGGCCACCTCGCTGCCTCCTCACCGGCCGTTCGATTGTGCCATCGACCTCCTCCCAGGCACTTCTCCGCCCCGGGGTCGCCTATTTTCCCTGTCAGGTCCTGAACGAGAGGCTATGGACACATACATTCAAGAATCCTTAAAAGCCGGTCTCATTCGCCACTCGTCTTCCCCCGCTGGCGCTGGGTTCTTCTTCGTTAAGAAGAAGGATGGCTCTCTGCGTCCTTGCATTGATTATCGAGGGTTAAATGACATTACTATAAAGAACAGGTACCCCTTGCCATTAATGTCTTCTGCCTTTGAACTTTTGCAGGGAGCCAAGGTCTTTACTAAGTTAGACCTCCGCAACGCCTATCATCTCATCCGTATTCGTGAGGGCGATGAGTGGAAGACAGCCTTCAATACCCCCACGGGACACTATGAATACCTGGTCCTTCCGTTTGGGCTTACCAATGCTCCGGCTGTCTTCCAGGGCATGGTCAATAGCGTGTTGGGAGACATGATTAACAGATTTGTCTTTGTGTACCTCGATGATATTCTCATCTTTTCTCCATCCCTTCAGGTACACACTCAGCATGTGCGCCAGGTCCTCCAACGGCTGCTGGAGAACCAGCTTTATGTCAAAGCGGAGAAGTGCGAGTTCCACGCCAAGTCAGTCTCGTTCCTGGGCTTTGTAGTCTCAGCAGGGGAGATTAAGCCAGATCAGGCCAAGGTCGAGGCTGTCGCCAAGTGGCCAGTCCCCAACTCCAGGAAGGCTCTGCAGCGTTTCTTGGGCTTCGCCAACTTTTACCGGCGATTCATCAGGAATTTTGGCCAGGTAGCTGCACCCTTGACGGCGCTCACCTCCATCAAGAGACCGTTCACCTGGAGCGCTCCGGCTCAGGAGGCCTTTGATAATTTAAAGTCCCGATTTATCTCTGCTCCTGTTCTCTCCGTTCCAGATCCTGAACGGCAGTTCATTGTTGAGGTGGATGCGTCTGAAGTTGGGGTAGGCGCAGTCTTGTCCCAGCGTTCCTGTAAGGATGGGAAGGTGCACCCCTGTGCATATTTTTCCCATCGCCTTAACCCTGCAGAACGAAATTACGACATTGGCAATCGTGAGCTGCTGGCAGTGAGGTTGGCCCTGGGTGAGTGGCGCCACTGGTTGGAGGGGTCGGCGCTGCCCTTCTTGGTCTGGACGGATCATAAGAACTTGGAATATATCCGTTCGGCCAAGAGGCTGAGTCCGCGCCAGGCCCGCTGGGCACTCTTCTTTGACCGCTTTAATTTCACCCTTTCATACCGGCCTGGGGCTAAGAACATTAAGCCCGATACTCTATCCCGTCAGTTCGAGCGATCGGAAGAGGAGGCTCCTACGGAGACTATACTCCCTGAGGGAGTGGTGGTGGGGGCTCTCTCCTGGAGCATCGAGCGGCGGGTGGAGGAGGCCGGACGAGGGGTGGAAGTACCAGTTGAGTGTCCGGCAGGTCGGTTGTTCGTGCCGGCAGCACTACGCCCTGAGGTCCTTCGGTGGGGTCATGAATCTAGGATCACCTGCCATCCAGGAGTCAGGAGATCTCTGGCTGCCATCCGCCAGCGATTTTGGTGGCCCTCTATGGGTCAGGATGTCAGGCAGTTTGTATTGGCTTGCTCCGTTTGTGCCCAAAACAAAGTCTCTAACCGTCCCTCCATTGGTCAACTTCAACCCCTGCCCATTCCCTCTCGTCCCTGGTCACACATTGCCTTAGATTTTGTCTCTGGCTTACCTCTTTCGAATGGTTACACCGTAATTCTCACGGTGGTGGATCGCTTCTCTAAGGCGGTCCATTTTGTACCCCTACCCAAACTTCCATCTGCCAAGGAGACAGCCCAACTGGTAATAGACCATGTCTTCCGTATCCATGGTCTTCCGGTGGACGTGGTCTCTGACAGGGGTCCCCAGTTTGTCTCCCGCTTCTGGCAAGAATTTTGTCGACAGATTGGGGCCTCTACAAGTCTGTCGTCAGGTTTTCATCCTCAGACCAACGGTCAGTGTGAGCGAGCCAATCAGGATCTCGAGCGAGTTCTCCGCTGCCTGGCATTCCGCAATCCTGCCTCTTGGAGCCAACAGCTCACGTGGATCGAGTATTCCCATAATACTCTTCCAGTAGCATCCACAGGTATGTCACCCTTTGAATGTTCTGTTGGTTACCTTCCTCCTTTGTTTCCCTCTCAGGAACCCGATGCTGCAGTTCCGTCTGCCCTAGCCTTTGTTCGGAGATGTCGTAGTGTCTGGAGGAAGGCTAGGAAGGCCCTGGTCCAGGCCTCCAGACGGACTAAGGCAGCGGCTGATCGCCACCGGATTCCGGCGCCCCGTTATGTCTGTGGTCAGAAGGTATGGCTGTCTACCAAGGACCTGCCTCTCAAGGCTGTCTCTCGCAAATTGGCACCCAGGTTCATTGGGCCATACCAGATCACAAAGATCCTTAATCCGGTTGCGGTTCGGCTCAAGTTGCCCTCCTCTCTTGGTCGGGTTCACCCTGTTTTCCATGTATCCAGGGTTAAGCCTGTTTTCAGGTCCTCCCTTAATACCAACATTTCATCCCCTGCCCCCCCTCCCCCTCGTCTAGTGGATGGTTCTCCTGCCTATTCTGTTAGGAGATTACTAGATGTTCGTCGTCGTGGCAGGGGTTTCCAATACCTGGTGGACTGGGAGGGCTACGGTCCGGAGGAGAGGAGTTGGGTTCCGGCTCGGGATATTCTGGATCGGTCGCTGATCGACGACTTCCGCCGTAAACGTGGTAAAACCCTCCCTTAAGTCGCCTGGTGGCGCTCCTTGGGGGAGGGGGTACTGTCACGATCTCAGTGGGGTCTGAGGCTTTTGCTGTCCTGGAGCACATGGGTTTTGTTTTGGTGGCTCGCCAGGTGTTTCACAATCACCGTTATGTTTCTCCGCCCCTCTTGTTATCCCTGTTAACGTATTCTCCCTCACCTGCACCCCATTTTACGCTGATTATCTTCCCTTTATCATGCCCTGGTGTTTGCTGTCTTGTGTCGGTCCGTAAGCATTGTTAGAAGCGCTAACCTTCACCTTGCTTTCTGAGGTTTTTTGACCCTGCTTTATTCATTCGATTTTTTCCCTGTCTTGTCGGTCTGGTGTCCCTGTTTTTGCCCTCTCGGTCTGCCTGATCACTCTAGGACTCTGGGAAGTTTGTCTGCCCTGTTCTCTCTCTTGCTGAGGCCAGCACCAACTAGCAGCCGACTCGACTCACCTCTCTCTCGGCTTGGACGCTGGACTCCACTGCGGGCTCGTCACTTTCCCTCGCCGCTGTCTGGCTGATGCCGGTGAAGTCTTCCTGCTGGTCTTCCTGACGGAGTGCTGGCGGTTTCGTTATCCTACTGATTATCCTCAGATCTAATAAACTCTTAATTCGTTCATCCGCAGTTGGATCCTGGTCTTGTTTCTCACAGTTACAGTCACTCCTCTACTCAAGAAGCCTTCACTGGACCACACTGTTCTAAAAAAATTTCGTCCAATTTCTGTTTTGCCTTTCATTTCAAAAGTTTTAGAGAAAATTTTGCTGAATCAACTTCAACACTTTTTGACTAGTAATTGTATTTATGAGGTTTTTCAATCTGGTTTTAAGTCTGCTCACAGCACTGAGTCCACCCTTTTGAGAGTGTTAAATGATATTTACCTCTCCACTGATTCCGGGGACTCTGTGGTTCTTATTCTTTTAGATTTATCGGCTGCTTTTGATACCATAGACCACTCCTTACTATTATCTAGATTAGAGTCTTGGGTAGGTCTAAAAGCAAACGCTCTGTAATGGTTTCAGTCATACCTATCTGACAGAAAGTTTTTAGTGAAACTGGGAAATTTTTTCTCTTCCCCTGCTCCTCTGACCTGTGGCCTTCCACAAGGCTCTATTTTAGCTCCCTCTCTATTCTCTCTGTACATGCTGCCTCTGGGTTCTATTCTAAGAAAACATGGTGTGTCTTTTCATTTCTATGCAGATGACACTCAAATCTATCTTCCAGTGAAGAAAAACAACTCCACTGCGATCACTTCTCTTCTCCAATGTTTAGAGGAGGTTAAATTGTGGCTAGCCCAAAATTTCCTCTTCTTAAAGGAGGACAAGACCGAGGTAATTGTTTTCGGTCCTAATGAGAACTCTCAGTGTATAAGCCCTGAGCTAGAAAGTTTATCCGTTTTAGATCCTCACGGGTGCAGAACCTAGGTATTATTATTGACCAACACTTAAAATTTGATAGACATATCTCTTCTGTTATTGGATCCAGTTTGATCCTGTCTAAAATTAAAAACTTTCTCACTCCAAAAACTCTAGAAATGGCTGTTCATGCATTTGTTACATCACGTCTAGATTACTGCAATTCTTTATATTGCGGTATATCTAAATCTCAAATTGCGCGACTTCAGCTTGTCCAAAATGCTGCAGCCAGACTTCTTTTAAACTGTCGTAAACATGAACACATCACTCCAATTCTTAGATCCCTTCACTGGTTGCCGATTTCTCAGAGAATAGACTTTAAAATTCTCCTCTTCATTTATAAATCCCTTCATAACAAAGCTCCTGTCTATTTATCCGAACTTCTTCATCCTTATACTCCATCAAGAAGCCTACGATCCTGTGACCAGGCTCTGTTGGTGGTCCTTCGCGTTAGGCTAAAGCGTAGAGGGGAGCATGCATTTGCGGTGGCTGGGCCACGACTCTGGAATACCCTGCCTTTAGAGATCAGACTGGCCCCTTCCTTGTCTATTTTTAAGTCCTTGCTAAAAACTTTTTTATTTTCCTTAGTGTACTGACTACTGTGATATGTTAAATTTTGAAATGGGTGGTTTTAAATTTTTGTCTGGTCTATTCATGTATGTGTAATATTCTTGCTCTTCTGTAAAGCACTTTGGTCAGCCTGGAGGCTGTTGTAAATGCGCTATACAAATAAAATTGAAATTGAAATAATCATTATTTGACCTGAATCACTGAACTCATTCAGAGTCTTTGAGTTATATTTCCTTGATTGAATATAACAACTTTGATTCCACAGTGAAAGAGTGTGTATTTGCTATACATTTTGTAAGGGTTCCTGGCACACTGTTCTGATTTTATTTTAAAACATTTATTATTTTAGGCACACACAGACATCAAGAATCAGTGTATGAATCTCAACAACAGTGACAAACAGCATATTCAGATAAACAGATCAACTCTGAACATCACAAAACTAGATACTAAAATGTGATGAGATTTTATTGGCTATAACATGCTTTTTTGATGGTCACCATTGTTGTGATGCTCACACTGATTCTTGATGTCTGTGTGTCTAAATAAAGAACTCTTTATTTATGTAGAAGTAACTTTTAAAAACATCTGTCTGATTAGGCCAGAAATACAAGATCTTGTTTTTTTTTTTTTTCACCTGATTTATGTAATCAATAAACAAAACTGGACTTATTATTCAGGTCACTACATGACGATTAGTCCAAAACATAATCAACACCACATGATCACATTTTCTCTGGTTTGTCTGTCTGTTATAATTCAGTTATCACAGCCACACAAAATCTAAAATTAACCACTTAAGGGTCAAGATCCCAACTAAAGCAAACACTGACCACTATAATGGTGACAAACAAATTGTGATTTTCCTGTTTAGTGATTCTGCTTGTTAACATCAGGTGTCTTCAATAATGGTCAATCATAACTCAATTAATCACCTAATTACCTCATTAACTTCAACACTGCTTCAGTGTTACTTTTAACACTACTTCAGTGTTTATATGAGTCCACACTCAGACTGTTAAATTAACACTGGAGATTTTGCTGTGTAGCGCCATCTGCTGATTACCACATGGTAAAAAAAATTGCTCATCGTGTAAATAAATGACTTGTAGTCATTTACCAGCTGACAATTATGTTCTAATAAAATAACATTTTGCTAGTTAGGAAAACGTTATGTATGTTCTCTGAACATCTAGTTTTTAAAAATGTTAAAAAAAATAAATAAATAAAATGTTACACAAAATTTAAGGGAATATTCCATTTTAGCATTTTCCAAACATTATGGGAATGTTACATTTGAACATTCTCAACGTTCCTAAACTAATAGTAACATTTAAAAAATGTTTGATGAACATCCACCTCAAACATTTCAGAACCAGATATAAGTGTTTCTGTGCTTGAGAAAGTTATTAAAGACCATTTAACTTTGAATCAACAATGTTCTAAGGTTACTGGAAGACCGTTTGTTTATAACTTTGAAAGAAGTTCACCAGAACGCAAAGTTCTGAGCACATTCCTTGTTAGCTAGGTTGCAGTTTAGTTGTTTTATTTAGTTTAGTTTATATAGTAGGCTACTTTTAGTGATATGCTTTTATAATTATATTTTTACTTTGGTGTTGCTCATTTGGGTTTGTTTTGTGTCATACTTTATATTTACATTACATTTATTCATTTAGCAGCAGATTAACTAAAATAATATGATAAGAATACCAGTTAGCCAGGCAGCATAAACAAGCTGTTTTTGTACCACTGAAAATATCCGGAAACCGCAC
Organism: allo-octoploid hybrid of Carassius auratus x Cyprinus carpio; assembly: GCA_024542945.1. Taxonomy (NCBI): domain Eukaryota; kingdom Metazoa; phylum Chordata; class Actinopteri; order Cypriniformes; species allo-octoploid hybrid of Carassius auratus x Cyprinus carpio. The sequence continues at coordinate 424,822 of JANHFF010001134.1, forward strand.
ACGTTCATTTTAAAAATAGTTAGTCATGCCAACATTGAAACACACTTTTAATCTGTCCAAGTAAAAAATATAATTTTATGTTGAAATGAAGAGCCTTACACATGTATTTTATACATCAATTGTGTCGCTTGTCTCAAAGACACATGTAAACAAGGACAATAAAACAGAATCTCATGATCAACCAAACTCTTATAAAACTTACTCATAAACAAAGCAAAAATACAGTTTTTAGAGCATGAAGACTGAATGAGCTGCACAGTTTGAGAGTTTCTCAGGCCAGCGACTAATAATTCCCGGGATAGAGAGTGTCGTAGGCGTCCACGTCTTGCTGTCCCAGATCCTGAAGAAGCACAGACATACTCTTAAATATAAAGGTGCTTTTGATGCCAAGAAGAACCTTTTTTGTCTAAATAGTTCCCTAAAGAACATTTGACATCTGAAGAACCTTTCTGTTTCACAAAAGCTTCTTTGTGGCGAAAGAAGGTTCTTCAGATTATAAAAAGGTAAGAAAGAGATGGTTTGACTGAATGATTTATTAAACCAAAAATGGTTCTTCTATGGTTCTCTGTGAAGAACCTTTTAAGCACCTTTATTTCTGAGAGTGCATATGAAATCACTGCAACAGTCACTCACTCATCACAATAGAGCACAAGAACAGCACAATACCTGATAAACGTCCCCGTCTCGTTTCTGAAAAACACAAGAGGACAGTGAATGTGAGAAGTGACATTTCTCATAAGACTTTTCCTCTTGCTCTTAAAGAACCTTTGACTGAATGGTTTTTTGTGGAACCAAAAATGGTTCTTCTATGGCATCTCTTTTAAGAACCTTTTAAGCACCTTTATTTCTGAGAGTGCATATGAAATCACTGCAACAGTCACTCACTCATCACAATAGAGCACAAGAACAGCACAATACCTGATAAACGTCCCCGTCTCGTTTCTGAAAAACACAAGAGGACAGTGAATGTGAGAAGTGACATTTCTCAGAAGACTTTTGCTCTTGCTCTTAAAGAACCTTTGACTGAATGGTTCTTTGTGGAACCAAAAATGGTTCTTCTATGGCATCTCTTTTAAGAACCTTTTAAGCACCTTTATTTCTGAGAGTGCATATGAAATCACTACAACAGTCACTCACTCATCACAATAGAGCACAAGAACAGCACAATACCTGATAAACGTCCCCGTCTCGTTTCTGAAAAACACAAGAGGACATTGAATGTGAGAAGTGACATTTCTCAGAAGACTTTTGCTCTTGCTCTTAAAGAACCTTTGACTGAATGGTTCTTTGCGGAACCAAAAATGGTTCTTCTATGGCATCTCTTTTAAGAACCTTTTAAGCACCTTTATTTCTGAGAGTGGATATGACATCACTCATCACTAGGGATGGGTACCGAGAACTAAGCGACACCAGTGTCAGATGCAATATGCAGTAGTGTAATAGTGAACGAAGGAGGCAACACAAACATTTACTAACAAAACACAACATGTACCTCAAGCAATGCCCTGTATTATGTCTCGCAGCTCTAGCTCCAACTGCAACTCGCGAGACACATTCACATCAAATGCCAATTCAGCGGAAGATTTTCACTCACGAGACACTGCACTTATTTACAATCACAAAAGTACATTATTTGCGTGTACTTTTAGGCCTTACCGGTGAAACGTTTTATTTGTGTGCTGTTCTAATATGTGCTTATTCAGAGCGTGTCCACCCGATGCGTCCATACACTTAAATATCGATCAAACAGCACCTAATTATTTAGTTATATTAGTTATCATCTGATTTTGCTAATACTGTCAAGAACACACAAGATTTACATATAAACACAGCTAATTATGTATGAAGTGAAAGTAAACAGGCAAGAGAGAAATGGTGCGTGCATCTCTTAAAGGGACAGTGCTAAACATACTGCAGCTTGTCATTAAAGGGATAGTTCACCCAATAATTAAAATTCTTTCATTATTTACTCAGTCATGTTGTACCAAACATGTATTAATTTGTATTTATTCTTGTGCCGAACACAAAATAATATATTTTGAAGAATGTGGGTAAGCAAACAGTTGCTGGTCCCCACTGACTTTGATAGTAGAAAAAAATATATATATGAAAGTCACTGGGGACCAGCAACTGTTTAGTATCCCACATTCTTCAAAATAACTTATGTTCAACAGAAGAAGAAATTCATTCAGGTTTAAAACAATTTAAGAGTGAGTAAATAATGACACAGTTGTTCTTTTAGGGTGATAATCAGTATCGATAAAATGTAAACGATACCCATCCCTACTCATCACAACAGAGCACAAGAACAGTACCATACCTGATAAACGTCCCCGTCTCGTTTCTGAAAAACACAAGAGGACAGTGAATGGGAGAAGTGGCATTTCTCAGAAGACTCTTGCTCAAGACTGTCCTTCAGCATTAGTCAAGACCGACTGATTTCTGTTCCTCTTTTACCTCTTATCTAATTCCTTCATTCTGTCTCTTAACTCAATTATGAGGGCATTTTCACAGATGATACGATTAATATGAAAAAGAGGTACTAAACATCAACAAAGCATGTTTATCTGACTGACTGAAGAGGTTTTAATGTGTGTTTGTGGGTTGTGTTTATTTCTGAGGGCATTACAAATATATTGAACATTTTCAAATATTTATGCTCTTATGTGTGTCTGTTTAATTATCTATGGTTTAGGGATAAATTTGTCATCAGAAAGTGAGCTAAATCTGATTGCACCTTATTTAGTTAATGTGAGCCCAGCTATGTTATGATAATGTTCTCTCAAAGTTATGAAGAAACATTCTCTAGTAATGTTAATAAAATGTTCATTTAGAGTTTTCTGGTCTTTAATGTTCTCAAAAAGTTATTTACACAGCATTCGTGGAATGTTTTGCCCTGAAACATTTTAAGTGAACGTTCATCTAACGTTTTTTTGAATGTTACTTGTTTCAGAACGTTTTTCTGAAAAATTCAAAAATTCAAAAGTAACATTCAAAAGTTCAAAAAAGTTCCATAATGTTTGTGAAAATTATAAAATGAAATGTTCCTTTGATGTTGATATAACAAAGAATTTAAAAAAAAAAACTGATCTTTTTGAACATTCAGAGAAGTTTTTCAATACTTGATGGTAATGTTACGAAAAAGGATTTTAGAACATATTTCAGTTAGCGTGTGTGTTAACAGGAACTAAATCTGACAAAATCTACTTTTGAAAACATCCTCATTTGCAAAAGAGGCATTAAATGAAACTAGATGACTTGAGGTTGGCTTGAGAAAGCCTAGCCTGAAAGTTTAAAGCAGCTGTAAAAGCCTGTGGTTTGGGAACCCCTGATTTGGCTCCTTACTCACCTGAGGAGGACAACAGCAGGTTTTACAGGCAAATGCTGACAGACAGATGGAGATGAGAAACTCAAGCATGGCCAGTAACATCAATATGCCTCTGATTCCCCTAAAAAGAGTCTGAGAGAGAAATATCAACATGAACACAAATGAAAGTAACTAAATAAATGATAATTACAACTCACACTGGTACACTGAATGCTTAGCAGTACAGAATCTACCATCCTTGGGGTTCATATGGTAATGTAATATATTTATCATAAAGTCATATACACCTAGGATGGATTGAGGTTAAGTAAATCAGGGGGCAAAAAAACTTATCTTATAGCAATTACTAAATAAATGTGAATATAAAAGTTGATGACATACCGTATACATTCTCAATAATTCATTACAGTCAGAAATCTTGCAGAAAATATATGGCCCTATAACCAAATCCAGCGAAATAAAAACAATGGCGATGCCTGCAGTTAAAGTACTGAAAATGTTCATCACAAGTGAAGCATTCATCTGTAGGCAGATAGAAAACAACAACAACATAAAACCAATCAATAAATTAGCAAGAACTTTAAAACATTGTGTTAACGTGTTAATGTAGATAGAAAAGCATCTGGAGTGTGGTTTAAAAACACTACTTGATATAAATAAACAAAACATAATAATAATCATGGTCCAAGCACCAGTGGCTGTGTACATACCAAACACAAACCGGACGGTGAATTAATGTTATTTTCTGCAGCAATGCAGAGTGAGCCTGCAGTAATGTACTGAGAGGAGAGAGAAAGACAAAAACTGAGACTTGTGTTGGAATATGTAACTTGTATTATAAAAGACAGAACACTTAATTGTATAATTGTTTCTTACGATGAGAGATCCCCAGTAAGGAACACCAATAATGACAAAGATGGCATCTGGATGAACTGTAGACACAATGCCAAACAGGAGTGTCAGCAAACCGATCATTATCTGGACCGTCTGTTTTAAAAAATGAATGTACAGAGATTCTTTCATAAAGAGGGAACAATGTAAAATACAATATCAAAATTATGGCAGCTGTAGTTATGTATTAGAAAAATATCCCAAAAATATATTCTGCAAGTATGGAACTATCATGTGTAAATGTCACTGTATTTGTGGATTTACAAGATTGCATTATTGCTCATTTTTTGATAGTTTGCAACTCCTAAACATTCTTCTCTGTGACTGATACACTGTAAAGTTGACTATTTTACTATGTAAAGGATAAACCTAGGCACCTAGTCCTCAAGGCAATATATACATACATAAAGTTCAATTATTTGTGTTTATGAGACATTTCGCACCCCAAGGGCTTTCGGTTGGCCTTTTAGAAATGCCTGAAGTCCACGAAGTGGCGCAGGAGCATGTGTCACCGTCGTAACAGGTCTTGCTTGTGTTGCTGGTTGAAACTGGATGACGAATGTTGAAGAGTTTGTGGGCGCTGGACCAGTGCTGGACATTCTGGTTTCTGAATCTCAAAGTGACCTGTACAAAACCCTAGTAAATCAAAACAGGTAAACAATATGATTATGAAATACATTGGCTTTATTAATGCAATTTCCAGTGTATTTATAAAAACATTCTTCATTAAATATTATTGTCATTAATTTCTGTATCACGTCAATTGACAAAAGAACAAACGACTCGGACCTGAATACCTTAGAGATGAGCTAAATATTTCTGTTTCCTGTCCAATAGAATGTTGCGCAGGCACAGTGAACACTAAATGAATGAACTGCTCTTTGAAACATACTAAAGATTCATTCAAGAACGACCCATCACTGCAGGTGATGAGCAGTTCCTGGTGTCCTCCAGACATGATTCTTGAAACTGAGCTGCATAATGTTGCATTGTAGACTAATTCTGAGCAATTATGTGGAAAGGTAATTGCACAACTGTGTACGCTTAATGGAAATAAATCATGCTCTTATGCACAATATGTTGGTGATTTTAATATCCATGTTGATAATGAAAAAGATGCATTGGGATCAGCATTTATAGACATCCTAAACTCTATTGGGATTAGACAACACATCTCAGGACCTACTCATTGTCGAAATCATACTCTAGATTTAATACTGTCACATGGAATTGATGTTGATGGTGTTGAAATTTTGCAGCCAAGCAATGATATCTCAGATCATTATTTAGTTTTGTGCAAACTTCATATAGCTAAAACTGTAAATTCTACTTCTTGTTACAAGTATGGTAGAACCATCACTTCTACCACAAAAGACTGCTTTGTAAGTAATCTTCCTGATGTATCCGAATTCCTTAGCATATCCAAAATCTCAGAACAACTTGATGATGTAACAGAATCTATGGACTCTCTCTTTTCTAGCATTTTAAATACAGTTGCTCCTTTACGCTTAAGGAAGGTTAAGGAAAACAGTCTGACAACGTGGTATAATGAGCACACTCGCACCCTAAAGAGAGCAGCCCGGAAAATGGAGCGCAGCTGGAGGAAAACAAAACTAGAAGTATTTCGTATTGCTTGGCGGGAAAGTAATCTATCCTACAGAAAAGCATTAAAAACTGATAGATCTGATTACTTTTCGTCTCTTTTAGAAGAAAACAAACATAACCCCAGGTATTTATTCAATACAGTGGCTAAATTAACGAAAAATAAAGCATCAACAAGTGTTGACATTTCCCAATAGCACAGCAGTAATGACTTTATGAACTACTTTACTTCTAAAGTCGATACTATTAGAGATAAAATTGTAACCATGCAGCCGTCAGCTACAGTATCGCATCAGACAGTGCACTATAGATCCCCTGAGGAACAGTTCCACTCATTCTCCACTATAGGAGAGGAAGAATTGTATAAACTTGTTAAATCATCTAAACCAACAACATGTATGTTAGACCCTATTCCATCTAAGCTCCTAAAAGAGAAGTTATAGATCCTCTTCTGACTATTATTAGTTCATCATTGTCATTAGGATATGTCCCCAAAACCTTCAAACTGGCTGTTATTAAGCCTCTCATCAAAAAAACAAGACTTGACCCCAAAAAACTAGTTAATTATAGACCGATCTCGAATCTCCCTTTTCTGTCCAAGATACTAGAAAAGGTAGTATCCTCACAATTATATTCCTTCTTAGAGAAAAATGGTATCTGTGAGGATTTCCAGTCAGGATTTAGACCGTATCATAGTACTGAGACAGCTCTCCTTAGAGTTACAAATGACCTGCTCTTATCATCTGATCGTGGTTGTATCTCTCTATTAGTGCTATTGGATCTTAGTGCTGCGTTCGACACTATTGACCACACTATTCTTTTGCATAGACTAGAACACTTTGTTGGCATTAACGGAAGTGCATTAGCATGGTTTAAATCGTACTTATATGACCACCATCAATTTGTAGCAGTGAATGAAGAGGTATCATATCGATCACAAGTGCTGTATGGAGTACCTCAAGACTCAGTACTAGGGCCGTTACTCTTCACGCTTTACATGTTACTCTTGGGAGATATCATCAGGGAACATGATGTTAGCTTTCACTGTTATGCTAATGATACATAGCTCTATAATTCTTCGCAGAAACATAGCAATTTGAAAAACTAACGGAATGCATAGTTGATAGTCAATACTTCGTCATCAGTTAGGAACATAGGTGTGCTATTTGATAGCAATCTTTCCATAGAAAGCCACGTTTCTAGCATTTGTAAAACTGCATTTTTCCATCTCAAAAATATATCTAAATTACAGCCTATGCTCTCAATGTCAAATGCAGAAATGATAATCCATGCGTTTATGACCTCAAGGTTAGATTATTACAATGCTTTATTGGGTGGTTGTTCTGCACACTTAATAAACAAACTCCAGCTAATCCAAAAGTAGAGTTCTAGAGTTCTTACTAGAATCAGGAAGTATGACCATATTAGCCCGGTCCTGTCAACACTGCACTGGCTCCCTATCAAACATCGAATAGATTTTAAAATCTTGCTTATTACTTATAAAGCCCTGAATGGTTTAGCACCTCAGTATTTGAATGAGCTCTTGTTACATTATAATCCTCCACGTCCGCTGTGTTCTCAAAACTCTGGCAATTTGATAATACCTAGAATATCAAAATCAACTGCGGGCGGCAGATCCTTTTCCTATTTAGCGCCTAAACTCTGGAATAACCTACCTAACATTGTTCGGGAGGCAGACACACTCTTGCAGTTTGAATCTAGATTAAAGACCCATCTCTTTAACCTGGCTTACACATAACATACTAATACACTTCTAATATCCAAATCCGTTAAAGGATTTTTAGGCTGCATTAATTAGGTAAACTGGAACTGGGAACACTTCCCATAACACCTGATGTACTTGCTACATCGTTAGAAGAATGGCAATTACGCTAATATTAGTCTGTTTTTCTCTTATTCCGAGGTCACCGTGGCCACCAGATCCAGTCTGTATCCAAGTCAGAGGGTCACTGCAGTCACCCAGATCCAGTATGTATCCAGCCCAGATGGTGGATCAGCACCTAGAAAGGACCTCTACAGCCCTGAAAGACAGCGGAGACCAGGACAACTAGAGCCCTGATACAGATCCCCTGTAAAGACCTTGTCTCAGACGTCCACCGGGACAAGACCACAGGAAACAGATGATTCTTCTGCACAATCTGACTTTGCTGCAGCCTGGAATTGAACTGCTAGTTTCGTCAGGCCAGAGGAGAACTGGCCCCCCGACTGAGCCTGGTTTCTCCCAAGGTTTTTTTTCTCCATACTGTCACCGATGGAGTTTTGGTTTAGAGGGCTGCATTGGGTTTGGGGTCCCGCGGGTCAACGCAAATCACACGGGAGCGGGCGGTTTTACCTTTGCTGTGGGTGGGAGTGGGCGTTCAGAACATTTCGTGGGAGACCCGCGGGAAACGCTGGTGTGTAGTAGAAATGGAGTCAACACAATAAGTTGAGAAGAAATTATAGATGCTGTTTACTTGACAAAAGCAAAGCAAGGCAAGTCACACATCTGGAAACAATTCTCATTTGTCACCTCTCAAAATTCACACGTTTTATTTTGAGCGTTCCCGCATCTAGTGCACCATCAGAGAGGGCATTCAGTGTGTGTGGGCGGATCTTGGAAGAAAGACGCACAAGTCTTGGACCGCAGTCAGCAATATACTTTTGTTTCATAGTAATATGGAGTAAGCAAAGCAATAAGGCCCAGTGATCAAATTCATTTGTTTGTTAAGTAGTCTTTTTTTTTCTATTTATTTTATTTTTTGCAATAGCCTGTTAAGCAAGCTATTGTGAATGTGAAATCTATGAGATTTGTTACAAGCATTCTATTTTTTTTTTTTTTTTTTCATTTTGTATTTATTTTGTTAAAATTATATCTAGCGTATTTTCAAAGTTCTCTGTGTTTATGTATTTAATGGTAAAGTTATTTCCTAGTTAATCATTTGGTGCATGTATGCAGTAGGCCTAGCCTGCGTTTAAAAACTGAGGTGCGGTTAGTTGCACACTGTAAAACCTGACAAGTCACAGTAACTCAAACCGTTTGAGTAAACAGATTGTCTTTACTTAAACCATGTAAGTTTTAAAACTTTGCAATCATGTTATCAAGTGATTAATTAAGTGCTGATTGAGCTTTAGTGATGAACAGCTGCTGTTAACAAACAGCATCACCACTTCCACTTATTAATAACCAGACTGACTTTATTTCTGTCAGACGTCTACAGAAGATCTTATTGAGAATTAACTAAGGTTTAGATGTTGATTTATTGTTTCATTTGAAGTAACCATGTTAGAGATCAGTGTTTGCTTTAGTTGGGCTCTTGACCCTTGATTTCTGTCTTAGATTATTTATTTTTTGGACGTTGTAACCATGTGTTTTTGAAACATGTTTGTTATAATTCAAAAAACCCAGAGAAAATATGATCAGGTATTGGTTGTTATACAGCATATTGGTGATGATAATCATCAATTATGGAGCTGTTCAGAGTCCAAAATCTTATTAAATAAGTGTTCTATAGTTAGCTCAGTTGATTACAATGAAAGCCATTCAAAAAGTCAGTGGTTCTTTTATAATCAGTTAATATAAAGGACTTTCCAAACAGTTTGGTCTTCTATGGTGTCAATTAGTCACACACAGACATCAAAATCAATAATATGAACCTCAACAATGGTTACGAAAAAAAAAAAAAACATGCTGCAATGCATGCTGGGTACTATTGTAGTACAAAACTCATCCATGGCTCCCAGCATGCTCTGCTGCATTGTTTTTTTTTTTTTTTTATGGTCACCATTGTTGAGGTTCATATGCTGATTATTGATGTCTGTGTGTGATTACGTAACACCAGAGAAAACCAAACTGTTTGGAAAGTTCTTTATATCAACTGATTATCACAGAACCACTTTTACTGTAATCAATCCAACTAATTACACAACACCTATTTCATCAGAGATTAGATTCCGAACAGTTCAATAAGCAATGATTATCATCACCAATATACAGTATAACAACCAACATCTAGGTACAGATTTGATTAAAAAAAAAAATGTTAACCTAAATGCACTATTAGCTGTTTTGGATAAAAGCAGTTTCTAACAGTGTGAGTGTGTGTATAACACTTGATGATATTTTCTTTGGGCTTTTGAGTTACAACAAATGGTTACAACAGCCAAAGAAAAAACTAAGACAGAAATCAAGGGTCAAGAGCCCAACTAAAGCAAACACTGATCTCTAACATGGTTACTTTAAATTAAAACATAAATCAACATCTAAACCTTAGTTAATTCTCAATCAGATCTTCTGTAGACGTCTGACAGAAATAAAGTCAGTCTGGTTATTAATAAGTGGAGCTGGTGATGCTGTTTGTGGGGTTGTTTAATCAGATCTTGAGAGATTTAATGTATTTTATTTCAGTTTATTTTATCTAAGGCTGTGTCTGAAGTCAGCTGTAGTTCTTGTGTTTCTCTTTTCTTCAGCAATTCTGTTTGTTAACAGCAGCTGTTCATCACTAATTCACAATTATCACTCAATTAATCACTTAATTATTTAATTGCAATGTATATCTTCTTTCAGTGAACTCAACTGAATTAAGTTCAGAGTACTCATAACTGTTAGTTTTAAAACTTAAATGGTTTAAGGCAATCGGTTTCCTCAAACGGTTTGAGTTAACATAACTTGTCAGGTTTTAGTGAGGCTGTGTCTGAAGTCAGTTGTAGTTCCTTTCTCTCTTTTCTTCAGTAATTCTGTTTGTTAACAGCAGGTGTTCATCACTAATGCTCAATTATCACTCAGTTAATCACTTAATTACTTAATTGCAATGTATATCTTCTTTCAGTGAACTCAACTGAATTAAGTTCAGAGTACTCACAACTATTAAGTTTTAAAACTTAAATGGTTTAAGGCAATCGGTTTCCTCAAACGGTTTGAGTAAACCCAACTTGTCATGTTTTTAAGGATATTTGTTTACACAAAAGCGTTTGAGTAACGTTACTTGTCGGGTTTTACAGTGTGTTAGTTTTAAAACTTAAAAGGTTTAAGGCAATCGGTTTCCTCAAACGGTTTGAGTAAACCTACCTTTTCAGGTTTTTAAGGATATCTGTTTACTCAAACGGTTTGAGTTAAGTTACTTGTCGGGTTTTACAGTGCAGTTTTGTTTGAACGGTTAATGTTTTATAACGCTAATAAAAAAAAATACCCAATGTTTTTGTCATGTGTGGTGCTTTGGTTTAGCATCGGTTACTTCATATTATTTAAATGCAATCATGTTTAAAATCTGTTATTCTGGATGTTAACTTGAATGAACATTTAGTTAGAGTACCTATTTGTGTACATTTTTCACAAGCTCTGAGATAAAGTCTGTGGGAGCGGGCGGGAGTGGACACAAACAGTGCGGGTGCGGGCGGGAGTGGAACACATAGGTTGCGGGCGGGCCTGGTCATACATTCAGCAGGAGCGGGCGCGGGTTTAAGAAAACAGTCCTGCCCAGGGCTTTATTTTGGTTCCTTGCCGCTGTTGCCTCTGGCTTGCTTAGTTGGGGACATTTCATTTACAGCGATACCGTTGACTTGATTGCAAATGATTGCACAGATGCTATTTAAACTGAACTGAGCTGAATGATGACATCAATGAATTCAATGATGAACTGCCTTTAATTAGGAAAACAGTGTGTCAATAATGCATTAATGTTGTTCAATTGCTTTGACACAATCTGTTTTGTTTAAAGCGCTATATAAATAAAGGTGACTTGACTTGATATTAGACGCGCCTTTAAGAAATGCATCTATACGGATTATGATTATAATAAAAGAGTTATTGTTTTCGATATGTTTTATTTCGTTAAGTACTTATTTAAAGTTTTCTATAGATATATTTATCATGTCTGTATTCACGCATGTATTTACTGAGTTTCGGTTCATTTTTGTGAAGCGCTCCTCAAGACAAGACGGAAGAAAGAGCATTATGTTTGTTTTCTTTATTTTATAAAACACAACGTTTTGTTGATATTGTGAGTGAACAAAAATAAAAGTAGACCCTTTACTGTTACGAATGAAGAATTACTCTTACCTTATGAGCAAAAATTATAGTATCCACGGAAAACATGCAAGTGATCACGCTGCGTCTCCATGTCCTGAAGCGTCTCCGCACATTGGATATAGCGCACATTTATCTAGGTTTAACGTTTAAACATTGTTATATGCTTGAACTGTTTTATATCTATAGATTTTATTTTAGGCAAGTCGTGATGATTTGAGAAGGCTAAATTGATCAAATATATATGATCAGCTTATGGTCTCCCACTGGCCGCTTAATTGGTCTTTACTTTAAAAAACAAATAGGCCTACTTATATTTAACAAACAAAAAATGCTCCAAACGTTTTTCGAAATTAACTTAATAAAAAACCGAAACGAAATATAATCACTTTGCCATTACATACAAAACTGAATATTTTTTGTTAGCTGAAACAGTAGTAGGCTATAAACTGTTTTGGGGGAAGGGGGTAAAAAGGTGGGCTCGGGTCAGGCTCAGGCTGGTAATTCTGATAAGCTGTCAGACACGGGCCGGGCTCGGGCTTCTAAACACTTCTCTAGACCTGGCAAAAAAAAAAAAAAAAAAATTTACACTTCCACTTACCTGACTCGTGACCAAATCTCTATCTGTGTGAACCCTGAAAAATACGTGAATGGGCCACAAAAGGTTATTTATTTTATTATTACATCAGGTTATTTCCCTGTAGTGACGTCAAAATATCACGATTTGCTTATCTGACTCAGCGTAATCCATACTTTTGTCATTTGTGATGTTGAAATAAGCTTGCAACATGTCGACTTGCAACATGTCAGGAAACTTACAGCTCGTGTATTATCCTCTCATGCAGTTATAAACGCAGCATTGTGACTGAACCACTTCTACTTCTGCTGTACGAGATGAGAAGAGAACACATTTTTATCATTTTTTGTCATGAAAAAGTCTGCTTTTGTCATATATTTCCTTCTTTCTTTACTGCAAGACGTTTGCTCAGTTTAGATGCGCTTTAATCTGCACTAACGATGCGTTCCTGTCACGTATCACACATGCGCACTTCAATAAGCCGACAGAAAACGGGTTATTGCGTTTACATGACCAAGTGCGTTTTCGGCTTAAGAACGTGCATGTAAACGTGCTCAGTATTTACTTTCAGTGACTAATGAATTTCAGACATTCACAGAAAACAGTTTACTTCCACATTAAAAACAAGGAGGATAGGGAGTTCCACAGATTCATATTTGTGGCATTTCTTGGGTTGACAACAAGTTTCTAACAGTTTTATTACTTTTCTCACCTCCGAAACACTGGGTAGTGTAATTAAAAAAAAAAAAAAAAAAAAATTACTGGTAATTACTTCTGTTTTGCGCACTTGTAATTTTATGACTTAATGTACAGATATGAGCAGTGCAGGAATGTGACTTATCACAGTTTCATATCAAAATAATTCCTTAAGCTTTTATCATGGTGTCCTCGTGTATTGAACAAACATTTAAAAATTCTTAATTTTATAAATCCTGCCAGATCATTTCTAAAATAAAAAGGGTCATAAAAGCCTGATGTATTGTTTATTGTAAATGGTAGAACATAAATCACTTATCAAAAAAAGTTTTCTTTTATATTCTGTCTAAAGGTAAAAAAAAAATGTATTTTTTTTTAATTTGATTCTTTGACACTTTATTTCAGACTTCACAGTGTTAATAACAAGTTAGTAGATCTATAAAATAAAGCCAACTTTTGAAGAAAACATAATGTATGAAGTAAGCAACTTTTTCAAACATATTAAAGTGCAAAGGAACACATCTTTGTAAGTGTTGTTATATATAAAGTGTTGTTTGATAAACACCATAGTTTGTCCAAATAATCTGAGGTTCTTAGAATGCCTACTGTTAATTACAAACTCTTTCTATCTCTTAATTTCCATACACACACTCCACATGACTGATTTCAGCCTAGCTGAGTGCAACAACATCATGAGGAAAAAGAAGAAAAAACAGCTCTGACTGGTTTTAAATTCTTTAACATTCTATAGACAGAGAAAGAGTGTCTAAAATGGACACACATTTCAGTTAAATAACTATGTTTACCCTCTTTCACTTAATGCTGTTAAACTATGTACAAAACAAATATACTATACATGCTAGCTTGCTTATTGTCAAGTCAAGTCACTTTTATTTTTATAGCACTTTAAACAAAAAAGATTGTGTCAAAGCAACTGAACAACATTAATTAGGAAAACAGTGTGTCAATAATGCAAAATGACAGTTAAAGGCAGTTCATCATTGAATTCAGTGATGTCATCATGCAGCTCAGTTCAGTTTAAATGGTATCTGTGCAATAATTTGCAATCAAGTCAACGATATCGCTGTAAATGAAGTGTCCCCAACTAAGCAAGCCAGAGGCGACAGCGGCAAGGAACCAAAACTCCATCAGTGACAGAATGGAGAAAAAACCTTGGGAGAAACCAGGCTCAGTCGGGGGAGCAGTTGTCCTCTGGCCAGACGAAACCAGCAGTTCAATTCCAGGCTGCAGCAAAGTCAGATTGTGCAGAAGAATCATGAGGAGATGGCGAGCACTGCCAATTGGAACTTTTAATAACTCCCCACGCTCCAACTTCTCCTGATGCTCTGCGTGGTCAACTGTCAGCTGTATGCTAATGCGTGTGTATATGCGTTGTGTAGGCGATGTATAATATTTATAATAGCCTATAATCATTATAACAGTATTTCATACAGTAGCCAATGTGTGCTCTGTGTGTACATGGGCACAATAAAAGGAGATAAGCTAAATGAGATCGAGCCCGATCTGTAAAAAAAAAAAAAAAAAAAAAAAAAAAAAAATATTGGCCCGCGCCTGGCCCGATTGGACTCGGCGTGTCGGGACCCGACGGCCTTGCAGACCTCTAACTTGAGCACCGTGTTTTAGAATGATGAAATGATGTGGGCTATTATGCACGAGAATTATGCGCGAGAAGCTGCTATAGACCTGAGACGAGAGCGCAGCATTCAAGACTTCGAGTAGCGCATTTACATTGCAATAAAATGGAAAAGTACAGCAGTGAATGAAAAATGCGTTCTGAGTGAATTAACCTATTAAAAGCTACTTAGCAAATACAGATGGCAAAGTATTGAATAAAACAAAATCGCATAGCCACCAAATTAAAAAATCTGACATCCAGGAAATAAAAATGTGAGCAGTTTTAGGCAGTTTTACCACAAATATTGATACCACCACAACCACCAGAAAAATTTAACTGTGTCTGCTTTTCAGTGAAACACAAGCTCATTGTGACCAATTCCCTGACATAATACATTCATTGTGACCCATTTAACAGATGCATCATTTTAGAACAACTTGAACAGCAACAAACAATAACAATACAGCTAAATAACTAACAAACTACGATCATCTAGCCCTCTATTAAGCATGAAAAAAATATTTCATCATAGCTTACTAGTGCTGCTTTCTTAGTTACACCACTTGCGCAGGAATTTGTCAGAGTAACAATTAAAATGCGACTTTGTGAAACGGACTGTCCTAAATTGTTGCTATAGTAGCATCATATTAATGCTAGAAAGCCTTTGCATCTGGCAACTATATTTTTAAAATAAACCATTATATTCATTCATTTCAATTAAAATCTTTTTTCGCACTCATCTTGGGTGAGGGGGCGGCGCAATATTTGCAATATTAAAAAGTAAAACGAGCCGTTGTAGAGTTAAAAATAGCTGGAATGCGGCATGTAATGCATCTGAGCTGTGGGCGATTCCGTCCCTTATCCACTCTCAACAACTTCATTTACTGTCTATTCTTCATTGTACTGGGCCTATGTAATGTAAATATTAAATAGATAATAACTGTCTGTTGACAGAAACTATCTACTCACTACTAGTGGAGAAGGTAAAATAACAGTTGACTCCGGTCATAATACATTCAAATTTGGTTTTGCAGAAATAGTAGCCTATTTAATAAAAACATATATAGCATATAATAAATACATTTTATGATAAACGCGATTCATAAATTGTTCCTGACTCCTCGAGTAAAAACTTAGCAGTAAACTCGAGTTCAGTATAACAAAAAAACACACACACACACAAAATGCATGACAGCATCACATAAGTTATGAGAAGGACATACTAGTAGTGATGCTGCGTTCTGTGACGAGGCTTCAGAGCGTGTGTCGAGAATCCCGGCAGCGTTCAGTGAAACTTGTAGCTTGTATCGCTTTAGAGCAATGACGTCATTGATGACGTCCGAAGCCTCGCTTAGCCTGACCGGTCCAGGAAGCGGTTTAAATCTTGTACATTCACAGTCCTCTGCCCTGTTTAACTCAGCCACTTTCCAGTTTTAGGCTAATAATATTGGCCCTTCTGCCTATTATGAGCAAATACTTACATTTGATAGCACCATTCATTTCGAGCCAATACGTTTATACACAGTTATGCTATATTATGTTATACAATCTTTATGAAATACAGATTATAGTCATATAAACAGATTAGTCTATGGGGAAATGTATTTTCTTCGCCGTTATTTCTAAGCTTTAACTGGTGCAAAACAGTGTAATCATAGATCACATCAAGTCATCTGTAATGTATTTGCATGTTTTACACTCTTTGGCCACCAGGTGGTATTGTGAGCAAATGAAGCCTCCAGAAATGAACCCTTTTATGAGCCACTTGGATGAAAAGCTTCGACGCTTCAATAGGCTTCATCTCGCCATCACTAGTGAGCAGTCTGTAATGTTTTTGCTATCATATCCCTTACGAAAATTAACCACCACTCGTTTTTTTGTAGTAACCATGGTTTAACTACAAAACCTTAATTTTTTTTTGCACATAATATACCTGTACATACACAACTGCTCATTGTAATATACCTGCCATACAATTGTCAATTTGTATATTGTCATTTCTTACCTACTTATTTGTATTTTTTTATATGTTTTGTATTTTTTATTCTTTATTATGTGTTTTTTGTTCTGTCACTGTCATTCTGTTGCACTGCGGAGCTTCTGTCACGAAAACAAATTCCTTGTATGTGTGAACATACCTGGCAATAAAGCTCATTCTGATTCTGATTCTGATTAACTATGATTTTTGTAGTACAACCATAGTAACTATGAAATTAACCATGGTTTTACTGCAGTAAAGTTCAAGTTCAAGTTGAGCTTTATTGTCATTCCGCTACATCTGTGGACATAGAGTGGAACAAAATGTCGTGCCTCACAGG
This sequence comes from allo-octoploid hybrid of Carassius auratus x Cyprinus carpio, assembly GCA_024542945.1. Taxonomy (NCBI): domain Eukaryota; kingdom Metazoa; phylum Chordata; class Actinopteri; order Cypriniformes; species allo-octoploid hybrid of Carassius auratus x Cyprinus carpio. The sequence goes on from JANHFF010001134.1 coordinate 441,892, forward strand.
ACCACGGTGCTACATAAAAACAGACATGCAACAATGAAGTAAAACAGTATAAACCTATACACAACTAACCTACTGACAGATTTTGACTATAAATATATACTATACGTATATAAATGTTTACCTGTACATAAGTTAAGAAATACAGACTATACAAAAGCTTCACATAATACTATACCTATAGACAACTAACCTACTGAAACACGATTTATCTGTAGTTTTTGTAGCAAACCACAGTAATTGAAAGTGAAAAAAAAGGGCTCAAGGGCACTTGAGTCGTGGTATTGCCGGCCCGAGACTCGAACCCACAACCTTAGGATTAGGAGTCAAACTCTCTAACCACTAAGCCACAAATTGCAAAATTAATGGTTTACCACACCGTTTGCAGTAGAACCATTACAAAATAACTCATGTTTTTTCTACAGTATTAACTACAGATTTAGTTATTTCTTACTCTTAAGAAAAAGGGCTCAATAAAATAATCATAATTATATCATTTTCAGAAATGAGATTAATCAAATTTGGCAAATGTGTTATCAGTTATTACAACAAATTACATTATAAAACTCAGCTTTTACAAGATTGACCTATGAATGTAAACATGCAATAGGGATCCTTTTTCAGATAAGACCACCTCCTATGAAAATACAGCCGTAATATCAGATGCATGTTTAAAAATGAACAGTGAATGAACGACTAACAAGCATGTTTAAAATTCATTTAAACTTCCCTGAAAATATTACAAGACTTTCTTGCAGAATGTTATTAATAAGACTCCAAAAAAAATGACCCTTTTATGAAATTTCTTTGTTTTTTTAGATTTATGACAGTGTTTCAACACACTGTACCAACATGCAAATTTAAGCACCATGTCAAAATATTTGTATATAAGCAAGACATGGAAAGATCTAAAAACATCAGAAGATGATTTATCAAAAGCATGTCACAATATGTGTGTTGTGAGGAGCGAGGAAAGATGGAATGCACAAAACTCTTCTTTTAATTTCAATAATCCTAAGGGGTAAACAGGAGCACAGGACACACAGAGGTAGACGAATAATCTCTGACAAACATGAACTCAATACACTGGGGGTTTTAAACTCAGAATAATTGGGGAAACACAGGTGTATGGAATGACTAAATTAACGAGGACATCGTAGTAACAACAGAGGGAGGCGTGGGTGGGAGCTTGGGGGGAGGTTCCGGTGGAGGATGGACCCCAGGGAGGGGGCCGGCAGACAAAGACCATGGAGGGAGGAGATGACGGAGGGAGGAGACAAGGAGAGTTGAGAGCAGGAAAAGCACAGCAGGACTCAGCCCACAGCCATAATGACGGCCCAAGGAGGAGCCGACAGTGGGAGGACCCATGGAGGAGTAATGGCCGATTCCAGGGGGGGCGACCAATGGCGGTGGAGCAGGTGGAGGAGGAGCCCGAGGCAGAGACGGAGAGCCAGTGAACCAGGGGGATGCCGAGGATCTGGTGGGCCAGGGTGGAGCCGAGGGCTCTGGCAAGCAGAGGGGCTGCCAGATGACAGTGGTAAGCAGGAGCTAGTTCGCTTCATTTGGTCCGAACCAAGGGCAAACAATTATACATTGTAGCATTTTTCAGCTTTTTTGGTTCCTTTTCACACCACACTGATTGCTTTGGTCCGAACCAGTTGAAACGAACCAAAATGCAGTCACATGACAACATCCACATCACTCATTGGCCATGACGTATTTCCTAAACTGCTTTTTGATTGGTCAGAATTTACATGCGGGAAAATTCCAACATTAAGAGGAAAAGCCAGCAAACAACACGGAGACAACAAAGCTATGGAGAAACGACTGCGCGGGCTGGTTTTGCCCGGGCCATAATCTATTACATTGTTTGTATACACGGCAATATGCAAACAATACATTTCTATAATGAAGCGCGGATGCGGCTTGAAAACAACGTTCTAATGCACTGCAAACGGCGAGCGGGCATCGCTCGTAACTTCAAGCGGAGGCGTGCATTAATCCACGAGCTGCCATGCTAAAGTGCAAACTGTCAACAAACACTTCCTCATCCCATAATGCACAGCGCAGCTGACTACGGCAGCTGGTTTAGTCCAAAAATGATCAGTACTTTTTGCAGTTGGGTCTGTTCGAGGTCGGATCACGTTCTCACCACAAACGAACCGCTCCAGAGTTCGTTTGAAAGCGTACCGAGACCACCTCTTCAAGCAGGTCTCGGTACGCTTGTTTGGTCCGCCTTTGGTGCGCACCCGAGTGCGATTGCTGCTTTCACACCTGCCCAAACGAACCGCACCAAAGGGGGAAACGAACTCTGGTACGATTCAACCGAACTAAATGAGGCAGGTGTAAAAGCACCCTTAATCGTATGTGTCCAGTGCGAGCAGCCCTGAGGAGAGGCGCGTACCAGTTGTTTGTTTGCTATGGTCCCCCTAAAAGAGATCTTCCAGCTACTAAACAGACCCTCAGTTGGTGGATAGTAGATGCCATTGCCTTGACTTATGAGTCCTCTGGCCTCCCCTCCCCCTTGGGGGTCAAGGCTCACTCCACTAGAGGTGTGGTGGCCTCCAAGGCCTTTCTAGCAGGTCTCTATGCGGGTGAGGTTTTACAGCCTTGACATGGAAGCCACTCCAGGCTCTTCTGTTCTCTCGCCATAGCTGTGCAGTTTCCCACACTAGGCAGAGATTTGTAAGTCTGGCGGCGTGGGCATTCTCGTTCCCCAAAGCGTCTCCGACGCAGCTCGAGTTCCTGAAGAGGAACGTCTAAGGTTACGTATGTAACCCTGGTTCCTCGAAGGAACGAGACGCTGCGTCGCAGTGCCACACTTCCGGCATCTCTGGCTGCGCTTGCTTCATCCTTTGAGGTTGGATACCGGCTTTGCCGCTCGTGCTTTTATGCTTCCTGGTCTATGACGTCACCCGCCTATGACGTCTCGCCCATCCATTGGACTGATTACACACATGATCACGCTGGAGGCGTTCCCCAAAGCATCTCCGACGCAGCGTCTCGTTCCTTCGAGGAACCAGGGTTACATACGTAACCTTAGACATTTCATTATACAGTGCTAGAGCGGCCTCTAGTGGTTGAAATCACTGACAGCATGTGCTGTTTGTTTAGACACCTGATGCTGCATGCAAACAGAGTGAGAAACTTCAGACCCGGATTTAAATGCAGCTGACAGAAAATCCTTTCACATAGTTTTCCATTAAATTACAAAACCAATTCCAAAAAAGTTGGGACATTGTACAAATTCTGAGTAAAAAAGGAATGGAATAATTTACAAATCTCATAAACTTATATTTTATTCACAATAGAATATAGATAACATATCAAATGTTGAAAGTGATACATTTTGAAATGTCATGCCAAATATTGGCTCATTTTAGATTTCATGAGAGCTACACATTCTAAAAAAGTTGGGACAGGTAGCAATAAGAGGCCGGAAAAGTTAAATGTACATATAAGGAACAGCTGGAGGACCAATTTGCAACTTATTAGGTCAATTGGCAACATGATTGGGTATAAAAAGAGCCTCTCAGAGTGGCAGTGTCTCTCAGAAGTCAAGATGTGCAGAGGATCACCAATTCCCCCAATGCTGCGGTGAAAATTAGTTGAGCAATATCAGATCAGCACTGACGCACGAGCGCTACACAGATCAGCACTGGCCCGCATGCGCTACAGATCAGCACTCAGCATCAGTGTTCTGTGACACAGGTTTAGGTTTAGACGATAGTATAGTTATTGATGTTATAGTCTTATATTAAAGATCATGTGTTTGATTTAATAATTCAGTCATGATTCCTGATTCTGGTGTGTTTTATCTCCTTCAGATTCCCTTCGGCTCACTCTGGATCTGAACACAGTGAATCACTGCCTCTTTCTGTCTGAGAACAACAGAGTGTTTACTAACACTAACACAGGCCATTTCGATCCTGATCATCCAGACAGATTTATTGTGCATCCTCAGGTGTTGTGTAGAGAGAGTGTGTCTGGACGCTGTTACTGGGAGATTGAGTGGAGTGGAGAAGAAGTGTTTATATCAGTGTCATATAAGAGCATCAGCAGGAAGGGACGGGGTAATGAGTGTGTGTTTGGATCTAATGATCAGTCCTGGAGTTTGATCTGTTCTCTCTACGGTTACTCATTCAGACACAATAACATACTGACTGATCTCCCTCTAGAGTCCATCAGCAGTAGAATAGGAGTGTTTGTGGATCACAGTGCAGGAACTCTGTCCTTCTATAGCGTCTCTGACACAATGAGCCTCATCTACACAGTCCAGACCAGATTCACTCAGCCGCTCTATCCTGGGTTTGGGTTTAATAGTGGATTGTTTATTCTTTGGCCTGGATCAGTGAAACTGTGTTGATGAACCAGAATAGACTGACGAGAGATTCTACCCATAATGCTTTGAGCTGCATGATGAATCAGTAACAGTGTGATGTTATAGTTATCATGTTATAATGTGTCAGAAATGCTCATCTAGACAATAAGATCAGTGAGTGAGGATCTGTGTTTCTCTGCTTTTCTCACATCAATCATTTGTATAATTACTATCAAAATCAGTCGTATTCATGTGATTTTGATCACGATGATAAATATCCTCATGGGACTGAAATCAGCTTTATTTTCTGACATGATCAAATATAACAGCATTTAATCAAATATATTTTAACTACAGTAAAGACATATTCAGTTATTATGGGATCTGTGTGTGAAAGAAGCTGACTGAATATGTACTTTCTGAAATATCTCTTTTCTTCTGAGGAGTGAAATGTTTTAATATTCACTGAACAGAAATCAATTCTATTATAAACTAAAACATGTCCAAATGTGTTCAAACATGTGCAGGCTTTGTGATTTAGTGATTTAAACAAATATTAATATAGAAATAATGCAAATATCACTTTAGCTGAAATATTTGTATCAACACTGGGCTCCTTTTTATTCATTTAATTATTCATTCAGTTATAACAAATACTTACAGAAACGTGTAACAAATTCTATAAAATACAAATACATAACAATTTCCAAAATATTAAATTAATGCAATTAATATTTAAATGATAACAAATCATAAAGAAATGTTGCAACTACAATAATAATATACATTTACATTATTATTTAGCAGACACTTTATCCAAAGACTGTTACAGATGAAGAAAACAGAAGCAATCAAACCAACAACAGAGATCAATAACACATTATGATTACAACTGCACTGTAAAACAGTACAAACTCAGCATTTAATAATAATAATAGTTTTTTTTTATAATATTTCTTAAATACTTTATTTTATTATTTTAAACATCCATAAAAATATTTTGATTGCAAAACATGATGCTACTGCACTCTAAAAAATAAAATAAAAAGTCAGTATTAAAAAAAAAAAAAATAATAAAAATAAAATTAATAATAATAATAACAATTCCAAAATATTAAATGTATTTTATTTTAAACATCTAAAAAATATAAGATTGCAGAAAATTGTATGATGCTACTCCAGTGTAAAAATAAAAAGTCAGTATATAATAATAATAATAATTTCAATAATAATAATTTCATTTAAATTATATCAATTTAACATAAAAAATATGATTGCAACAATGCTAATCCACTGTAAAAAAAAAAAACATATATATATATATATAATAATTACAATTTCCAAAAATACATAAATTATTTTCTTAAATTATATAACTTATATCTAATTATATAAATTATATCTAACATGTCCATAAAAATTATGATTGCAGCAATGCTACTCCACTGTAAAAAGTATTTATTAATAATAATAATAATAATAATAATAATATAATTTAATAATAACATTTTACTTTATTATTTTAAACATCCATAAAATACGTATGATTGCAAAATAAATTATGACGCTACTGCACTCTAAAAAATAAAAAGTCAGTATAAAAAAATATATATAAATAAAAAGTAATAATAATAATAGTACAATTAATAATAATAATAATTCCAAAATATTAATTTTATGATGTTATATATCCATCAAAATAGTATGATTGCAATAATGCTACTGCACTCTAAAAAATACAAAGTCAGTATTTATTAATAATAATAATAAAAAAGAAGTTATAAATAATATTTTTAAATAATATTTAAAAAAACATCCAATGTTTTGATTGCAAAAAACTGTATGATGCTACTCCAGTGTAAAAATACAAAGTCAGTATTTAAAAATAATAATAATAATTTCCAAAAATACATTATTTTTTTTCTTAAATTATATCAATCAAACATGTCCATAAAAATATGATTGCAAAGATGCTACTCCACTGAAAAAAAAGTATTTAATAATAATAATAGAAAAAATATTATATATATATATATATATATATTTTTTTTATTTTATATCATTTTAAGCATCCATAAAAAAATGTATGATTGCAAAATAAATTATGCTACTGCAGTCTAAAAAATATTAACTCAGTATTAAAAAAATAAATATAAAATGAATAGTAATAATAATACAATTAATAATAATACTAATTCCAAAATATTAATTTTATTATTTTAAACATCCATAAAATAGTATGATTGCAATAATGCTACTGCACTCTAAAAATACAAAGTCAGTGTTTAAGAAGAAAAAGAAGAAGAAGAAGAAGAAATTATTCAAACCAGTCGATCGTCACAGGAGTAAAATAACAAATGAATCCACTCAATACCTTCCTCTTTCAACTGATTTGAAGAGTGTTAAACACTCTTTTCAAAGTTTTCTCCATTATTTCTGTTAAATCTAGTGAATAGACTCAATGCACGACTACTTCAGTGTTTCGTCTCAGTTGCTCCTCAACATTCAGGTGCTGCACCAGAAGTTCTGTTGTTCTCAGACAGAAAGAGGCAGTGATTCACTGTGTTCAGATCCAGAGTGAGCCGAAGGGAGTCTGAAGGAGATAAAACACACCAGAATCAGGAATCATGAATGAATTAGTTTTTATCTATTGTTTCAATGAGTGCTTTCAGCGTGACATTTTACTCTTGCTACTTCAAGAACCTCCACGGATTACAGTGAACATTCTCACTTGAATTGTAGGATTAGCATCGGTCACTACTTCAAGTAAAAAGGAGAAGGGCTTCGAATTTTATGTTTCGAGTTATATCGACAACTTTGAAGGTATGTATTCTCAAGCTAACAAGCTAACGTTAGCTAGCTTTGTTTATGACAGTGCATACTCTTATACACTGTGTTCTGTTTACTTAACCTTCTCAAGATCTTCTGTTTTTATAGTTTCACTAATGTTATTATTATGTTAATATGATCTGTATGACCATGTAAAGCTACAAATGTCTCTTGTTTTTCAGTTTCTGAAGAGGATCAGGTGTCAGGAGAGATCAGCGTGACTTGTTTCAGATCTATGAGCAAGACAGAGAAGCCACATCGTTTGAGAGTAGGGAGACTGATTTACTGTTTATCTTTTAAAATAATGTTTATACAATTTTTAAACTTTTTTTAAACTAAATTTCTATTGATTTCGACAGTAAGTTTAGAAATGCAGGCATAACAAGTCTATTCAGTAAATAAGTTTAGCACTTTAAAATAAAGATTTAGATAAAGATCATTTTGAAAAGATATATGTATATACATAATTTCATTTGGGGCCATCCATTTATTATGTCATTAATTATCTTCATAGATTACGTGAAAGGACTCCAGACCTGTCATACTGTCCCAGTGTAGCTGTTCCTGTGCAACCATATGTTTGCACTACTGTACCAGTTATTTATTTTTTACAGACACATTATTAAAATTGTTTACAATTAATCAACATATTTACATTACATTATCTACAAATAAATTCAAATGGATCCGTCCCTACAGCAAGTGTCTTGTCTAGTCTTTAATGCTTTGCCCATGCTTTCACTAATGGGCCATTCTGGTAGTTCAGTGTACAGCTGCTTGATGCTCCCTGTGATGGAAAGAGAGATTACTGTATCAAACATCTTGTGTTGTTTCACCCAGCGGATGACACACTCAACATGGACCCTCACTCGAGCAGTGGACTGTGTCTCCCTCACCTCACCAGCCGACATCTGTTCCCTTTTCGACAGGTAAGCAGGTCTGTAGACTTTGTATGGCACACAGTCATCCGCCAGAAAACCTCTATCAACCATAATAGCCATGTCAAGTTTCAGCAGAGACACAATCCCAGACTGCTTGAGAAGCTCCTTGTCACTGATGGATCCTGCATACAGGGATGACACAAAGGTGACTGCGCCATGTGGTGCCATGCCAATCAACCCCTTAAAGGTGCAGTGGGATTTATAAGAGGAGAACACTTCACTTTGAAGAAGGAGCTTGGCTCCACAGCTCTGTGCAGTCAATCACATGTGTGTCTGGATAGTCCTGGATCTCCTTTGGCATGTGAGCCTTGACCACCTCCTCAGACACCCAGATACACATTGATCCAAGAACAGTATAAAGAAAATGTGCCCAGGTTGTTATAATTCAACTCACGGTGGACTGATCAATATCATATCTGTGAGCCATAGGAGGTCCATAGACACAGGATCTTCGTTCAGAGAAGAAAGGCCCCGGTGCTCCTTAGTGTTAAAGGGATACTCCACCCCAAAATGAAATTTTGTCATTAATCACTTACCCCCATATCGTACCAAACCCGTAAAAGCTTTGTTCATCTTTGGAATACAATTTAATACATTTTGGATGAAAACCAGTAGGTTTGAGACTGTCCATAGACTGCAAAATAAATAACAGTGTCAAGGTCCAGGAAAGTATGAAAGACATTGTCAGAATAGAATGAAGCGATGAGAATACTGTTTGTACATGAAGAAAACAAAAACAATGACTTTATTCCACAATTCATCTCCTCTGTGTCTCTCTGCATCACCGTAGCACCATTTTGGAGAATGAACTAAATGCAGGCAGTGTACACTCTTCTGTGTCAGTTGCACTGCGCTGATGCACTGTTTTCTTTCAAATCAAAGTATAAATATACATAGAAAATGTATCATTGTGGTGCAGCTGACACAGAAGAGCGTACGCTGCTTGCTTACAACTGAGATTTTAATGGAAACGTAGGCAGTGGGCAGTGAGCCGTGCATGGAGTCCATTGAGCTTGGTGAGTTGCTTTGGATAAGAGCTTCAAAAAAATCTAGATGCAAACGTTATTTATGTGAGAGACTTTCACTTTCACAGTGTTTTGATTGGTGAAAGTTATCTCTGCAGTATTCATGTATTGTTCTCAAGATCATCAATGAGTCAAATGTATTTTTGTCTGACAAGTGAATGTGTGAAACAGTGATGTTCTTCTGCTGTTTCTTTGTATGTGTTATATTTCACAACATTTTCACAGCACTTGATTAACTGTCAGTTTCTTCTAACTAGCTATTTATTGCATTTTCTCTTGAGCTGGTTTAGAATGCAGTTTGAAATTTTGAAACCAACCATCTAAATGTTTTAAAAATAACCTCAAGTGGAGGAGTTCAAGTGTCTTGGGGTCTTGTTCATGAGTGAGGGAAGGATGGAGCGGGAGATTGACATATGGATAGGTGCAGCTTCTGCAGTGATGCGGTCGATGTACCTGTCTGTCGTGGTAAAGAAGGAGCTGAGCTGCAAGGCCAAGCTCTCGATTTACCGGTCGATCTACATTCCTACTCTCACCTATGGTCATGAGCTGTGGGTCATGACCGAAAAGACAAGATCCCGGATACAGGTTGGCCGAAATGAGCTTTCTCCGCAGGGTGGCTGGGTGCTTTCTTAGAGATAGGATGAGGAGCTCTGCCACTCGGGAAGAGCTCAGAGTAGAGCCGCTGCTCCTCCACATCGAGAGGAGCCAGCTGAGGTGGTTCGGGCATCTGTTCCGGATGCCTCCTAGACGCCTTCTGGGAAGGTGTTCCGGGCACGTCCCACCGGGAGGAGGCCCCGGGCAAGACCGAGGACACGCTGGAGGGACTATGTCTCTCGACTGGCTTAGGAACACCTCGGTATCCCCCTGGAAGAGCTGGAGGAAGTGTCTAGGGAGAGGGAAGTCTGGGCATCTCTGCTTAGACTGCTGCCACCACGACCTGGCCCCAGATAAGAAGATGGATAGATGGATGGATGGATTTTGAAAATAGAAATATGAAATTATGGAAAATATTAAATTATATTTTTAAATATAAAACCAAAACTGCCAGTTGTTCATACTGCCAGCAAGTTACTTTTTTTCATGGGTCACTGAATCATTCGCTCAACAGATTTATTCAAAATGTGCATTCATTCAGATGGCCATGTCCCAAATGTTACAAAAATGTTAATGTTGCTTTGTGCAGTTGAGGTCTTTATTTATGTATAATATCAGTATAAAATTTGGTTTGCTACATTTGTACCTCTAAAATAAAAAAAAAAGTTACTTGTGTGCATGAAATTATGTGAATATGATGCAGCATATTGGGCCTAAATATTGACAATGGTACACATTTTTATAGAATATGGTTGTTAAAGCCTGGTGATCTATGAGTGTTTTAATGCTGCCATGCTCTCTAGTGATAAAGTTCAGGTCTGTCTTCTGCTGAGCAGAAATATGTGTTGCTGCTGTTGTTCAAAACTTAGTGATTTGGGGGCAAAATATTGGAATCTGGTCCAGTACATCACACATTTACCTGGATTAGCCCAGTGAATTGCAGAGGTTATGAAGAAGTTAACCATGTAAATATTTTCTCTGTTCATTTTAGGGGTTGCGTCGACTAGTCGACTTCAGTGCTCTGCCATGACGCTTTAAGCTGGACGTTGACTAGTCGCTGGTCCTGTAGAGGATAATATACAGGATAATAAATCTTTGAAGGACTTCCACATTTACACACCGTTTCCAAACAGTTAAAATGACAAATAAATGCATGCCCTGAAAGAACTCCACAAGACATGTATGATTATATCACTGAATCCTGGAAATTGAACGGGAGAATGCACATTTTAAACAGCTTATGGTACAGATAAGTTAATCGCTATTCTAATCTAATGTGCTGCATAAAAATGGGCTGTTACTGTAAGCCCGGATAAGTTGAATTTACTTAAAAAATTTGAGGAAACCGGTTGCCTTAAAAACTTTAAGTAATGGGTTATGAAAACTTGACTGCATTTAACTTAAATGCATGAAAGGGTGAAATTATTATTTTAAGTTCAAAATACTGAATGCCAAGTTGATTTCACTTACAATCTCTTGTAATATCAATTCACTATTTAAGTTAAAGTAACTAAACCTTTGTATTCATTGCATGTGCTAAACTAGAACGTTTAAATTAAGACAAATACAAAAGTCATTTTTTTTACTGTTTTATTTAAAAACAGCATTAAGTTACAGGTCGTTGTCCCCTGTTTTAACAACCTTGAATCATAAGCCTGAAATAGTGGCAAAATGTGTGTCATTCATGCCCTGAACATTGCATAAAACAAAGCACCATCATGCCAACAAAAACACTTATTGTGCTCAAGCATGTGTACATCATTATTACAACAAATCACATTAAAACTGTATTATAACTTACACTCCTATTAGGGAAATATTTTATATAGTTGAACACACATGACTAAAATATCTACTATATATATATCTTGAAAATCCAAAATGCACCAAGACATCTGCCTTTTAGCTGGTAATGTAACTAAAATACCCAACTCATTTGAAATTAAATTTTATCAAAGCCTGTGTCACGGAATCTTGTGCAAAAATCAGTGAAAAAAAAAAACACAGAACACATGTACCCCAAAGTGTACACAACAGTAAACATGTTTTCATAAAAGTCCAACATTACAAACTGTGGCAAACAAATCTGGAACAGTAGAAGAGCCACTTCTGACCCCCGATTTATGCTTCCAGCTGATTTTTCAAAGTTTGAATTTTGGGTACCAGCTCACTTTTACCCAGTTTGAGCATTACTTGCTGAATAAAATTGAAAGTGTTTTTCATGCACTTGGGGTAGTCCAGGTGCAGGGCATAGATCAGTCCGAAAAGGACACAGAAGGCCTGAGGCAGGTTGGACAGTTCATCCATTACCACAGACTCTTCCAAGATGATCCCTACTCTGGATGGGTTGAGCTGGGTGTTTTCTTGACCAAGGCAGAGAATTCCCACTGGAGTTTCACTGTACGAGTCCTTGTCAGTTACATCCTAACATTGAAAGAAACGTTTTGACAGTTAGACAATGGTGTTTTGTCCACCAAAAATAATCTGTGACTGTTCATTATGAACAGCATTGTACAACATAAACCACACTGAAAGTAATTTATATTAAAAGGACGATATCAGTCTTGAATTTTTATCAAATGCCATATTCAGATGTGTACAGGTTGCAACACTTTGCCCCAAATATGTAGTTTACTCACTTTAAGTCACAGTCGTGCTGATTTTTTTTTTTTTTTATGACTCTCTGTACCTTTCACCTTAATTGCTTTTTTTTTTTTACTTTACCAGTTGAAAGTAACATACACAATAAGATATTTGATCAATGGAGCAACCAGAATCTAACAAGTGCATTAAGAACTCCCCATTTGAGTTTTAGACCCAAAAACATTTTCACAAGTTCCAACTGGTGACAGTAAATTTAAAAAACTAATTGGGCAATTGTAAAAGGATTCATACAACTTTAGTTATTGGGAGCAATTTTTAACTTTTTCAATAGGACTGGGACTGAAAGTGGGTAAACTATCTTTGTTCGGCCACAAAATAGAGACTTAATGGAGACACTGATGCTGATCAAATAATTTTGAAAATGAATGGCAGTGTTCATTAACCCTCTGGAGTCTAAGGGTATTTTTGGGGCCTGGAGAAGTTTTGTCATGCCCTGACATTTGTGCTTTTTTCAGTTTCTTATAAATATCTAAATGGCTAAAGTCTAATCTCACTGTAATCAGCACAAACTGGGCTATAATAATATGTGAGCAGCATGTATGTACATGATTGTGTTTTTGAGAAAAAAAATGTTATGCGTGGTTAGTGAAAAACTAAAAATGTTAAATCACTTGAATAAGGCAATAAAACACATACAGAAAATTGGTTCCCAGATATTTTGAGAACTGGAGCTTGTAGCCTAGAATTTTTTTTTTCTAAATGATGTGAAAATCATCTTGTTTACTCACTTACAGAAAACAATATATTGATTTAAATTTTCTAAGACACTTTTTGTTGGTAAAAGTCATATGCGAGTAGGCGTCAACTATCATGAATTCACACCTGAGAAGACAAAGGCCTGCATAATGAGCTGCATAATGAGCCATTCAGTCAGCTGTGTCACTGAGAGAGATGTGTTACAAGAAAGAATGTGAGGACAAAATAAATCTATATAATTTTATGTTTGTAGTTTATTTAGAATATATTTAATTATCCCACAACATAATTTAATATTCACTTGTGAGTGCAGTTAAACAGTTTATTAGGAAAAATCAAAGCTGACTTTCAAACTGAATTTTTTGCATCATTACTCCAGTCACACAATCCTTCAGAAATCCTTTTAACAATCTTATTTTCTACAAAAAAAAACATTTATTGTTATTATTATCATTATTATTATTATTATTATTATTATTAATGTTGAAAAGAGCTGAGAATATTTTTTTTAGGTTTTTTAGGGGGGATAAATTGAAAGAACAGCAATGATTGTTACATTTGTTACAGTTACATTTATTGTTACATTTATATTATTTACATCAAGCTTTTGAATGGTATAGTAGTGTATATTGTTATTGAAACTTCATAATATTTCACTTGATTATACATTTAGTCAGGAATTATAGTTTGGAAAAAGTCTTTGGAAAAAGTCTAACTAGTAAAATGTTTACACGTTATGTGAAAACTAGTACAAGTATATAAATATAAATAAAAAGAGACTTACTCATGTTTATGATCTCTGCTGGATAAAGCGCTTCATTCTTTTTTTCTGAGGAAATCCAAATCTCAAATCCTCAACCACATCACATCTTTTTGGGGTGAATTATGTCTTATTCCTCTCATCGCGAAGCAAACAGTAAAATAATAAAAACTTGAAGAACAGTCTCGCTGCGTTGTCTTCTGTTGTGTGGGCGTATTCAAAAGCCGCGCGCTTCAGTGAAACATTTGAATCTCAAAAGCGCGCTCGGCGCGGGGGCGTGGTCGCATTAGAAGATAATGAAGAGAGACGTGAAAAACGGACATCGCGTTGTTTTCATATGGATTACTTTATCACAGAATATTTGTTTTCGGCAGCACTTGTTTAGTTTAAAAGTAGACATGTCAGGCTTTCTATAGATATCTCTCTCATGTCTCTTCGTTGAGTATTCACTGAGTTACAGTTCATTTTAATGACGCATTTGTATCTGAAGATCAGCGCAGACAAAGGCTGCAGACAGCACTCCTTGTTTGTTATCTTTATTTTATAAGTGCACAAAGTTTTGTTGTTATTATGTCTGTATACAAAAAAAAGTAGACCCTTTACAGATTCGATTGATGTATTGCACTTATCTGTACGATCAAAACTGAAAGTGTAATTTAAGTTCTTTTCGGGGTTATCAGGAGAAAATACCCCAAAACGCGTATACGCGTTAATCGACTCCAGAGGGTTAACAGCTAAAAAGGAGACAAAAGGAGCATGCACCTGCAACATTTACAAAAACGAATTAACTTACAGAGCATGTCCTGAAGAAGGCAGAAGAATCATCCGCCAAGATGACAGGCAGTCTGTAATGGGCTCGTATCTGCATTGCAGTTTTCATCCTGGCCTGCAGGGGTCACTCTCAATGAGTACTGTGTCATGTTCCCTCCAGAACTGCAGATGGCTCTTGCCCCATGAACTCTAGCCCTATGGTCTCTCCGCTCCTCCAGAGGGCGTCATTGCCCCGTACCATGTTCAGTGCTCTGCTCATCAGTGTTGATTCCTCACACCTGTGTTTGACCCTTTATAAGTCTGTTTGTTCCCTGCTATTGTGTTCAGTCTTGAGCCTATGTTTCCTGTGTATCCAGTTGCTAAGCTAAGTTTGATTGTGCTTGTATTTTTGGACCCTTGTGTCTTTTTTTTGTTCAATGGTAGCTAAGTTTGCTACGTTTATTTTGTACTTTGTTTTCTCTAGTAAAGATTATTGTTACTTTTTGAAGATTCAAGCCCATTGGGCTTTTTTGCTCTTTTGCTCTTCCGCTCTTGGGTTTAACAGTCTGGGAGTAGCTCAGTGAGTAAATTCACCCTCTTAGAGCACCAGAGACCCGGGTTCAATCCCTGCTTGAGGCAGCCTCGTTACAGCAAGACTTAACCATGGAAGCAAACCCAGCGGAAGAGTCTTCACCACCCTCCAATGTGGAATGGATCCTAGCTGCACTCTCTGAGCAAGCCACTACCATTCAACGACATGATCAAACTCTGTCTCAAATTGTCCAAATTTTGAGCCTTCAGTCCCAGGCCTCTTCACCCCAAGAACTCCAACAGCCCCCTGATCCTCAACCTAAGTCCATGGTGACACTTCCTTCTGAGCCCAGATTACCAGCCCCAGAAAGGTTTGATGGAAGCCCTGAGAGATGCAGAGGATTTATTACCCAGTGTACTCTGGCCTTTCAACTTCAACCAAGTTGTTTTCCCACTGAAAGCAGTAAGGTGGCCTACATCATTACTCTCCTCACCGGTAAGGCGCTCGAATGGGCCTCAGCTTTGTGGGACCAGAAGTCTCCACTAACCACAAACAGTCTACAGTTCATCGAGATGAAGAGAGTTTTCCAACATCCAGCCAGTGGAGGTGATGTCGATCGTCGCCTGCTGAATCTCTCTCAAGGTACCCGGAGCGCAGCTGAGTTCGCCATAGAGTTTCGCACTCTGGCGGCTGAGAGTAGATGGGATCAAAGAGCCCTAAGAGCGACCTTCCACCATGCTTTGTCATCAGAGCTCAAAGACGAGTTGGCGTTCCGAGACCCTGCACCTGACCTTGAGTCCCTCATTGATGTAGCTATCCGGGTTGACCATCGCCTCAGAGAACGCCAGATAGAGCGGCAGCGTGAGACCAGCTTATTTGAGGCCACCAGTCCTGTTAAATTATCTCCTCTTGTGGACATGGATGAACCCATGCAGTTGGGGGGAACTCGGATATCCCAGTCCGAACGTAATAGGAGGATGAGAGATAGATGCTGCCTCTACTGTGGCAAGCCAGGACACTTTCGTGCCAACTGTCCTGAGCTTTCGGGAAAAGCCAAGTCTCGTCCTGGAGTAGGGGGACCTGGGCGAGAATAGGAACCATCCCCTGCTCAGCAACCTTAGGTTTGAGGATCCAGGCCACAATCACCATGGGCCAGCAACACCATCAAGTATGTGCCTTTGTAGACTCTGGGGCCGCCGGGAATTTTATGGACTTTAAGATGGCCCAAAGTCTTGCAATTCATCCTGTGACTCTCCAAGAACCCCTTAACATTACTGCAGTTGATGGCAGCCCGCTGGGATCGGGTCGGGTCAGTGAGTGCACTCCACCTCTTCAGTTAAAGGTAGGGAACCACCAGGAATTGATTCAGTTTTTATTAATTCATACTCCTAAACTCCCTATAATCCTCGGCTTCCCATGGTTGACTGCTCATAACCCCAATATTGACTGGTCCAGAGGAGTTGTCACAGACTGGGGAACACACTGCCAACTGTCAAATACTGCTTTCTGCTGTCCACCTGAGCTGAAGTCTGTCCAAGAATCAATGTCCGGCAATCCCAAAAGCAATTCCATCTTTAGGCTCAAAGCCCCGTCTGTGGAAGTCATGGCTATTCCTAGGATCGAACCAGTCACTATCAAGCCCCCTCTTTACCCTCCCGAGCCATTCCGAGTTCCCCCGGAATACATGGACCTCCTCGAAGTCTTTAGTAAGGTCCAAGCTGCCACACTGCCCCCCCACAGATCATACGACTGTGCTATTGAGCTGATGCCAGGAACTTGCCCACCCCGTGGAAGGCTCTTTTCCCTCTCTGGCCCTGAAAGATTAGCTATGGACAAGTATCTGAAGGAAGCTCTAGATAATGGATTCATCCATCCTTCCACATCACCGGCAGGAGCCGGTTTCTTCTTTGTTGAAAAGAAGGATGGTAGTCTCAGACCTTGTATTGATTATCGAGGCTTAAATAACATCACAATCAAGAATCGTTACCCCCTCCCACTTATGACCACAGCCTTTGAGATCCTGCAGGGGGCCACCATCTTTACCAAACTGGACCTCCGAAATGCATACCATCTTGTCAGGATCCGGGAGGGGGACGAATGGAAGACTGCATTTAATACCCCGACAGGCCACTACGAGTACCAGGTAATGCCATTCGGGCTGGTTAATGCTCCTGCTGTCTTTCAGGCCTTTATTAATGATGTCCTTAGAGAGATGCTGAATATATTTGTGTTTGTTTACTTGGATGATATTTTGATATTCTCCCGCAACCTCCAAGAACACATTCAGCATGTCAGACAGGTCCTGACCCAGCTGTTGAAGCACAAGCTCTTTGTTAAGCTGGAGAAGAGCGAGTTCCATGTCCCAGCTGTCTCATTTCTCGGCTTCCATGTGTCCAAGGGCAGCCTCCAGATGGATCCAGGCAAGATCCGAGCAGTCTTGGACTGGCCCCGACCCACTTCAGTCAAGCAGGTACAGCGCTTTCTGGGGTTCTCTAATTTCTATAGGAGATTCATAAGAAATTTTAGTTCTATTGCAGAACCTCTCTCCTCACTCACAAGGAAGTCTAACAGGCCATTCATGTGGACCAGCGATGCCGACCATGCCTTCAATACACTGAAACAACACTTCACATCTGCCCCCATTCTAACTCTCCCAGACCCAGAGCTGCCCTTTGTCCTGGAGGTGGATGCCTCAGATGTGGGGGTAGGAGCGGTCTTGTCACAGAAGTGTAAGAGTGATTCTAAACATCACCCATGTGCTTTTTTTTTTCCCGCCGTCTTACCCCAACACAGAGAAATTATGACATTGGGAACAGGGAGCTGTTGGCCATTAAGATGGCATTGGAGGAGTGGAGGCACTGGCTTGAGGGTGCCAAACACCAATTCCTCATCTGGACGGACCATCAAAATCTCACCTACATTCGAGATGCCAAGAGGTTAAACTCCCGACAAGCCCGTTGGGCCCTTTTTTTTTAACCGGTTCAACTTCATTCTCTCTTATCGCCCAGGTTCCAAGAATCTCAAGCCAGATGCACTCTCGAGGCAGTTTGAACCACCTGAGAGGGAGTTGTGCCCAGAAACCATCCTCCCCGCAGCCAGGGTGATAGCCCCCATCCAGTGGGATATTGAGACCGCCGTCAGGAGAGCCCAACAGCAACAGCCTGGTCCAGGTAATGGCCCTGTAGGGCGTCTCTTTGTCCCAAATTGTATGCGCTCTGAAGTCCTGCAGTGGGCACATGCATCCCTCCCCTCCGGACACCCGGGAACCACTAGAACCTGCAAGCTTGTTCAGAGGAAGTTTTGGTGGCCCAAGTTACAGAGAGATGTTAGGGCCTTTGTCTCTGCCTGTCCAGTGTGTGCCCAGTGCAAGGAGTCAAGAACTCACCCTCATGGTTTACTGCACCCACTGCCTATCCCGAGACGTCCATGGTCTCACATCTCCCTGGATTTCGTCACAGGCTTGCCCCCATCTCATGGAAACACAGTAATTCTGGTGGTGGTAGATCGATTCTCTAAGACTTGTCACCTCTTACCCATGCCCAAACTCCCCACAGCTAACCAAACTGCAGAACTTCTGATGAAACATGTGTTCAGAATCCACGGCTTTCCCCAGGATATGGTTTCTGATCGGGGGCCACAGTTTACATCCCGGTTTTGGAAGGCGTTTGGCCGGCTCATTGGGTCCTCCATCAGCATGTCCTCTGGCTTCCACCCCCAGTCCAATGGACAAACTGAGAGGGTAAATCAGGACATTGAGAAGACCCTGAGGTGCCTGGTGGCCGACAACCAATCCACTTGGAGCTCTCGTTTAATTTGGGCTGAATTCGCTCCTAACACTCTGTACCATTCTTCTTTAGGCATGTCCCCCTTTGAGTGTCTCTATGGATTCCCCCCCCCGTGTTTCCAGGACAGGAGCCAGAGGTTGACACCCCAGCTGCCACACAGCTTGTCCGTCGTTGTCGACTTTCCTGGAAGAGGGCCCGTGCAGCCCTAGTGAGAGCGGCCCGACTTCAACGGAGGCAGGCTAACCGAAGGAGGAGAGCAGGACCCTCATTTCGTCCAGGACAAAGAGTGTGGCTCTCTACCCGAGATCTTCCCTTGCGAGTGGAATCCCGTAAGCTGGCTCCAAGATACATTGGTCCCTTCAAGATCCTCAGAAAGATTAATCCGGTTTCCTTTCGTCTTCTCCTGCCCAGGTCCATGAAAATCCATCCTACTTTCCATGTTTCTCAATTAAAACCAGTTGTTTGTTCCACTTTGTCTCCAGCCAGTAAATCTGCCCCAGCTCCTCGCATGATTGATGGTCAGCCAGTGTACACCGTCCGCAGGCTGCTGGGTTACCGCCAGGTACGTGGAAGGGCTCAGTACTTGGTAGACTGGGAGGGTTATGGCCAAGAGGAGCGGACCTGGGTTCCAGCTCGGGATATCTTGGATAAGGCTCTCATCTCAGACTTTCACCAAGCCCAAGGAGTCAATCTAAGGAACGTCAGGAGCCGTTCCTAGGAGAGGGGATCCTGTAATGGGCTCGTATCTGCATTGCAGTTTTCATCCTGGCCTGCAGGGGTCACTCTCAATGAGTACTGTGTCATGTTCCCTCCAGAACTGCAGATGGCTCTTGCCCCATGAACTCTAGCCCTATGGTCTCTCCGCTCCTCCAGAGGGCGTCATTGCCCCGTACCATGTTCAGTGCTCTGCTCATCAGTGTTGATTCCTCACACCTGTGTTTGACCCTTTATAAGTCTGTTTGTTTCCTGCTATTGTGTTCAGTCTTGAGCCTATGCTTCCTGTGTATCCAGTTGCTAAGTTTGATTGTGCTTGTATTTTTGGACCCTTGTGTCTTTTTTTTTTTGTTCAATGGTAGCTAAGTTTGCTACGTTTATTTTGTACTTTGTTTTCTCTAGTAAAGATTATTGTTACTTTTTGAAGATTCAAGCCCCTTGGCCTTTTTTGCTCTTTTGCTCTTCCGCTCTTGGGTTTAACAGTCTGGGAGTAGCTCAGTGAGTAAATTCACCCTCTTAGAGCACCAGAGACCCGGGTTCAATCCCTGCTTGCGGCAGCCTCGTTACACAGTCCCTGAAGACATAGGCACCTGATGTCTGTTGGCTCAGTGGTCTGCAAAATAGTGGACACAAGAGTTAAAACATATCTTGCTAAGGATACTCACATCAGGGTTTTCCATACAATCATTAATTTGTGGTGGCCCGTGTGTGTGAGAGTCTTTTTGAGTGTGTGTGTGTGTGTGTGTCTGCCTCCAGGTTGTTGTGTTTTGGTGTGAGTGTGTCCACCTTCAGCTCCAGGTTTGTGTGTGTGTGTCCACCTCCATGTAAATAAAGTGTGCATGTGTGTATGTGTGTGTGAGTGAAATTTGCAACAAGAAGTCTGTGGAGCAGTCATAGAAAGTGTAGCAATGGCATAGCAATGTCTTTAAGTTATCTGACACTAAGTGTTGGCAATGGAAATGTGTACGTGTCAATAAAAATATGATATTTAACCCTTTTGTTGTGGCTTAATCCCGAAACACCACCACAAATATAATCTAATTCTGTGGGAAACACTGCACATGTATTTATCAAATAAATTCCAGAAATTCATCACAATGTTTATGTACAAGAAGACAAAAGGAGAGGAAAATGGAGAGGACAAAAAAGAAAATTAGGTAATGAAGAGAGAAAAGGAGACGATTAAGGAAGGAAAATGAGATTGTAAGAATGAAAAAGAAAGAAAGAAAAAGATAAAGAGCAGAGAAGAAAGAAAAGCCAAATTGAGATGAACAGAGAAAGGAAAGATGTAGTAGACTAATGTAGTCAAATCCACCTTTGTCTGACGTAAAAGCTCAGCCAAAAGCTGGCCGGTAAGGCCTTTCTTCTTCCGAAAGAGGTCCATCAGCCTTGGAGAGAAACGGTCAAGTTCATCAAAGAAATTCTCTTGCAGACTTTTCCCCACCACTCTGGAGAACTCATAATAAACCTGAAACAAAACATGTATTGCATAAGAAGCTAAAAACAAGAATCTATAGACAAATTGTATTCAACCTTACAGTGACACATACATCTTTTTTAAACACTCAGCAGTAATACATACCTGGCTTTCCGTGAAAAGAGTTGGCCATCGGTGTAACATCTGGCTGATGGCAGGCTTGTTTTGGACAACTTCTTTTCTCCGAAGCGCAAATGTCAGGTCCATCTCTTTCTTAACAAGGGACCCATTTGGCTTTGTCTTCATCATTTCATTGACCAAAACCTGGCGAGCTTCTTCCAGGTTGTGGTCATCCCTCCCCTCTGGATATTCAGGTAGGAAATTTAATTCTCCTTTCCTTGGCTTTTTTATGCCTATGTGAGAAGGGTCGGCATTTGCAGTGTACCTTCCACGTTTACCACCATTGACAGTGACATCAATCGTCCAATCGTTCCCATCTTGAACTTGAGACTGTTCTTCCATCCATTCCAGCCGGAGGATGACCCTGATTCTTTGAGAGACGGGTGGGTTTGTACTAAGGCTTTTGCAACTGCTTCAAAATCTTCCTTTTCTGGGTATGCTTTAAATGCATACATGGTCTCAGCCAGTTTCTCTAGTATATAATGTTTCCACTCTTTTGTCACCTTAAGACATGTTCCATCTCTCAGATACAACAGGTTACCTTGACGAAGTCTGTACTCAACATCAACCGAAAATTTGGGAACGTCAAATACCTCTGGCCACTGAAAACTTCTATCCAGAGAGGAGCTGGACAGGATCTCGGTGTCTGCCTGGCTGCTTGTGTCACCATATGATTCAGTGTCTGCTGAGATTGGTACCAGCTCAATCATAGGGATGATTTTGATTGTTGGCTTCTCTGGGAGCTCAGAGAGATTGGTGAGGTTACACAGTTCATTGTTAAATTCAGGATCTTGGTACTGTAAGGTGAAACTATAGTTTGCTTTGAGAGTGCCTTTGAGCCAGCCAATCAAATCATCAAGCGTGTCAGGTCGTTTTGTCGTCATCTTTCTTATATCTCCCTCAGAGACAATAACCCTCATGGTTATATTCTCTTGCTCAGCCATCTGGGAAACCATGATAAAAGACAGGTATTTAGCAAATAACATATCGTCTCAGTGTTACCATAAATTCTCCTTGTACCCTATATGCTGATAATGGGAAGACATCATTCAAGTCTGACATCTGAACCACAACCAAAGAGGGGACCTCATTACAGACAAGTTGGTAAGATTTTAAATGCTCACAATACCATGCTGTCATTTTGTGGCAAACAAACATAATTTCTGTGTTAACGGCCACAATCTTTTGAATCTGGGCAAATTCAGGGAGACCTGAGCATGAGCCAGTAGAGAGTATCATGCCGGGATGATATTTGATTCCATCTACACAGACAGATGATGCATTAAGAACCGACTCAGGCTTTGTAATGTTTTGCACGATTACTCTCTGAACGTTCAAAGGGAAAGAGGCAAGCAAAACTGGGGTAACCTTTGTCATCTCAACTGACGGTCTGAAAAAAGAGCTACAGTCAAGGTGGTAACTGACTGCTTTCTGGTGTTTGGTAGCAAGTGTCATGGCAATATTTTTGAAGTTTTGCACATTGCGAATTGCCTTTTCAAAGAACTTGTGCTTCCCCTCAAAGTGCATTGTCCAAACATCACACAGGGGACCATATTTCCTTACAAGCTGAGGGTAATGTTCCAAAAAGTGATGTTTTGGCCTTAAATGAAAATCTGGAAATGTTGACAGCAGCAGCTGTCTGTGCTCTGCTATTTTACAGTCCAGGAAATGCAGTGTCTCCTCAGTATGCCTTGATGCAACAGCTAGCTCAACCACATCTTTGAGAAGCATGACAATTTCCCAAGTGTTGTCACCCTCAGGGACACAGTGACCAGTAAGAAAAGGAAGGAGCCTTATGAGACACCAATTCTCATGGCCATTTCCACCAATGGTTCTTTTGGCAGAAAATCCCTTTCCAATAATCTGAGGTCGGTCTGTTTTGTCAGTAAATGTGTAGTTAAAGTGTCTGATGGCCTGATTTAACATTTCTAGTGTGAAATACCCCTTGTCTATCATGTCTTTAAGACAAAGGGACAACTCAGTTGGAACAATGCCTTCCAGTATATCATGCAAGATGTCAGGAGGGCAACCAGTGACTGCATGAAAGTGCTCAAGATTCTCAGTTAAAGGACATGCTCTTTTCACACCATAAGTCCGACTCAATGCTGGGTCCTCTCTCACCTCCTGCACCTGCTTATCATGGGAGTCTTTGTCTCTGAGTTTAAAGTAACCAGAGCATACCTCTTGGTGTTGTATGTAAATACTGCTTGCCGAACAGAATCTGCAGAACTTGTCAGTAGTGAAGCTCTCCAGGAATCCTGCCAGGGAGTGGGCACCAAGATTATCAGCAACAACATATAAGACTGTGCCTTTCACACTCTCACCTAGTTGTTCCAAGTAAACACCATTTTGCTCCAATGACTTTAGATCATAGATAAGAGGTTGCAGAACTTTAGCATAACCACACTCTTTGACTGTTGAGGTATTGCACAGTAGTGCAAGTTGGATTGAGTTTAGGGTTGACCTATATTTTGAGTTCCTAGGGATCCATCTTTGGCACAATATGACATTATGTTACTTTCTGACACGACACTGGTAACCTCTCTCACAACTGTTTCATTAATGTCAGCATAATATTTCTTTAGTACGGCCCTCACTCTGTTATGCAGAAGTGGCTGTGACAGCTTATTGATTTGACAAAGCTGCTGTATTACTTCTTGCACAGAACTCTCTGGTATGTGAAGGACAGTTTACATCTTTAACAGAAGAGATGCTAAGCTGTGCTCAAGCTGTTTTTCTAAATCACGAAAATCATTCTCACTAGCTTCTACACTGACATCTTCTAAATCGTCCATATCATCAGCATGTGACATTTGGTCTTGTGCAGTATTACTGTCATCGCTTACATTATCCAAACCAATGATTTCTGACTTGAAACTTTTCCAGTTCTGGTCCTGGTGTACTTTACTCTTGTGTGCTTTGAAAGTGGGGTATATACTTGTTTCAAAGTTACAGTCTTTATACGGGCACCTGACTTTATGGTTTACTTTTAAGTGTGCAGTACGCAGGTGAGTAAAATAGTCAGTCTGAGAACAAGACTCGGCAAACCCACATGACAGACAGCAAAATTTAACTGGTTCATCTGGTTGCTGCTGATCAGGAGTTTTGGTGTGAAGGTGAGATAAATGTACTTTTAGTGCATTGAGGGATTTAAATGTACATAGACATTCCTGATATAAACAAGGAAAAGGCTGTGTTCTTGCATAACTTCCATGTTTTAGCCTATAATGTTTAAATAGCTGTACTCTCTTTTTACAGCTAAGAGGGCAATACTTACACTTCCAAAGCATATTTTTCAGAGGTTGGTATTCAGTTTGTTGCTAATTTCAGGATACTGGGTTCAAAATAATCTCTTCCCATGACCTGCAACACAATAAAACAAAGAAAATAAGAGACAAGGAAACTTATATAAGCTACAGTAGTCTACTGCAACAATATACCTGTATTTTAAAAGTAGCTAACATTAAAGACAATGTAATTATTAGGGGTGTAACGTTATTGCTAATATACTCAGTTTGCATAATCCGGTTGCAATTCACTTTCTCTTAAGTGCTTGAAGGTAAAATAATCACTCATGCGGAGCATATGTCATGCATAAGACAATAATACAATGAATGGTCAAAGTCATTCACATTTAATACTAGGAAAAAACAATCCGATGGTCGCTAACACTCTTCTTCCCACCGAGTGCGTGTCCCTCGTTCAGCGTGGATCGGGCTGTGTCACCAAGACGCTAAAGTTACAGGTGAAAAATGTCCAGTTGAACTGGTTACAACAACGGCTTCACACTGCTCACAAAAGCCCCTCCAGTAAGAAAAAAAAGTAAGTAATGTTGCGCTCCCTTCCCCGCCATGAATGCGCGTGGTTTTCGTCCACGGCGCCTCTTAATCTGCCGAGAGGCAGTTCAAAGCCAAGACGCTACAGGTGGAAAATGTCCTGTTGAACTGGTTAAAACGACAGTTTTCCAAGTTCACAAACAGCGCGTCAAGCGAGAAAGGCAATTTGGCTAGCTAAGCCATCAAACAGGTGGTTACAGGTGATGTCCGTTGAACTTAATAAAACATCTTTCTCTAAAGTTACTCATAAAAAGCCCCTTTCAGTGATAAAAGTGACTTAATTAGCTAGCTAAGTACCTTAACGGGTGACAATGTTAATGTCCATCGACGTCAAACTGCTTCACTTGGACTTCTCACAGACAGCGCACCAAGTGAAAAAAACTTTCAAACTGTAACGTTAACGTTACACTGTAAAACCCGACAAGTAACTTAACTCAAACCATTTGAGTAAACAGATATCCTTAAAAACCTGACAAGTTAGGTTTACTCAAACCGTTTGAGGCAACCGATTGCCTTAAACCATTTAAGTTTTAAAACTAACACTGTAAAACCCGACAAGTAACGTAACTCAAACTGTTTGTGTAAACAAATATCCTTAAAAACATGACAAGTCAGGTTTACACAAACCGTTTGAGGAAACCGATTGCCTTAAACCATTTAAGTTTTAAATTAGCAGTAGGAATTGATGCGGTTGCACATTAGTTTTGACTGGACAGGTGTTTATGCAAAATTAGAATCAGGCAC
Organism: allo-octoploid hybrid of Carassius auratus x Cyprinus carpio; assembly: GCA_024542945.1. Classification (NCBI taxonomy): domain Eukaryota; kingdom Metazoa; phylum Chordata; class Actinopteri; order Cypriniformes; species allo-octoploid hybrid of Carassius auratus x Cyprinus carpio. Next base: position 467,677 of record JANHFF010001134.1, read on the forward strand.
AGTGACAAAAGACATCACCATGCATCACCACAAACACTGCAGTCTGAAACTGGATAACAATTGTCTGTAAGTACTTGTGTTCAAAGTCATTTTTATTTATACAGTACATATTGTTTCAAAGTAACTTCGCTGTAAGTTGACAGTTCATTGTTGATTCAGCTGAGCTTAATAAGGCCACATTTAAACTGTAATTCCGATTTGTTGACCATATCCGATTTTTATTGGATGACCAGCTTACATCTTCTTTTTAAAGTGACCCCTATGCAATTACACTATGCACTTGGTGAAACAAGGTAGACGAACTGACCCAGAAAAGCTTAGGCTGAAAAGAAAGTGAAAACAGCGTGATCAGCAAATCATTGGGTCTCATTCACTAACGATTCTTCTCACAAAAAACTTTCCAGCTAATTCACAACACATTCATATGCCACAGCAATAACTGATTAATAATGATGGCTATAAAATGTATTTGATTAATAACAATTGTTTCAGAACTTCTTGAAACAAAAAAAGTTATATTTCTGTGTTGCTGTTTGTTTCTTTCCTTCTCAGTTAAGTATGTTCCACTTAATCGAGTTCCTGATCAACAAAACGGTAGCAGTGGTGCCACAAACGTGGTGCAGAGATGGAGTTGTCTATTGGCCAAACTACAGAAATGATGAAAGAGAAAACAGGGCAGTGAAAAATTCGGAGGAGCCTGGACCCGACTGATAACATATGATGTCAGAGTTATTAAAAAATGTGGTATGCTATTTATTTATGTTTTAAAATCAAAATGACTATTGTAAGCAAATATCAAAATATTTTGCCCTTATGTAATTGAAAAAAAAAATCCTTTTAATCGGTCTCATACTGTTCTGTTGTGTATAATTATGTTCCTTTTTGCTCTGATCATCTGATGTGGATCAGACAGTATCGCCTGCTCTGGTGAGCAATTTCTCATCAGAGACTCAAATAGTGTTGTGTTATTATTTGAGAAATGTATTTTTACATTTCATCAGAATTATTGCACTTTCACCTAAACGGACAAATCAAGAGAATGTTGAATTGTACCCATGGTTTATTTTACCTCATCTAGTGTGCTGATTTATTATAGGCTGTTTATAATATAAATTAACACGCTACATTACCAAAACTGGTAAAACAAGAAACTTACTGCAAAAATGAATACAGGGAAATCCCTAATATTGATACCAATAATTTTAAATGATATAAATGATAACAGCAATATATTAAATAACAGCAAAAAAATACTTTATATAAGCCCATTTATTCAGCAACCACAATCACAAACAATATAGTGGGAATCCATGTTTGGATTTATTACAGTTCATCGCTGAGAGGATAAATGGTGAATGAACACAGACTGGCTGAATGATACTTTTATTTGAGTAGAAAATCTCAGTGGATTTCATTCTCGTGTTACGCAGCACGTTTGAGCTTCAGCAAGAACCAATGAGGTTCATTCTCATGTTGCGCAGCATGCTTGAGCTTCCCTTAAGAACCAATGGCGTTCATTCCCGTGTGTTACACAAGGTGGCAATGCGCATCTTTACACTTTACAGCCTGCACTCCTTCTGTTCACTCACTGTCTGGTCTCAGCCTTACAATGTTGTTTCCCCTGACCCACTTACCTGTTGTTCCTGTGATACGTCCTAGTTCTCCCCAGCTGATGTTCTCCACTGTCTCCACGCTCCTCAGCTCCCTCCGGATCCTCTGGGAAACACAAAGACACTATCAGACTCAGATAAGCCACGCAAGACTTTCCCGATCCCCGCCAGCTTACCTGGACTGTCCTCTCGCCAGTGTTGTCTCAATCATTGTTTAATAAACCTGCTGTTATTTGTACCACTTACCTCCGAGTCCCTTGTCTGTCTGCTGACAAGGAGCTCCAGCGATGAAAAAATGATTATTCTGTTGAATGAGGAAAGACGACAGAAAAGACGCAGATATTGGATACATCCCATAGTTAAGAGAAGAGGAGAACATGGGGAAATCTATCGACTGATTCCTCTTCGTTGTCGTCTATCAATGTGTGCTCGGCAAGACCGTTTTGTGCTTGAGCGTCACCAAGTCGTGTTTTACTGTAACTTCAGCAGAAACTTATGCCTGCCGTTTTGCGCGTTGGTGTGCACACTCACATTAGCGCCCTTTGTTTAGTCACAAGGCATTAAACATTGGCGATAAATGCGCGCAGTAATCGCCCTGGTGTGCACAAGCCTTAAGGTTTCACTACCAGATGGTCCCATTAAGCAATTTGGGCAAACTGTACCAGATGTATTTTTGAGTGCAGTTTTCCCAAAACTCTCAATATATATGCTGTTATATACACTAAACATCAAATATATGGCACAGGGGACATTTATTTCACCCAAAAATGAAAATGTCATTCATTTATCCCCATTATGTCGTTCTACACCCGTAAGACTTTGGTTCATCTTCGAACACAAATTAAGATATTTTGATTAAATCCAATGGCTCAGTGAGGCCTGCATTCAAAGAAATGACATTTCCTCTCTCAAGATCTATAAAGGTACTAAAAACATATTTAAAACAGTTCATGTGAGTTCAGTGGTTCAATCTTAATATTATAAAGCGACAAGAACACTTTTTGTGCGCCAAAAAACCAAAATAACGACTTTCCTACAATATAGTGATGGGCCGATTTCAAAACACTGCTTTCGAGCTTTACGAATCGAATCAGTGACTCGGAGCACTAATGTCACGTGATTTCAGCAGTTTATTCGTTTGATAGGAGATCCGAGTTACTGATTCAGTTTGTAAAGATCCGAAGCAGTGTTTTGAAATTAGCCCATCACTATATTGTTGAAAAGTCGTTTTGTTTTTTGGTGCACAATAATTCTTCTTGCTTTAGAAGAATTTTACTCACATTAAATATGTTTTTAGTACCTTTATGGATCTTGAGAGAGGAAATGTCATTGCTTTGAATGCAGGCCTCACTATGCCATCGGATTTAATCAAAATATCGTAATTTGTGTTCCGAAGTTGAATGAAGGCCTTACGGGTGTAGAACAACATGAGGGTGAGTAATTAATGACAGAATTTTCATTTTTGGGTGAACTAACCCTTTAATATATAAGAAATTGACAGGATTTTTGTTACATTTTAGATTTCTTCCCTTGTAACTGTTGGGGGCCATGACACAAAACGTGTCACATGGGACATCCTTTCCCGCGTGTTCCATGATGACGTTGGGAGGAGGATCAACTGGAAGGGCGTGAATGGGAAAAAAGCATTCAACCAGATGGAGTCCAAGAAGTTCCTCCTGTGTAAGTAAATGTAATAAATATTTCCAGTATCTGCATGACTCGTCATAGACATAAACAGAGAGAAGTAGCTCAGGCTATAATGTTCTTCCGCAAGATGCATGAAGTTCTGTTTATTAACCGCTAGAGTAGGGCTGGGCGATATGGCAAAAATGTAATCTCAATTTTTTCCCATATCGATCGATAACGATATATATTCCGATATATAAACTGTTAATGCTGCCAGCTATGACTGAAGCCACAAATATTTGAGGGTTTATTAATTACATTTTAAAGTACAGTTTATTAACAAAAACAGATTACACATTTGGCCTTAAAAAATTAAGACAACTTACCAACTTAGCGTGTGACTTTTAATTATAAACAAGCCCGAAATACACCGGGACTCTTATTTTGAAATGTCTACACAATTGCACGCTGACCTTAAGATTGCAACATGCAGCGCTCTTTGTGAAATATCCGAGACACCCCTCGCTGCAGACTGTAGCGCGGTGACATCACGTACGTACGTCACGTATGTGTTTACCGCGCATGCGCAAAGTGACGTAAGGCATGTCTATAGGGCGCATGCGCGTTAACGTGGTGACAGCGCATGCATATAATTTGCATTGCGTGATGACGTTAGTTGTTTTCGCGTCTTGCGTGCATTAAAATGCATGCGCATTAAAAGAATACTCTAATAAAATGTTAAAGTATTAAAGAACATTAAGGTGTAAAAAAAAAAGACGGGAAAAACAACAGTAAAATATAATACAGCAAACAGCACATATCCATTACTTTAACCATGTTTCATCTGAGGTAAAATTATACGGAATTACAGAGTTTATTCTGTAATATCTGTGTAGTATTTTATTTACAATACATTAACTTTCTTTTGCACTTTATTTCACTGTGTATATTGTAATATTACACTTTAATGACACCTCATATATGTCTTATTGAGCTATTCAAGAGTAAAACAGATGAAAATCAGTCGTCAGCTCTAGTGGTGCAGATGATAAAACGTGTGTTGATTACAATTTGATGCAATCGACCCGGGTTCGAGTGTTCCTTTTGTCTTAAGGTTTTTTCTCCTTTTTCAAATTTCAAATCACATCAGAAAAGCATCTATTTTCAATAAAAATGAAGGAAATAATCAAAAAGTTGTGAGGGAGGGCTTTATTGTCCCAATAAGGTGGCATCCATTTAATAATTTGAATTAAAATTATAATTTACACTCAATAAGTTATTATTGCATACTGTTTTATACAATACTGAGGTGCAGATACTTGCCACTATTTGCAATAAGTATAAGTTGCCACCTGGAACTCAGGTTGTATTGTGCAGAAAATGCACTCCAGTTCACGACACCTAATTTACATAAAAGAACAAACGATATTAAAGCAATATTAAATCATTCTGAAGAAAGGCAGAAGAGCCATACAAGGAAAAGATTTTAAATGTATTTTTAAATATATTATAGGATGGTGTTAGAAAAAGTGTTATTTGCTTTTTCTGTAAAGTGATTTAATTTATAACCAGCATTAACATCAACTAAATTAATAAAGTTTGTCAAGTCAAAATTTAGGTTGTCTTGGCTCGAGAAAGTATAGCCTGAAAGTTTGAAGTTTTTACAATGTGAAAATTTTACAGTTGAGGGCAATTTTTTTTAAATTAGATTAGATTTAACGTTACTGTCATTGCACATGTGAGGTATAAGGCAATAAAATGCAGTAAGCATCTAGCTAGAAGTGCAATAAGCAGTAAGAACAGGATATACAGTGTCTACAATATGTTACAAATGTACAATAAATCTACAAATAAGGCAGTATTATGGACATAATTTACAGATTTTAAATACTATCAGCATGATATACAGATAGGTGTGCTATGAACATACTATACAGATGGATTATGTAAGTGTATGTACACTATAAGCAGAAACTATGAACATATGAACATAATTTACACTAGTGCAATGGACATTAAAGTGCATAGAAAATATTTCAGTGTGCAAATGGATTACTCAGTATTCTGGATGAACAGACAGTAGTTCAAGTAATAACAAGTTACTGTTTTTTGCTTGTTTGTAAATCAGATGTAGTAATGAGGAGGGGGAGGAGTCTGTGTGTGTGTGTGTGTGTGTGTGTGGGGGGGGGGGGGGGGGGGGGGGGGGGGGTGTTGGAGGGGGGGGGGTGTTGGAGGGCAGAGTTCAGTAAGGAGACAGCTGTAGGGAAAAAGCTGTTCCTGGATCTGCTGGTCCTTGTCCGGAGGCTCCTGAAGCACCTCCCGGAGGGCAGGAGGTTAAACAGTCTGTGGTCAGGGTGAGAGGAGTCCTTAAGAATGCTGCGAGCTCGACGTAGACAGTGTTTCCTCTGGATGTCCTCGATAGCAGGAAGTGTTGTCCCTGTGATGTGTTGGGCAGGTTTCACCACCCTCTGCAGTGCCTTGCGGTCAGCCACTGAGCAGTCCCCATACCAGACTGTAATACAACTGGTCAGGATGCTCTCGATCACACACCGGTAGAAGTTCACCAGGATGGCTGAAGACAGCTGGTTCTTCTTCAGTGTCCTGAGGAAGAAGAGGCGCTGGTGAACCTGTGAGCCTCTGATACAGTCTATCAGAGAAAAACAAAAACAGATAGTTGAGAGGAGACAGACAGAGAGATGAAAAGACACAGACACTCTCATACTTCTTACAGTACTCACTACATGGTAAGGAGTTAAAGAACTATCTAGCCACATGAAGTGGGTCTCTTCTCTGAATTTCTTCTCACTGACAGTGTCCCTAAAAAGTCATATGAAGTCACATGAAGGTAAATTTAAGAGGTAACACTTTACAATAAGGTGTCATTGGTAAACACTAGTTAATGTATTAATTAACATGAACTAACAATGAACAATACATTTGTTACAGTATCTATTAATCTTTGATATTGTTAGTTAATGAAAAAGATTACAAATATGCTAAAAAAATTGTTTTTGTTTGTTTTTTTGTTTTTTTTAAATGCATGCAACCATCAGTGGCATTACTTACATTAATAAAGTCTTTCCGCTCTATTTTAAGACATCTTTAAAGGCTCATTTTAGGCGAAATAAGACTTTTAAAGACCCTTTAAAGAGCAGCAGAATCCCTGTCATTTCGAATAATATATCATGAGACATGTCATAAATGTTTGAAATCGCACACATTTGCAATGACACTCTCTATGATTATGACCAAAGCATCCTTACAATTAAAAGCCATTAACACAAACTCACATTTTTAAGAAAACAAAAGTAATTAAATGTTTTTTGACTTTACTGCCACCGAATCTCAAATCCACCATACCTTACGAACATCCGGAAGTGAATGAACCTGGATATGCGCATTAATGCCAGTCAGAACAGCGCGCATTAATGCGCATGCGTTTCATAGGCATACCTTACGTCACTTTGCGCATGCGCGGTAAACACATACGTGACGTACATACGTGACGTCACCGCGCTACAGTCTGCAGTGAGGAGTACTTGGAATATCCACCGCATCTCTGCAGCGGGGAGACAGGGGTAACTGCAGCCTGGAGCAATGGGCGTGCCGAAAGGTTTCTCATTAGTAAAAGGAGTTTTACTGTGTTGGCCAATCAGCGGTAAATATACTGTACATGTACGTTATTTCCTTTAGACAAGAGAAGGTGGCGGCGATAAGACGTGATGTAATTATTCATCATACGTTTATCTATACTTTATATACCACAAATATGTATATTAAGATAGCTTGTTACAATACGATCATAATTTTCCCTTTGCGTAATATCTTGCAGCTTTAGTAATTGGTTTATTGTTGTTGACAGACATACTGTATGTGCAGTGAGACAAAACGATGAGCGCATCTGCATCGAAGCTCTCAGAGCTGATAGTATATAACTGCGTCCTTTTTGTGCAATACAGTACAGAATACATCCTGTAAGTATAATAATTATTACCACCTCTGCTATTACAACTGTAGGGGAGAGCGGGGTCGAAAGTAACGTGGGACAAAAGTAACAAAGCGATTTTCTCAGAGTCACTTACTGCATTTGCATTCCAAGCTATGACAGCATGTTCAGTACGCAACCCTTGATGGAGCTAAGAAATATCACGTGATTTCGTCATCGTTTCCCGCAGTTACGTCCGTAAAGCTGTTTTCGAGTACAAAAAGTAAATTATTGAAGCGGTAATTTTTTTAAAATTAGTTGTGTTGTTTTTCTTGTTTCATGTGTCACAGTAATGATCAATCTACAGGTTATTTAGTGCTTTAACACATCCTTAAGTTTGCATTTTCAGAGTTTTTCAGTATAAAAGTAAATCAGGTTTAAATGTCAGGAGTTTCTGTCGGGACGAAAGTAACAATTGTTACTTTTGTCCCGCTACATTGAAAATAAGTATTTATTTTGTTCCAGTGCGTGCTATACTGTACATTTCAGTGTCTTGCATCAATTATTAAAAATGTTTATGTCATATTATACCAAAAGAATATGTCTGATTGAGGGTCAGAAAGACTGTCTGTTTTTCTGGTTTTATCCAGATGTTTATGAGAGGGCGTTTCTTGACATAGAGGAACATCACTCTCTGGGCAGCTGCTACGTCGCATTTACCTTAGTTATATTTAGGTTTTAGCCATACCTTAGCTTTTACACCTCCACCTATGAATTTGCAGTGTTTCCAGATGTTTTAATGCACATTATGAATGTATGCATAAAAACAACTGGATGGAAACATGAATAGGCCTACTGTTTAGAATTTATATTATGCTAATGTAATTAAATTTTATATTGTTCATTGTTTAATTTTTTTATATAAAAATAAATTAAAATTGCCAATAAAAAATATTTTAAACAATTCAAGTTTGTACAATTGGATTTTGAGACATTTGATGAAACTTAAATTGAAAATGAAAATATGAAAATGTAATTTAATTTTTTTTTTTTTGCAAAAATAAAGGACAGAATATGTTTGCAGTTACATATTAACAAATTCATAGTCAGGTATACTTAAAAATAAGAGTAAAAGAAAAAAATCTAGCTTATATTGTTGTGTTACTTTTGACCCACCTGTGTGTTACTTTCGTTCCAACCGTCGGGGTCGAAAGTAACAATGTGCAACTTATGTTCAAAGTGAAATTATACAGAAGTCTTTCTACATTTCTTCAAAATACCACCTGGTATTGATAGACCACACTTCTGAGTTACTGGCCACAGCAAAAATATATCTCTGTCTACAACATTATCTTTTAAAATGATGTTTTTCTGAAAAATGGTACTTTCGCCCCTGCTCTCCCCTACTAAGATCAGTTCACAATCTATGAAGACGATTAGACAAAAAAAAAACTAATTTAGAGTTTGTTTCTACCTTTCTGCTAGGAATCCAACTAATGCAGAGTATATTCAAGTTGCAAACACACTGGTTGTGAAGAACCCTTTCCAGAGAAATATAAAAGGAAATGACTGTGTAAGTGACATTGTTTTTAATCCATTGGTTTATCTCTATCAACATAATCACACACGATATTGTAGTAACAATATATTGTAATCTTTATTTGCTGGAAAATGACAATCAGTCAAATTTGTGTTTTTAGCACACCTGACACATCCCTAAACCGGAAATTTAAAGCAGAACGTGCACCACTCGCAGGTTATTGTAACATATGTAAGCACACTGCCATATGCATCATTTATTTTTGCACTGTTAATCAATTTTACATTTTCACTTCAATGTATGGAAGATACTGTACTACAGATATTTAAATCTTTTTTTGTATCTACTCCACTTTTTCACTGCCTGACCATCATCTTAATGTTTATGCAGTTCAATGTTTTTATTATTTTTTATATCTAAAGCACCTTGTTCAATAAGTATTTAGATGTTTCTCATATCTGTCACAGTCTAAGCATGATCTGTTTCTGTTGTTCTGGTGAAGGAAACTTGTGTTGGGGAGGATTCAGTGTCTGTTGAGGCCCATGTGAATGTGCTACAAAGTGAGTATCAGAAACACCTCCAGACACCTGGACTGTCAAAGACCACACGGCAGGAACATTCTCCTGGAGACGCTGAGAAAGCACGGAAGGAATGTCTGTGGAGGATGTACTCAAACACACCCATACTTAAGAACACCTGCTGGAGTGAGTATAGTAAAATAAATCATCAATTGTAAAATATCTTGTTTCAAATCTTTTCATGTAATATTTTATTCTTCTGTACCCTTATAAAGTGTCACATGATCCTTCAGAAATCATTCTAATATGATGATTTATTATTAGAATTATCAACAGTTGTGCTGCCAAACATTTTTTTGGAAGCTGTGATACTTTTTTTCAGGATTCTTTGATGAATAAAAAATTAAAAGGAACAGCATTTATTCAAAATATGAATCTTTTCTAACAATATAAATCTTTGCTATCACTTCTTAACTAACACATCCTTGCTGAATGAAAGGTTTAATTTCTTTCAAAAAAGAAATTAAAAATGTACTGACCATAAACTTTTGAACTGTAGTGTATATTGTTAGAAAATATTTCTATTTTAAATAAATGTTCTTCTTTTTAACTTTTTATTCATCAAAGAATCCTGAAAAAAGTGTCACAGCTTCCAAAAAAATATTTGGCTGTTGCCAGCATTGATAATTCTAATAATAAATCATCATATTAGAATGATTTCTGAAGGATCATGTGACACTTTAAACTGGAGTCATGGGTGATGGAAATTCAGCTTTGAATCATAGAAATAAATTATATTTTAAAGGATATTTAAATAGAAACCATTATTTTATATTCTAATAACATTTTGCAAGATTACAGTTTTTTTTCTGTATTTTGGATCAAATAAATGCAGCCTTGATGAGCAGAAGAGACTTCTTTAAAAAACATTACAAGTCTTACTGATCCCAAACTTTTGAACGGTAGTGTGTAAATATATATATATATATATATATAAATAAACATTCTTGAATCATTCTTGTGTCTTGTCTTGCCTCTCAACAACCTTTAAAATATCGGCTGTAATTTAGTGACTGCATACGCTGATTCCAACTTTAACTTACCTGATAATGAGCTAATTCACCTTAAAGGCAGGGTAGGTAAAAAATGTATAAAAAACTTTTTTTCCAAATTTGTTTAAACTTTATATATATATATCAATACATAATTAAAATGTAAGTACTCTGAAAAAGAAAGTATAAAAATCGAGTGTCTGTAGACCTCTCACGACTGTTTTAAAGACAGCTCATTATTTCCATTCACTCCACCCCCTCCCTTCTGGGCTCCTTCCAAAGCCACGCCCCCAAAACACATGAACGCGCGACTCCGACCACTGAGCTGGAAAGACGCATTATTTACCTGAGACGAGCGGAGAGGAAGGAGCTCAGTGCATGTAGTGACATCATGTCAGAATCACATGTAATAAAAAATAACTTTATAATTATGAAGATAAACAAACAAGATGTATTTTAGTACTCACTATCAAGCTAGCATATTGATATTGGTAAAGTTTAAAATATATATTTTTTGATTCGCTAACAAGCTAGTTATCTATAAGGCAAAGCTAAAAACAGGTTGCATGATACACGTTTTTCCATTACCATCATTACCATTACCATCGGTGCAGAGGAATGGCCACATTTGTAGAACAAAAGTGCTGTGGACAACATCCCGATTATTGTAATTCCATACTGCCACACATGGAAGCCTACATTTTGGAAGAGGGTGTTCTGCGCCTTGCCAGACGTATCTGGAATGACATTCGAGCATTGACTGATAATCCAGAACCAGGACAGAGTAATAGACAGTTTCATCATGCAGCATACAGGCAATTTGTAGTGTGGCAGTATGGAGCATTGGGACAGGGTCACAGAGTCGTGATACCAAGTTGCTGCGTCTGGAAGATACGCGATCGTTATCCTGATCCACTGCAACAGTACAGAGGTTTTATTCCTAGTAGAGTCTAAGAGTCTAGAGTGCTTTAGAGAACTGTCCATCTATTGTGTGGATGAATACATGTACATAGTTTCTGTGTTTTACATTCTACAATATTAAAATTATTTTTTTTGTTTGGTATACTATTTTCTTCGTTTATTTTTAAATAAAAAAAATTACTGAAAATGATAAATTAATTCTTTACACTTGCAATAGAAACCACATTTGATTACAAAACTAAATTTATGTATTATTTCTGCAATAACGACAACCAAATGTAGAATGTCACTTTTTTATTTCTGTATTACTAAAGCTAGAAACTATAATCACAAATATAAAAAACATTAGCACAATCAACAATAACACATATAAGACATTGGGTTTCCAGAGGTATCTTGACTGGTAGATGGGTCAGACTTGGGACGTAGCATCACATCAGCTATGGTCCTGTGGAGATTATTCATTGTTTCGGCAGCGATTGACCTATACAAAGAATATAATAATTATCTCTCTGACATGATTACCACATTTCAAAAACAAACACATTACTGTTAAATATTATAACGTTATATATATAATCTATTATGGGAGAAGAGTTTTATTTGATTGTGTGTTTATCTTGGCCATAAATGATCGTTATTATACACCTTTTTTTTTTTTACTTAGTGTGCCAAAATCATATTTACTACTACATTTGTCTTGGATGATAAAGTCACCCACGTGATATTTGGATTGTATCATGACTTTTATATAACCACTTTAGATTATAATAACAGTTTATGAGTTTGATATGTTACAGTGAAAATTGTGTAATATGTATTGTTGAAATTTAAATTCACATTAAAAATTTTTTTCAATAAATCCATTTAGCTCATAAAATAGCTGGTACTACTAGAGGTACCAGTATTTAAAGAACTCACCTAACCCTCTGCTGACTTGAATTTGCAATAGCTCCTGTGTTGATGGAGCAGGTGCACCAGACAGTACGCCATGTTGACGGGGATCATCAGGTCTCCTGGTTCTGCTTCTAGGAATCCCCTTATTAGCTGATATCCGTCGAAGGAGGATGGCACGCTGTAGGTCAGAGATGTAGCTGTAGTCCTTCTCCACCTTCAATGAGTATAACCTCCACTTCCCGGACTTTTTGTTGTACACCTTGCCATACCTGACAATATAGAGAAGTGTATCAGCTTAGTGAAAAGTGTACAATGTAACATTTATTTTATAAAAAGAATTCAAAACTTACTGAATTGTGCCATCAGCTTTTCTCCTGGCTGGTCTATGGAGAAGATGGTTGTAATCGAGGCCAGCCAGCATGGTACGAGCAGCATAAACTGGTGGGGAAAAGCTGAAGCGCTTGCTGGCATACATCAGTATGTGGTTGTGAAACGACTCCAAATCTGCAGTTGACCTGAGTGCACATTAGATAAAAATACATACAATATATTTTTTTTATAATAATCTTGTTCATGTAATATCGACGTCAATTACAGTAAAATGTCTTTCACATAGTTGATTTGACCATTTACAATATAGAGCTATATAAAGTTGCTTATGTACCTGAAATTCAGATACTTGGGGATGACCTTCAGCCAGCGTTCATCGAGAATAATTTCAGCCAGCCTCTCATGTGCCACTGAACCACTCTCAATCAATTCTTTATCTCTGTCGTCCAGCAAGGGGCCATGTTTACACTCACCAAGAGCCCACGTGTGTTCTCCTGTAACATGGTGCAGGACTCCCACCCACATGTCCTGTGGTAAAACATTTACAAACTGATTTCAAATTCTAATTCCAATTGATGGAGACAATAACTATAAAGTGAAGTTTGATAAAAAATGTATACAAATGTCTCACTAATCAATACCTTGAATCTAATTCCTGAATGTTTTTATCCTGTACGCTGCTACTATCCAACTCTTCAACTCCAGGGACTGAGAAGTCATCATCTCTGGAAAAATGACAATAAAAACAGATAAACATGTTGATTGTTATAAAAACTGTCACTCGTTCACTGAACGACACAACATACAAGTCTCACCGGTCAGAAAGCGACTCCGAGACAATAGTGGATACAGGTGGTGGTGCCATTGTAAATCCACTTTTCGATGGTGTGGACGTTGATATGTCTTTCTCATAACTAATAAAAAAAAAATTATACAAATCAACACAACAATTACATCACATTTATAAAATGTCTTGATTACAGATAAACAGAGTAACATACACTCAAATATCAACTCACAACTGCATTGCAGACACAAAATAATAACACACACATACAACAAAGTGTGTACGACACACACAGATACAAGATAAAGACATCAGTAAACATAGGTAGAGAATATAAAAACAAAACAAAGGTGAAAGAACACGTGCAGGTAAACTTACAGGTGAACATGGTAAAAGAGTTAGACAGAGGGTAAATATAGTTCTAAGAAAAGTTCCTAGATGCGGAGTAACGTTAGGCCTACTATCTGTTAAACATGTATTTAGTTATCTAAAGCAAAATTATGCACAATTCAACACTATAGCTATCATCTTGAGCTAGGCCTATAGATTATTTATCGTCTCTACTACGGCTCGCTACGTGTGCTAATGACACATGCTTCATGAAAAAATAAACAAAAAAATATGTATGATCAAAATACAAAAAGAAAGATTTACCTGTCCAGCAGAAATAAAGCCATCAAGGAGTCACTTTTCAGCCCCTTGAGTTCCCTCAGTTCTCGCCATCGCTGGAAAGCCACGCGTTTTATTTCTTTGTTTATCCAAAGACTTTTTGTTCATTGCCTTTTCTTGTACTGTTACTGTCTTCCTTTTTTTGCCTGGTTTGCCTTCAGTAACTGCATAGGCCGGGACTGTGAATTTTGCTTGCTGTTTCTCTGCCATTGTTTTGGTATTCCTAGGATCCGTGCCTGAATTCCTCAAATCAAACGTGCGCGCGCAAGTGGGCAGGTCATATGTGGCAAAAGGGTGGTTGCCATGGTTGCGAGAGAGTGACAGTCGCCTAAGCCAATCCTATGTTTCGTCCCGAATGGAAATAATGAGCTGTGTTTAATACAGATTAAACGGTCTAGAGTCACTCGATTTTTATACTCTTTTTATCAGAGTACTTACATTTTAATTATGCATTGATATATATAGAAAGTTTAAACAAATTTGGAAGAAAGTTGTTTATAAATTTTTTACCTACCCTGCCTTTAAGGAGGTTAATCAATATATTGTATAATTCAAGAGACTAAGACTTTTAAGGTTCTCCATTTTTTTACAATTGTTTTAAAATTGATATACATTTTTCATTTTTATTTTGTGTAAATTCATGTTTAAATTTAAAATTGTGACTCAAAGCACACTTAGTAATTAACCTCTGATGCATTTTGAATCAAAAATTGCATTTAAAAACAAATTCTACTGAGATTAATATATTGATGGTATATACAAACATGACTACAAACTAAACCAACAGGGTCCTAGATCTGTGGTCCTGAAACTGCAGCCATCGCTATATTATCCAGTACGGTAGGTGGCGCTGTCACGAAAAACTAGGGTCCTAGAACTGTGGTCCTAGATCTGTGGTCCTGAAACTGCAGCCTCCAGTTGTGCAGGAACATACTATTGGATGTGTTTCGTAGTCAGTTTGCTGTCTGGGAGGGTATGTGTGGGGAGCACTGTGATGGAATAGGTTGATTGTGTTGCCAGTCTTGTTTTTCACCATCCAACAACATATTTTACAGATCGTTTTAATCTGCGCCTGGTCGCTTTTCAAATAACCAAACCATATAACTGAATTCGTGCTACCTTTTTGTCGAAAATTTCACAATTTTTGAATAATAAATCGAGGTTAGTTTCACTTTCGTGGCTGCTTCCACTCATTTTTGTCGTCCTTGTCGAGTTTTCTTTGTAAAGTGCTGTAGGAAATTGACTTTGTTCTTTGACGTGAACGTTTAAAGCTGCATGCTGATTGGCTGTTGTCGCATATTTCTGCTGTATGATTGGCTCTGATATTAATCCATATAGAGTAAAAATGTCTAGGGCTTCTCATCATTATCGACATATATTTTATCGCAATTCAATATAATATCGTTTATCGGCACAGCCCTACGCTAGAGCGCCAAAAGTTACATAGTGTACCTAATAAATGTCAGGTTGTACACTTTTGTTTTAAAGGCAGTGGTTATGTGTATCCTTAAAAAAAAAAAAAAAAAATACACTGGTAGCTTCAATGTGAATGAATTTTCTTAATGAAAATCTGCTTGTGTATTACCGGTGCTGTGAGAAAGAGCCATGTATCACGTGCCGCCACTGATGATGAAATTACAAAACACACAATACGGTGGTTCAGCCTGGCAGCTGTAGGGGAAGCTCGAGGAACCGTCCCACTGTGAGCACCCAGCAGTAGAGTTTTTCAGAGTTTCATTGGTAACTTCAGAGTTTTGAAGTGTTCATTTAAAATAGCAACAGTTACAATAAAATAAAGGTACAAGGTTACTATTTTAGATAAATGTTTTCTATTGTTTTTGTTTCCATTCAAAGAATCTATTTGTTTCTATTTTTCTATTCAAAGAATATTTTTAAAAAATCCAGTTTCTACAAAAAAAAAAAAAAAAAAAAAAAAAATAAGCAGTACAACTGTTAACAAAAAAAATGTTGCTCAAATATTTACTCTTCTTAATGTTGTAAAGTCTTATTTTTCATTTAATAAAAAATGTTTTTGGTACAATTTATGGTTGCATTTCATTTTCTGTAATAATTCTATACAATACCTATTAATGTACATAAATAATTTAACTATAAAAGTAATAATAGTAATTACAGATTGTAAATACATTTACAGACTATTTTTATAGTTTTATTGTAACTGGCTAAAGTTCTGAATGATTTCATCATGTTTTATTAATATTAATAAAGGCAAACATTAAATATTCAAGCTTTTATAGAGCAATCCAGTCTATCTGATGTTGGTCCATTTAGATTTTAAATATTTCTGTGTAGCGAGTTGTGGCCAGAATACTAGTTCGAGAGTGATCTGAAAGGTATCCACACCAAATGACGCACTTAATAAACGGGTCCAGATCGGGTCTGCGGCGGATGAACTACCTTATCGGCGGACACGGGGCAAGTCTGCCCCGGATCTGATCTGGATCCACAATCCTTATCTGTTCTGGATCCGCTGCGCTGTGCAAGTAGACTCCGTTCCGGACCCGTTTCGCGGATCCGTTCCGGAGCTTGTGATACCTCTGATATCTCAACTGGTTGTGAGTCCTCCTACCTGTGGGTGTCGCTGTTGGACAGTGTTATTCCTGCTTCCTGCTTGCCGTGCCAAGCGTGTACGTCTGCAGACTGCAAGACAGGGGCGTAACTTGAAAGAGGCGTAACTTGAAGTAGGAGGCGTAACTTGAAGTTGTCGAAATCTCACAGAATCACGCGAGATGTCAAAATGATAAGTTGTTGGCAATATGGCTGCTTTCAGTAGGGCACAGAGTAGAATATTGATTACGTTTTTTAAGGAAAGCAGGGGTTTTAGGTAGGATTTGATGCATAAGGTGTGTGTAGATATTAATGGTAGGGGACAATGTGAGTGATGTGTACGTTTAGTAGGAAAACCTATTATCTGATCCACACTCCGGGACAGAAGAGGGCGGTATTGCACCAATAAGCTGGATGCCAACCGCCGTTAAACTGGAAAGAAGTTACAATGAGTTACAATGGTGAGAATATATTTTTTCACGAAATAATTATTTAAATTTAAGAGTACAAGTTATTTTCATACAGTGTTATTGATTTTGGAGTTAATAATCTTTTAAAACTAAGGTGTAAAGTCAGCAACATATAAGCAAAAGGTGTAAAGACGCTATCCTCCGGTTTCACAGACAAGACTAATTGAGCTATGGCCTGATCCTGGCTTAATCTAAACCCTGTTTGTTGCTTACATAATATAGCATATTTGTGATTGTGCTGTAAAAACACGTTTTATAGTGAATAACTAACAGGGGAGCTCCATTAAGTACACTTCTTTTAAAGTGGATTTATATAAACCATATATACATCTTAAAGACTATTACTAATTGTCTATTTATCATCTGACAGGATAGTCTTTGATAAGTATTGCAGATAAGCACATTTAACAGACATGAAACAGGCATCTGAGTGATGTGTGTGTGCTATTATGTAGAATTCACTGTCAACACTGCTTTAGATGAGTGTAAGTCATGTAAACAAACAAATCTACAAACAGTAACTAAACACTAGTTATCTATTTTATTTGTCCATTTGCAATATTGATAATTTTAGGAACATTTGTGTTGGTTAAAAACAGAGTTACATCAGTTACTAACTCAACATGCAGATGCAGTATATCACAGATAAATCACAGAGGAGACGGACTCTTGTCTGGATGTTACAGGAACAGATTATGTTTGTCTGCTGTAGAGTGACTGAAGAAGGAATGCTGCCATCAAAGGATTTGTGTAAGTACACTACAAAAATAAATAAAACATTTTAATTAGTGTAATTTCAAACAGTTATTACAGCACTTTTCTTATTGTTGTTTTCTGTGCATTTGCTGCAGATCTTTTGTGGTGGAGCAGGACCTGCAAGGAAAGGGGAAAAAAAGGAAATACCTGAAACAAAAGAATAAAGTAATGACTTTTTGTATTGTGTGTGTGTATTTCTGTAGGATATGAAAATGTCTGCAGACTGGTGTGTGCACTGAGGATGGAGAAGTCCACTGCAGCATCCGGAAATGGTCCAGAGACACGGATGAGACGCTCCATCACTCTAGCTCTTACTGTCTCATCAGGACCAGATGCTGCTGTGATCTCTTCATCCTCAGTGACCCCAGAGCAGCGAGAGCATCTAGAGAAAGACCAAAAGACACTGAGGATTTGATTTTGGTAAAGTTTGTTCTGCTGGTTTCTGTTTATAAGACGAAGGCTGACTTTCAGAAGCTTCAAAAGCATCATCAAAAAATGTGATGGAGCTTTTATCTGAAGTGATTGACAGTGCTCTTATTACAGGGGCCTACAATCCTCTGATCAAGCTGGAGAAAAGAGCCGTGCTCAAGCACAGTTTTGAACCAGTTCAGTGGTTTAGCACACTACAAAAGTAATAAATCAATGCATGTACTTGTAAACTCTGTGTAAATGTTTTACAGGTATATGGAGAGCAGCACACGATTGTTTGGAGCAGACACAGCAGCAGTCAGATTGTCCCGCATGTGTTCTTCTGCTCTCACTTCAAGGTTGTGTGGTTCAGAGAGCCGTCATCAAGGTCTTCCTCATCCTGTTGCTCAACGACATCCCCGTTGAGAAGAGTGAGATTGTGAAGCACAGCGCAGCAGAACTGTCTCAGCTGTGTTGAGATGATAGTAAGATGTGGGGTTCACCGTCTGTAAATACATGATTGTTAGAACAGTAAGTTTGAATGAAGCTTTGTTTCATATGTTGTTTACTTGTACATGTATGCATTTATTGTGATGCTAACATTTATACATTCTTTTAATCATTTAGACATGTTTCTTGTTGTCAGTAAATAAAATATAAATATTTGATCTATTCATGTATTAATTGCTTGACTGAAAACTGATGTATTCACATCAACTGCATTAGTGTATATTCATGTATAGCTATGTCACGACAGAAAATACATTTTGCTTCTTTTACTAAAATGTAATTTTAAGGAAAAAAATGTATATAATTATTGGTTGGCATTTATCATTATTATTGCATGTAAGTGTTGGGGTGAGCAAAAGATGCAATTCATTATGGGGTAATGTTAATTTTTGAGTAGTAATACTTACATTTTTAGAGTATAAAATCAACAATCTTCTCCAAAGGTGAGATCTTCGAGCAGCTGTTCGACGTTTCGTTTGTGCAGATATTGCAGAGTCGCTGAGAGAAACTGTACTGGACTGTTGAGTTAGTGATGCTGTGAGGTGGTAGTGCACCTGACCCTCTTTTTTATTATTATTGCCAAACTTATTACATAAAAGATCATGGTAAGACGGTTGTATCTAACAATAACAATCATAACGCCATAAAACAGTAAATAAAAAAATAACGTGTTCATCATAGTATAAGATACTATACAAGAAAAAAAATTCACATAAAATAATTGAAAAAATATTCTAGAGATAACGATTTTGGGTTTTCTAATTCTATAAAAAAAAATCACATTAGTGGAGTTAAAAACATAAAACTTAAATTAACAGTATTGGCTATACTACAATCTTCATTATCAAGATACAAATACATTCATTATTAAGTTTTCACGCTCGTTTTAACTTTGTAGGTCACATGATCAACATAGCGGATGATGATATCCGCATTAATGCTTCATACACAAATACGCATTCAGGCTGTAGAGTATGTACTCTTTTATCGCTCGTTAAATTAGTTCTTATTGAAATTAAGTGCCTAATTAAAGGGTATGCGGTTTCGAACGCAGCCCGACAAAATCTCGTTTTGACATCTCGCGTGGTTCTGTGTGATTTGGACAACTTCAAGTTACGCCTCTTGCGTCAAGTTACGCCCACTTCAAGTTACGCCCCTGTCTTGCAGTCTGCAGACAGACCCTTCTCTGCCGTGCTGCTGTTTTGTGATTGTAGCTCCGTGTAGCTTTGTTTTTCTGTAGAATCTTACTGTAATGATTATAGTAATTGGAACCCGGTGTGGTTTTAGTGATATATGTCTGCGCATGTGCAGTATGGGGTGGATGCCCTGGGAGTGTGCGTGGTGGCAGCACGTCACAGTTGTAACCGCTAATAAACTACAAACGTTGCCTTTCATAAGTAACATTCCTCTTCGGGATACAAAACGCTTCAAATTTATCCATTATTGGCTGCAACTTCAAACTCTCCCCTTCTTCAAAAGTGAAATTATTATATACCTCCAATGCTTCATCACCCACCACATGAAGAAACAACGACGCATTCATCTTTTCCCCTTTACGATCTCCATCAATTGCAGATAAGTACAAGAGAAATCGTTGTTTGAATCGTCTCCAATTCTCAGAAACATTACCGGTAAGTTGAAGTTTCGGAGGCGGCTGCAATCCTTCCATTGTGTGTTTGTAATCCACGTGTGCATGCTCTCTTAACTTTTCTTCTTAGCTTTCATATTCCGCTCTGTTCCATACGTTCCTTTCCAAAAGCCACTTCTGACACCATGTTATGATCTTGTAAGTTCATTAAAGAAAACGGCTTCACAATTGAAAGGCAACGTTTGTAGTTTATTAGCGGTTACAACTGTGACGTGCTGCCACCACGCACACTCCCAGGGCATCCTATGAAAGGCATCGATTTTTCACGTGTATGCAGAGAATTGGAGAAACCATTGATCAATATGTGACGGAGTTGAGACATAGGAGTAAAACGTGCGAGTTTGGTGAGTTGACAGATTCTCTAATAAAAGACAGAATTGTGTGTGGAATACCTGATAATGGGTTGAGGGAGCGATTGCTCAGGGAACAAGATTTGGATTTGGAGAAGGCGCTTTTGCTTTGCAGAGCAGCGGAAACTGTAAAGACACAAGCTAAAGAATTGTTAAATGAGACCTGTACTGTGGATGTTGTAAAGAAATGTCAGACACTACCTAGTGGAAGTGTAAAGAATTCAATGTTCAGTGAAAGGGGCAGAGGTACAGATGAGAAGCGTCAACGAATATGTGATCGGTGTGGGATGCAACATCCGCCTAGAAAATGTCCAGCTTATGGTAAAAAGTGCAACAAATGTGATAAAAATAATCATTATGCACGTTGTTGTAAAAGCAAGAGATCTTTTAACCAAGTGAATGCAATTACTGAGAGTGAAGTGGAAGAATTTTATGTTGATGCAGTAACCGACTGTGAAAGTGATCAGAAAGACTGGATTGTACATCTACAAATTAACGATTACACAATTGCCTGTAAGCTGGATACAGGAGCCCAAGTGAATATAATATCGGAAGTGGAGTTTAGCAAGTTGAAACCAAGGCCAAAATTGCACCCTGTTAAAGTGAAAGTAACTGGATATTCTGGAACAGATATACCAGTGAAAGGAAAATGTGTTGTGAAAGTGCAATATAAGGATAAGGCGCATCATTTGTCATTTGTGGTGGTGCCAAAGGAAGTTCCAGCACTTTTAGGCTTGGCTGCTTGTGAGCGACTGAATTTGGTGAGAAGAGTGTTAGTTGTTGAAAAGACCAATAATTCTGAATATGACTCCGTCTTAAGAGAATATGAGGATGTGATTAAAGGCTTGGGTTGCTTGCCAGGAGTGCACAACATCCAAGTAGATGAAACCGTCCCACCAGTTGTCCATCCATGTCGAAAAGTACCGTTTGCACTTAAACAACAATTAAAGGAAGAACTAGACAGAATGGAGACTCTAGGGGTGATACGGAAAATTGATGAGCCCACTGAATGGGTTAGTTCTTTGGTGATCGTTGATAAGAAGAATGGAAAGTTGAGGATTTGTCTTGATCCCAGAGATTTGAACAGAGCTATTAGGAGAGAGCATTTTAAGCTTCCAACACGTGAAGAGATTATGGCACAATTTGCAAATGCTAAATATTTCAGCAAACTCGATGCATCTTCAGGATTTTGGCAGTTGAGGTTGGATGATGTTAGCTCGAAGTTATGCACTTTTAACACCCCATATGGAAGATATTGTTTTTTGAGGCTTCCTTTTGGAATTGCTTCAGCTCCTGAGGTATATCATAAAACGGTACATATGATATATGAACACATGGATGGTGTTGATACATCAATGGATGATATAATTGTTTGGGGAGCTTCAAAAGAAGAGCATGACGCAAGGCTAAGGAAAGTTTTAGAAGCAACAAGAGGTGCAAACTTGAAGTTGAATAGAGAAAAGTGCCAATTTGGAGTAACAGAGTTAACCTTTCTTGGTGATATTGTCAGTAGTGAGGGAGTGCGACCAGATCCCATGAAGGTTTCTGCAATTGAACATATGCCTAGACCACAATGTAAGAAGGATGTCCAGAGGTTCATGGGAATGCTGAATTACATGAGTAAATTTATCCCTAATCTGTCTGAAAAAATAGCACCACTGAGATGGCTGATAGAGAAAAAAAATGACTGGGAGTGGAGTTATAATCAAGAAGCGGCATGGCAAGATTTGAAGGTGATTTTAACAAAAGAGCCAATTTTGAAATTTTATGATCCTGAACGCTCCATTAAAATTTCAGCTGATGCCTCACAGACAGGACTGGGAGCGGTACTGTTTCAGAATTATGATGGAGCCTGGCAGCCTGTTGCATATGCCTCGCGTTCAATGAATGATGCGGAATGCAGGTATGCACAAATTGAAAAAGAATTGCTTGGCATTACCTTTGCTTGTGAGAGGTTTCATCAGTTTGTGGCAGGACAATCCGTTTATGTGGAGACTGATCATAAGCCATTGATTGCGTTGTTTAAAAAATCGTTAAACAATTGCCCTTTAAGAATTCAAAGGATGATGATTAAATTACAACGTTATGCATTAAGTGTGTGTTATACACCAGGAAAATTAATGTTTGTGGCTGACACCCTGTCCAGAGCTGTTGATCCAACTTCTTCATCTAGTGGAAAATTGACTGAGGATATTCAAGTATATGTAAACATGGTTCTGGAAACCTTGCCTGTCGCTGACTCCAAGTTGAAGTTAATTGGTAAAGAGACGGAACGAGATCAAGTGCTCCAACAGGTGAAAAAATATGTCATGGATGGTTGGCCAGATAAAAAACAAAGCTGTGTTGCAGAGGTGTACGAGTTTTGGAACTGTAAGGATGAATTGTCTGTTTGTAATGACCTTTTGTATAAAGGAAACAAAATAGTGATTCCCAGAAGTCTCAGGAATAAGATGTTGGAGAAAATCCATGAAGGCCATTTAGGCATTGAGAAGTGTAAGAAGAGAGCTCGTGAGGTCATGTATTGGCCTGGAATTAATCAAGATATTATAACTGCTGTGTCAAAATGCCAGACGTGTATTAAACATCAATATAATAATCCAAGAGAGCCTCTACAATCACATCCAGTACCTGAAAGACCATATCAAAAAGTAGGAGCAGACATCTTTACGTGTCATGGAAAAAATTACCTTTTGGTTACTGACTATTACTCATTGTATCCTGAGGTGTGTATGTTAAGTACAATTACAGCAGAAAATGTTATCTCATGCATGAAGTCAATTTTTGCTCGACATGGAGTACCAAAGGAATTCTTTACTGATAATGGCCCTCAGTTTATTGATGCTGGCTTTCGTACTTTTGCAGAAGAATGGGATTTTAGACATACAACTTCTAGTCCAAATTTTCCGCAGTCCAATGGTCTTGTGGAAAAGTCTGTTGGAATAGTAAAGAGAATAATGCAAAAGACAAGAGATGATGGAAGTAGTTTTTACATGGGACTGCTTGTTTATCGTAGTACACCTCTTGAATGTGGATATTCCCCAGCATATCTTCTGATGGGTCGACGTCTTCGTTCTAATCTGCCTGTGTCGGAGAATCTATTGTCAACACAACATGGTAAGAAAGTCAAGAAATACAAAGAATATCAGAGGGCTAAGCAGAAGACCTATTACGATAAAAGAACTCATCAGTTGCCTGAGCTTTGTGTTGGCGAGGAGGTTAGACTCAAAGATAGATTCAATCTGTGGAGTCAGAAAGGCATTGTACTTGAACAAATTCAACCAAGATCTTACAATGTTGAAATGTCAAGTGGTGTTGTGTTAAGGAGGAATCGTCAACATTTGTTGACAGATGTGTCAGCTGGGTCGGAACAAACAGAGCAAGTTGAAAAGACTGAGATACCTCTGAGAAGATCTGTTCGGGTACGGAAATGCCCTGAGAGACTTATTGAAACATGCTAAGAGATTTATCAACACATGATGAAATAATTGAAACATGCTGAAATATTTATTGTATATTTTAGTAGTGTGTAAATTATGTTCTTTATGAATTGTGTTAAGTGTGTTTAAGATGTATGATTGTCATTTGGTTTAAAAAAAAAAAAAAAAAAAAAAAAAAAAAAGGAAGATGTAATGATTATAGTAATTGGAACCCGGTGTGGTTTTAGTGATATATGTCTGCGCATGTGCAGTATGGGGTGGATGCCCTGGGAGTGTGCGTGGTGGCAGCACGTCACAGTTGTAACCGCTAATAAACTACAAACGTTGCCTTTCAATTGTGAAGCCGTTTTCTTTAATGAACTTACAAGATCATAACAATCACTCTCTGTTGTTTAAAGTGATAAAATATAACTTAATTCCCACCATGTTTCTGATACTATCTATCAATCTAATCTGATTAATTTGATCGTTCATCTTAGCAAATTTAAAAGTGCTGGCTAATGCTAAACGTAAATACAGTAAGATTGTTATTCACGCCGGCGCTAATGATGTTCGACTTCGCCAGTCGGAGATCACTAAAAATAACATTAAAGAGGTGTGTGAACTTGCAAGCATGATGTCAGACACTGTAATATGCTCTGGTCCCCTCCCTGCTTACCGTGGTGATGAGATACATAGCAGAATGTCATCACTCAATGGCTGGATGTCTAAGTGGTGCCCGCAGAATAACATAGGTTTCATAGACACTTGGACGAACTTTTGGGGCAGACCTGACCTGTTGAAAAGAGATGGTCTTCATCCCTCCTGGGGTGGTGCCGCTCTTCTCTCTAGAAATATGGCACATAGTCTTAGAGTTTGTACTTGACTAACTGGGGCCCAGGTCAGGAAGCAGACAGACTGGCTAAACCGACCGTCTGCTAGCCGCCTCCAGTCACAGAAGTCAGTTAATTCTCAGCACATAGAGACTCTTTCACCTAGATATCACACTATAGAGACTGTGTCTGTTCCCCGGGCCAGAAAATACAAAAAACGTCCAAACCAATTTAAGAGCAACAATTTAATTGAGGTTCAACAAATAAAAAACAGATGCAATACGGATAAACAAATGATAAAGCTTGGCTTGTTGAATATACGAAAGCACTTTTTGTAAATAATATGATCACTGATCATAATCTAGATTTGCTCTGTTTGAAAGAAACCTGGCTAAAACCTGATGATTACATTATTTTAAATGAGTCTGCACCCCAAGATTACTGTTATAAACATGAGCCACGTCCAAAAGGTAAAGGGGGAGGTGTTGCTTCAATCTATAACAATGTTTTCAGGATTTCTCAGAGGGCAGGCTTCAAGTATAACTCGTTTGAAGTATTGGTGCTTCATATAACATTATCCAGAGAAACAAATGTTAATGATAAATCCCCTGTGATGTTTGTACTGGCTACTGTATACAGGCCACCAGGGCACCATACAGACTTTATTAAAGAGTTTGCTGATTTTACATCCGAGTTAGTGCTGGCTGCAGATAAAGTTTTAATTGTTGGTGATTTTAATATCCATGTTGATAATGAAAAAGATGCATTGGGATCAGCATTTATAGACATTCTGAACTCTATTGGGGTTAGACAACACGTCTCAGGACCTACTCATTGTCAAAATCATACTCTAGATTTAATACTGTCACATGGAATTGATGTTGATGGTGTTGAAATTATGCAGCCAAGCGATGATATCTCAGATCATTATTTAGTTTTGTGCAAACTTCATATAGCTAAAACTGTAAATTCCACTTCTTGTTACAAGTATGGTAGAACCATCACTTCTACCACAAAAGACTGCTTTGTAAGTAATCTTCCTGATGTATCCCAATTCCCTGCTAAATCTGATTACTTTTCGTCTCTTTTAGAAGAAAACAAACATAACCCCAGGTATTTATTCAATACAGTGGCTAAATTAACGAAAAATAAAGCATCAACAAGTGTTGACATTTCTCAACATCACAGCAGTAATGACTTTATGAACTACTTTACTTCTAAAGTCGATACTATTAGAGATAAAATAGTAACCATGCAGCCGTCAGCTACAGTATCCCATCAGACAGTGCACTATAGATCCCCTGAGGAACAGTTCCACTCATTCTCTACTATAGGAGAGGAAGAATTGTATAAACTTGTTAAATCATCTAAACCAACAACATGTATGTTAGACCCTATTCCATCTAAGCTCCTAAAAGAGGTGCTTCCAGAAGTCATAGATCCTCTTCTGACTATTATTAATTCCTCATTGTTATTAGGGTATGTCCCAAAAACCTTCAAACTGGCTGTTATTAAGCCTCTCATCAAAAAACCACAACTTGACCCCAAAGAACTAGTTAATTACAGACCGATCTCGAATCTCCCTTTTCTTTCAAAGATACTAGAAAAGGTAGTATCCTCACAATTATATTCCTTCTTAGAGAAAAATGGTATCTGTGAGGATTTCCAGTCAGGATTTAGACCGTATCATAGTACTGAGACTGCTCTCCTTAGAGTTACAAATGACCTGCTCTTATCATCTGATCGTGGTTGTATCTCTCTATTAGTGCTATTGAATCTTAGTGCTGTGTTCGACACTATTGACCACACCATTCTTTTTCATAGACTAGAACACTTTGTTGGCATTAACGGAAGCGCATTAGCATGGTTTAAATCGTACTTATATGACCACCATCAATTCGTAGCAGTGAATGAAGAGGTATCATATCGATCACAAGTGCAGTATGGAGTACCTCAAGGCTCAGTACTAGGGCCGTTACTCTTCACGCTTTACATGTTACCCTTGGGAAATATCATCAGGAAACACGGTGTTAGCTTTCACTGTTATGCTGATGATACTCAGCTCTATATTTCTTTGCAGCCCGGCGAAACATAGCAATTTGAAAACGGAATGCATAGTCGATATAAAAAACTGGATGACGAGTAATTTCTTACTGCTAAATTCTGAAAAAACAGAGGTGTTAATTATAGGACCTAAAAGCTCTGCATGTAATGACCTAGAACGCTGTCTAAGCCTTGATGACTGCTCTGTCAATTCTTCGTCATCAGTTAGGAACCTAGATGTGCTATTTGATAGCAATCTTTCCATAGAAAGCCACGTTTCTAGCATTTGTAAAACTGCATTTTTCCATCTCAAAAATATATCTAAATTACGGCCTATGCTCTCAATGTCAAATGCAGAAATGTTAATCCATGCGTTTATGACCTCAAGGTTAGACTATTGTAATGCTCTATTGGGTGGTTGTTCTGCACGCTTGGTAAACAAACTCCAGCTAATCCAAAATGCAGCAGCTAGAGTTCTTACTAGAACCAGGAAGTATGATCATATTAGCCCGGTCCTGTCAACACTGCACTGGCTCCCTATCAAACATCGTATAGATTTTAAAATCTTGCTTATTACTTATAAAGCCCTGAATGGTTTAGCACCTCAGTATTTGAACGAGCTCTTGTTACATTATAGTCCTCCACGTCCGCTGCATTCTCAAAACTCTGGCAATTTGATAATACCTAGAATATCAAAGTCAACTGCGGGCGGCAGATCCTTCTCCTATTTAGCGCCCAAACTCTGGAATAACCTACCTAACATTGTTCGGGAGGCAGACACACTCTTGCAGTTTAAATCTAGATTAAAGACCCATCTCTTTAACCTGGCTTACACATAACATACTAATACACTTCTAATATCCAAATCCGTTAAAGGATTTTTAGGCTGCATTAATTAGGTAAACCGGAAACGGGAACACTTCCCATAACACCCGATGTACTTGCTACATCATTAGAAGAATGGCATCTATGCTAATATTAGTCTGTTTCTCTCTTATTCCGAGGTCACCGTAGCCACCAGATCCAGTCTGTATCCAAGTCAGATGGTCACTGCAGTCACCCGGATCCAGTCTGTATCCAGCCCAGATGGTGGATCAGCACCTAGAAAGGACCTCTACAGCCCTGAAAGACAGCGGAGACCAGGACTAGAGCCCCAGATACAGATCCCCTGTAAAGACCTTGTCTCAGACGACCACCGGGACAAGACCACAGGAAACAGATGATTCTTCTGCACAATCTGACTTTGCTGCAGCCTGGAATTGAACTGCTGGTTTCGTCTGGTCAGAGGAGAACTGGCCCCCGACTGAGCCTGGTTTCTCCCAAGGTTTTTTTCTCCATTCTCTCACTGATGGAGTTTTGGTTCCTTGCCGCTGTCGCCTCTGGCTTGCTTAGTTGGGGACACTTCATTTACAGCGATATCGTTGACTTGATTGCAAATTATTGCACAGATACTATTTAAACTGAACTGAGCTGCATGATGACATCACTGAATTCAATGATGAACTGCCTTTAACTGTCATTTTGCATTATTGACACACTGTTTTCCTAATTAATGTTGTTCAGTTGCTTTGACACAATCTGTTTTGTTTAAAGCGCTATATAAATAAAGATGACTTGACTTGACTTCACCTCTGGGGCGGATCCGTTGCGGAGTCAGTTTGCTATCTGGGTACAAACTGCATCCACTGTTCGTGTAACGCTGGGTTCTTTGGGAAGCTGAACACGGTAAACTTTCCCTCACATCCAAAAACACACTTATTTGGAGACATTCTTGAACAAATCCTATGCAGCGCTGCCGATGATTTCCCGATGAAGCACGTTGATGGGCGTGGTCTCGCTCTCCTCTGGTCGACTTTTCTGAGAGAAATGCTCATATAAGGAGTTCCACCATTGTCTACGTCATTAGATCCACGATTGAAAAAAAAACAGCCGAAACTTGTACCAACCCGGAAGTAAGATTTTTGGCATAGAAATTCTCCGTCATTCGTCCAAAATTATTATTTTTTTTTATTTTGGCCATGTTTAGCATGAGAATCCATCTCTTTAACACTGTGAACAACTCTGAATACATGAAACACCATTGTAGCCCCCCTTTAAACTGTCGAATTCACTCAATGCTTACATAAACAGTCGTTTACGTCCTAAGTGAATGTAAACAGAAAACTGGACGTGTGTAAGTACATTAAATCCGTGCAATTTCATTAATGTTCATCAACACAAGAAAAAAATCACTCACTGCTCTTGACTGTTAACTTTAACTTTGATTAGAATCAGTTTATACTGAATTCATGCAGTAAAGTCTACTGAAGTTTACTGAAAATCCTGCTTACTTACAGTAGCATTTAAATCTTAGATGTTCACTCTCATTACTTAATATTAATATGAATTTCTATTTCTGTTTGTACTCAGGATCACAGCTTGATTGTCTTCCTATCAGAGAACACTGACGATCTGATTGCACATTACCAGGTGAGTGAATATGGTACAGTTTGTGTTGTTTGCTTTGAAATGACCTTTATAGTAAGTGGAAAGTAAGTGAAAATACAATAACTAATCTTAAAATAAATAAAATGAAAGGTTTGTTTAGTCAAGTTAATGACTGCTTGGATATCTCCATCAGTGAGCTTCATACATGTATTAAAGTTGCACCTGATTTTTTTGGGATATTATTATTATTATTATTATTATTATTATTATTATTATTATTATTATTATTATTAATAATAATAATAAATAATGACATTTAATTTACAATTTTATTAAAATCAAAACCTAAAATCATATGAAAAATTATTTTGGTCATTTAAAATAATAATAATAATAATAAAAATAATAAATACTCACTTTTTATTTTACAATACAAAAGGATTATTGCAATGATAATTATTTATTTTTTAATAATTTGGTATTAAACGTTTTATGGATGTTTAATAGGTATAATTTAAGAAATAATAAAATAAAATGTATATTTTGGATATACTTTTTTTTTTTTTTTTACAGTGCAGTAGCATTATTGCGATCAACATTTTTATGGATGTTTAATTGATACAATTTAAAAAATAATAAAATATAGTTAATATTTTGGAAATATTATTATTATTATTATTAAATACTGACAGTGCAGTAGCATTATTTCAATCATATCATTTTTAAGTATGTTTAAATAATACAACAAATTAATATTTAAAAAATATTATTATTATTATTATTATCATTATTATTATTATTATTATTATTATTATTATTATTATTATTATTAAATACTGACTTTTTTTACAGTGCAGTAGCATTATTGCAATCATACAATCATTATGGAAGTTTTTTTATAAATAAAATGGATATTTAGGAAGTATTATTATTATTATTATTATTATTATTATTATTATTATTATTATTATTAAATACTGACTTTATTTTTACAGTGCAGTAGCAGCATACAATTTTTATGGATGTTTAAAATAAATAAAAAATGCAATAAATATTTTGGAAATATTATTATTAGTTTTATTATTATTAAATACTGACTTTTTATTTTTACAGTGCAGTAGCATTATTGTAATAACATTTTTATGGATGTGTTTAATTGATATAATTTAAGAAATCATAAAATAACATGTTTTGGAAATTATTATTATTATTAAATACTGTCTTTTTTTTACAGTGCAGTAGCATTATTGCAATCATACAATTGTTATGGATCTTTTTTTTTTAAATAATAAAATAAAATGTATATTTAGGAAATATAATAATAATAATAAGTACTGACTGTTTATTTTTTACAGTGCAGTAGCATTATTGCAATCCTAAGTTTTTTTTTATAGATGAGTTTAATTGATATAATAAAAAAAATATATTTTAGAATTATTATTATTATTATTAAATACTCTCTTTTTTCCTCTTTTTTTTTACAGTGCAGTAGCATTATTGCAATCATACAATTGTTATGGATCTTTTTTTTTTAAATAATAAAAAAAATATATATTTAGGAAATATAATAATAATAATAAGTACTGACTGTTTATTTTTTACAGTGCAGTAGCATTGTTGCAATGCTAAGTTTTTTTTTTATAGATGAGTTTAATTGATATAATAAAATATATATATATTTTATTATTATTATTATTATTATTAATAAATACTCTCTTTTTTCCTTTTTTACAGTGCAGTAGCATTATTGCAATCCTAAGGTTTTTTATAGATGTTCAATTAATATAATAAAAAATATTTTATAATTATTATTATTATTATTATTATTAAATACTCTTTTTTATATATATACAGTGTAGTAGCAGTATTGCAATACTAAAATTTTTATGGATGTGTTTAATTTATATAATTTAAAAGATAATAATAAACGTAATATTTTATAATAATAATAATAATAATAATAATTATTATTATTATTATTATAAAATATTCTCTTTTTATTTATTTATTTTTTTATACAGTGCAGTAGCATAAGTGCAATCATAAAATTGTTATGGATGTTTTGGTAAATAATAAAATTAAATATATATTTAGGAATTATTAAGATTAATAATAATAATAATAATAAATACTGACTGTTTATTTTTTACAGTGCAGTAGCATTATTGCAATCCTAAAATTTCTATGGATGTTTAATTTATATAATTTAAAATATAATAGTAAAATTTATATTTTATAAATATTATTATTATTATTATTATTATTATTATTATAAAATACTCTCTTTTTATTTTATTTTTTTACAGTGCAGTAGCATAAGTGCAATCATAAAATTGTTATGGATTTTTTTAAAATAATAAATACAATTTATATTTAGGAATTATTAATAATTATAATAAAAATAACTACTGACTGTTTATTTATTTATTTATTTTTTACAGTGCAGCAGCATTAATGCAATCCTAAAATTTCTATGGATGTGTTTAATTTATATAATTTGAAAAAATAATAAAATTTATATTTTGGAAATATTATATATACATATATATTATTATTAAATACTCGTTTTATTTTTTACAGTGCAGCAGCATTATTGCAATCATACAATTTTTATGGATGTGTTTAATTGATATAATTAAAAAAGAATAATATAATTTCTATTTTAGTATTATTATTATTATTATTATTATTATTATTATTATTATTATTATTATTATAAAATACTCTCTTTTTATTAATTGTTTTTACAGTGCAGTAGCATAAGTGCAGTCATAAAATTGTCATGGTGTTTTTTTAAATAATAAAATAAAATATATATTTAGGATTTAATAATAATAATAATAATAATAAAAATAATAATAAATACTGACTCATTTTTTTTTACAGTGCAGTAGCATAAGTGCAATCATAAATCATAATTCTTTTTAAAAATATTTTTTAATAATAAATACAATTTATATTTAGTAATTTTTAATAATTATAATAATAATAAGTACTGACTGTTTATTTATTTATGGATGTCTTTAATTTATATAATTTAAAAAATTAGTAAAATTAATCATTTGGAATTATTATTATTATTATTATTATTATTATTATTATTATTATTATTATTATTATTAAATACTCTCTTTTATTAATTTTTCACAGTGCAGTAGCATTATTGCAATCCTAAACTTTTGATGGATGTGTTTAATTGATATAATTTTAAAGATAATAATAAAATTAATATTTTATAAATATTATTATTATTATTATAAAATAATCAATTTTAATTTTTTTTACAGTGCATTAGCATAAGTGCATTCATAAATTTTTTTATGGATTTTTTTAAATAATAAATACAATTTATATATAGGAATTAATAATAATAATAATAATAATAATAATAATAATAAGTACTGACTGTTTATTTTTTTACAGTGCAGTGGCATTATTGCAATCCTAAAATGTATATGGATGTTTAATTTATATAACTTAAAAAAAAAAAAAAATAGTATGTTGGATATATATATATATATATATATATATATATATATATATATATAGTACAGGTCAAAAGTTTGGAAACATTACTATTTTTAATGTTTTTGAAAGAAGTCTCTTCTGCTCATCAAGCCTGCATTTATATGATCAAAAAACAGTAATATTGTGAAATATTATTACAACTTAAAATAATAGTTTTCTATTTGAATATACTTTAAAAAAATAATTTATTCCTGTGATGCAAAGCTGAATTTTCAGCATCATTACTCCAGCCTTCAGTGTCA
The DNA here is from genome assembly GCA_024542945.1 of allo-octoploid hybrid of Carassius auratus x Cyprinus carpio. Lineage (NCBI taxonomy): Eukaryota > Metazoa > Chordata > Actinopteri > Cypriniformes > allo-octoploid hybrid of Carassius auratus x Cyprinus carpio. The sequence continues at coordinate 500,751 of JANHFF010001134.1, forward strand.
CATGTAACATCCAGTCTATCACATGATCATTTAGAAATCATTCTAATATTCTGATTTATTATGAGTGTTGGAAACAGTTCTGCTGTCTAATATATTTGATGAATAAAAGGTTAAAAAGAACTGCATTTATTCAAAATAAAAAAAATTCTAATAATATATATTCTAATAATATATTTTCTTTACTATCACTTTTTATCAATTTAACACATCCTTGCTGAATAAAAGTATTGATTTTATTTAAAAAAAGAAAGAAAAAAAATTACTGACCCCAAATTACTGACCAGTAGTGTATATTGTTATTACAAAATATTTATATTTTAAAAACATAGCTTCTTTTTTTTTTTTTTTACTTTTTATTCAAAGTATCCTAAAAAAGTATCACATGTTCTGATGTTTCCAACTTTGATAATGAATCATCATATTAGAATGATTTCTAAAGGATCATGTGATAATGATCCTAAAAATTCAGCTTTGCATCACAGAAATAAAATGATAATTTAAAGTATAATAAATTTAAAAACAATTATTTTAAGTTGTAATAATATTTCACAATATTACTGTTTTTTCTGTATTTTTGATCAAATAAATGCAGGCTTGATGAGCAGAAGAAACTTCTTTCAAAAACATTAAAAATAGTAATGTTTCCAAACTTTTGACCTGTACTGTGTATATATATATATATATATATATATATATATATATATATATATATAATTATTATTATTATTATTATTAAATACTCTTTTATTTATTTATTACAGTGCAGTAGCATCATACAATTTTTATGGCTGTTTAAAATAATGAAATACTCTACATTAGCAGATGCTTTTATCCAAAGTGTACAATAAATCCAAATATAATAAATATTGTGTGAATAATATTATTAAATGCTGTTGTTGTGGATGTGTTTAGCTGATCTCATGTAGACAGTAACAGACTGAGTATTGAGATTATTGTGTTTGTAACACATTTCTGTAATTATTTGTTATAATATATATTTCATTAATAATTTAATTAATAAAAAGGAGCCCAGTGTTGATACAAATATAGAGTAATATTTGCATTATTTTTATGGTGATATTTGTTTAAATCAAAGCCTGCACATGTTTGAACACATCTGGACATGTTTGAGTTTATAATAGAATTGATTTCTGTTCAGTGAATATTAAAACATTTCACTGCTCAGAAGAAAAGAGATATTTCAGAAAGTACATACTCTGTCAGCTTCTTTCACTGAAGGACATCCCATAATAACTGAATATATATCTTTACTGTGCTTATAATAAATATATTTGATGTAATGCTGTTCTATCTGATATATGTCAGAAACTGAAGCTGATTTCAGACTCAGAACATCATCAATCACACTGTGATCTCAAGATGATCTGACATTGTGTTTTATTACAAACAACAGAGAAATCAGATGAATGATGAGACAGCAGACTGATTATGATAGTAATAATACAAGACTTTAATCAGCACAAACAGAGACTGAGAAAAGCAGAGAAACACAGATCATCACACACTGATCTATATGTCTAGATGAGGATTCATCACACATTTATTCTGATTCATGTTCATATTAATGTCATGAAGAGACTCTAGAACATCACACTGTTACTGATTCATCCTGCAGCTCAAAGCATTATGGGTAGAATCTCTCCTCAGCCTCTTCTGATTCATCAACACAGTTTCACTGATCCTTTGTAAACCCAAAACCCAGGATAGAGCGTCTGAGTGAATGTGGTCTGGACTGTGTGGATGAGGCTCATTGAGTCAGAGACGCTGTAGAAGGACAGAGTTCCTGCTCTGTGATCCACAAACACTCCTATTCTCCTGCTGACAGACTTCACAGAGAGAACAGTCTCTATGTTATTGTGTGTGAATGAGTATCTGGAGGGAGAGCAGAACAAACTCCAGGACTGATCATTATATCCAAACCCACACTCATTACCCCGTCCCTTCCTGCTGATGCTCTTATATGACACTGATATACACACATATCCACTCCTCTCAATCTCCCAGTAACAGCGTCCACACACACTCTCTTCACACAACACCTGCTCCCACTCATCAAATCTGTCTGGATGATCAGGATACTGCTGATCTGTGTCAGTGCCAGAAATCACTCTGTTGTTCTCAGACAGACGGAGGCGTTTATGTGCTGTGTTCAGATCCAGAGTGAGCTGAAGGTGATCTGAAGGAGATAAAACACACCAGAATCAGTGATCATGAATGAATTCATAAACCAGACACACAAGCACGTGATCTTTAATATAATAACCTGCACTAAACCTAAGCCTGTGTCACAGAACACATCCTGGTATATATCCTCATATATCTGTATGTGTGTGTGTTAACAGAGATGACACACCGGCTGAATGAGTGACCTGGTCTCCTAGCAACAGTGACAGCAGCTGTTGCCGAGCAACAGTAATGACTGTACTGATACTGGTCCGTCTGAACCCATTCATGTGCATCATAAACACATATAATCACGCCACAGATCGACATTTACAGCGCTCTGAGGTGTTCTGTATCTCTCTGACTGACGTGAAAGCAGTGCTCGTAGTTTACAGTGTATTCTGTCACCGGCAGACTCTGTGTGTTATGATTCAATACCAGTTTAACATAATAAAAAAAAATGTCTAATGAAATGAACTAATAGAAACTATTGAAATCCTTTAAAAAGTTAAAAAATAAATAAATACAACAAAACAAAAAATTTCATTGTTTTTTTGTCTGTGTGTCAAATAAGATGCTGCACATCAGAACTGTATAAAATAATGAAACAAATACAGTGATTGTATTATATTTCTTTAAATAATTATTATTGTTATTATATCTTCGTGCACAGCAGTCATTTGTTTGGGACTTTTACTTTGACGGGTGGTTGTGAGGGTGACGGTAACTTCCTGTTTATACCTGAAGTGAACCCTGCGCCTGTAAGAGGAGGCGTTCTGTGTGACGTGGAGCTGTTTGAAGCGATTATTATAAGAAAGGTGAGTTATTCTGCTGTTGAATCTCTTCTCTGAGAGTCCGTGGCTCAGTTTGTCTGGTTTCTGTGTGTTATAAGCTCCTCACAGCTGAGAAGGGTCTGGCTGCAGCCCGCCGCTATTTTGATTCGAAAACGAGGCTGTCAGCAGCGTTCACTATGGCGTATTGTCGTGTACGTTCAGCCGTCAAAATAAAGAGAATACATCATTTCACAAATTTCCACAGGACAAAGAACTTCAGAAAAAGTGGATTGTTAAAATTAGACGGGACATAGGACCTAACTTTCAGGTAACAATATTGCATTTGGGGTGCAAACAGCGCGCTTTTCGGCGGCTCTCGCTTTTTTCACGGCCGTCTGGGTGACTTGTGTGAATCGTGCAGATCCGAAGAGTTTTTTTCCGGGGGGGGGGGTGTCTGAGAGTCTGAGAGTGTCGGATTATAATTTCACCATCAGTAATTCAGGATTGCCTCCACCAAAAAAGTAAATGAGCAAATCAGAACACTGCGCGCCAAAACAGCACCGGTATGCGCGCTGGTGTGAACCACTATGTTTCTTCTCGCTGCGGTATATCTGCCACTGCAGCATTATTTCTCCCTGAGACCCGAGTTCGGCGCCGCGCCTTTCCGTTTTACTGGAAACTGGTGAGATCATCAGTGACTGGAGGTAAGGATATTTTTGGTTTATAATGTTATGTAATCTACTAGTCATGTAATTTATTAAACATTTTAACTAGGCCGAGGTAATATGTTGTGTGTCTGTGTGTAACCTGCTATCAGTACGATTTAGCTACATCAAATTCACATGTAAAGACCTAACGTTAGTGCTAGCTAGCAGATCAAATTATGGATGACTGTAGCTACATAGAAAAAGTTGTTAGGCTCGAAATTACAACCATTTTGGTCGCATGTGCTCGTGAAAAATGTAATCCGTCGATATATACGGTAACCTAAAAATATATTCGGGAGTAAGTTACTGCTAATTTGTGCGAGTGCAAATTAATGATTTCCTGTTGCGGCTGCTATTGAAAAGCCGAAAATATGTGGATCGGGTTTCATTCTCGCGCAGCTTTCATGAGCGGGTCTTTTCCGCTCCGTGTGCGCCGCCGCACTCTCTGTTCCGTGTGTGTGTGTGTGTGTGTGTGTGTGTGTGTGTCGGCGCGCTGCGCTCTCTGCTCAATGTCCGACTCCGTGTTTGCGCTGCGCGTTCTGCTCTGTCGTTCACGGCCCAAACGCTCCAATCATGTATCGATCAAGCACTGGAAAAGCAAAGTCTGCTCAAATAAGGTGACATTTCTCTGTAGACTTCTGTTTGCTGAGCTGGTATAGTCATGCTGGGCAACAATGTTAAAGGAATAGTTCACCCAAAAATGAAAATTCTGTCATTTTCTCTCCCTCAAGTTGTTCCAAACCTGTATTATTTCCTTTCTTCTGCTAAACACAAGAAAAGGTATTTTAAAGAAGGTTGGTAATTAAACAGTTGCTGGTCCCCATTGACTTCCATAGTATTTTTTTTTCCTACTATGGAAGTCAATAATGGGGTCCATCAGTCGTTTGGTTACCGACTTTCTTCAAAATATCTTCTTTTGTGTTCAGCAGAAGAAAGAAAGTCATAAAGGTTTGGAACAACTTGAGGAAGAGTAAATGATGGCAGAATTTTTATTTTTGGGTGAACTATTCCTTTAAAATGACCTGCTCTGATCACATGCTCTGGAAATAATAGCTTTTTTTTAGGACTATAGTTTATTTTTATAATTAGTAAAAAAAAAATAATTTGAAAATTTTGAAATTTTGAATTTTTGATTGATTATTGAAAAAGAATAATACATTGATATATTGATGTTTAATATTATTTTAATATAGGGCTATTTTCTGTTCCTTTTTTTCCCGGTGATTCTAAGTTTAATTATTGATGATTAGAAGCTTGGAGGAAATGCAATTAATTACAGCAAATTGTGCAATTAATTAGTTATTTTTTTTTAATCGATTCCCAGCGCTAATATTAATACATATCTTATTTAGTATTATATAGCAATATATTAATATAATAATATTGGTGGCAATGTAAGTATCTGGATATTTGCCGCTGGGCGGGGGCTTCGATTACCTCTCTCTTTTTTGACCATACATGTGTTTGCACCCCTGATTTATGTAAGAAAAAAAAAAGACTGTGGACACTAGCCTTTTGGCTAAATGCTAATTTCTAACGTGAGCATGTTTACTTTCCTTTAAACGCCTACATAGAGCTAAAATATAATGTTTTACCACAACAACTAAGGTCAAAATCTAAATTTTGCATAGATTACAAAGAACACAAGAGTGTGCTCGAAACATTTCTCTCCGGAATGTTTTTCAAGAACATTGACTGGAATCAGGTTCAGTTCCATCAGTGTTTACCTGGACTCAGCGGCCTTACGAAACGAAAACCCTGCGATCGTAAGGGAAAAATATATATTCTTCAAGTGATGTTATATAGATTAAAATACTCAATTTGTGATAAGAGCTTACAGCTAGATCATAAGCTGCTTTCAGACATTAACATGAAATAAAGATAAACATGTCAAGTCTTACAAAATACTGGGTAGAAACTTTATTTTTATGCAAAGCGAAATGTATTTAATAGTTTGCTGTGTACTGTTTGGTGTCAACCCCTTTTAAAATATCACATTTATGTTCAGAACATTATTTCTGTTTCTGCTTTAGACAAGGAAAATGTCATTTAGAGGAAGAACACGAGGAAGATGAAAGGTGAGCAGAAATGGGGAAAAATAATGAATTTACTGTTTAAATTATGATTTTAAATGAACATAACGTTACTCTATAAGTTTTGTGTGTCTCATAATCGTTGTATAGTTCAATCGATGACGGAACAGAGGTTGGACAAAATAATGTGAATACCTGCAAAATAGAAGCTCTTGAAGTTGTTTTGTGTTGTTTGTTCACAATCTTTATTAGTGTTTGATGGCCCCCATCATTCACTTTTTGTTTTTGCTCTATATTCTTTTTCGCTGATTAAGTCATAATAATAATTACAGTCATAATCATAAAATCAGTTGTTTTTTTAAATGCACAATGTTACAGATGTTTTTGTTAAACAGGCTCTGATAATTTGCTCTATTTGGATATCTAACCTGTTACCAATTTCACACTCAGCCAGTACTAAACACTGCGTAAAACCACTTATGCTGTACTGATGGACAAACAGGAGAATATAAACAAAAACATGAATAAATGATAATCACAATGTTTTTTCCCCCACTGTAACCTACACAAATGTTATTAACGCCTATAATAATGGGTGTTCACATTATTTTATGCAACTGTGTATTATTATTAATGACTGTTCTCTTCTTTCTCTGCAGTTCTACAAAGGATGGACCAAGCAATGAAGAATGGTTAGTAGAAATCTATCATACAAAGTTAATGTGTATATAAATGCATCAAGTGAGAAATAAACATGAATATAGAATAGGTGTGTAAAATGTCACTTGCCTGCTCTCATTCTCTCTCTCTCTGTAAGAGCCATATTGCATAATTCATTATTTAAATTGAGTATCACAATTATTTGTGTTATGTTGCGTGTTCTGGTTATATTATTTTGTATATATATTATAGTTTGTAAACCAAGTGGATTTATGTAAGAAGACTGTAAGAAGTGTTAAACGACTGATGTTGAAAATAAACTAAGAAACAAAAGGACTTCATGGACTTGAGGATTCACATTGAACGGGCCATTCGTCAAATCAAGGAATATCACATTTTTGATCGGGTGATTCCTTTGTCATTGGCCGGTTCTGTAAATCAGCTCTGGACTGTGTGTGGTATCCTCACAAATTTTCATGGTCCACTGTTTTGAGTGAACGTATAAATGTTCCAAAAAAAGTGCACATGGATACACAAAAGTGAAATTAGTATATTTATTATATATAGTTTCTACACTGGATTACACGTATATTTAAGAAAAATGTTATACACACAAATTTACATATATTTTTTTTAAATAAAATGCTAAAATTTTTATAATACTGAATTTTTACATATCATCTTATTGTAATTCTTATCACATTTTTGTAACAAAAACAGACATTTCAATATAAAAATGTACCTTTTAATTAGTTTCTCTTTATAATAACATTTGTACTATTAATATTTTCAGACATGTCTGAAGTTTGAGAGAATTAAAAAAAAAAACATTTCTGCATTTCATTGGAATCCAGTTTCATTTGTCATATTTACAGTTTATAAAGATGGTAAATTAAAATCAGTACAGATTTTGTTTTTTGTTTTTTTTACAGGAAAAAAACTTTTAACAGAGAATGCAATGTATTTAAATTTTTAAAGTAATAGTTTATCCAAATTGGAAATTTAAATTGCTTACCATAAATTTGTTCCAACCCTGTATGGATTTCTTTCTCCTAGTGAACATAGAAAATACTTTAAGGAATGTAGGTAACCAAACAGTTAATAGTTGACTTCCATAGTGTTTTTTTTTTCTTCCATACTATGGAAAGTTTGGTTACCCACATTCCTCAAAGTATCTAATGTGTTCAGCATACAAAAATTATTTTATGCAGGTTTGGCACAACTCAATAAGCAAGTGATGACCAAATTTATTTTTGGATGAACTATCCCTTTAAGAATTCAATACACTGCAAAAGGTAATTTGAGATTTTGTTTCTGTTTACACTCTCTTGTTGCACAGAACAGGTAAGAAACAGCTGAAAAAGAAAAAAAATCAAGCTTACACTTCAGCTCCTCCCATTCATCTTTGTTGAAATGGATACGTTCCAGGTGGTAATCACTATTACATTTTACAAAAAAATCACACCAGGTAAACCCACTAATCCCCATTTGTCCAACAATCTGATAGTAGTACTCGTGGGTCTTTTTTAGAGTGTAGTTCCCTGCTGCATTTGTCAAATATGAGCAGTTTTTGAAGCTGTCTTTGTTTGGGCATTTGATCTTGAGAAGACCGTGGACAGGATCTGCTGTAAGGTCAACTACTTTCCTGTCAGGTGAGGCTCCTAGGTGAGGGGCATTATGATTAATTATTAAAAAAAAAAATTTGTTTCCCGTGAGTTTTTCATATTCTGCAGCAGCAACAGGCTCAAATTGTATGCCTCTTTTCATAGCTTTGGTCTGAATGGTTTGTTTTGCAGTCATGTCAGCAGCTAACTTTTCAAAGTCTTTAACTCTAGAACAGACCCGCTTAAAAGATGTTGATGTGATCCTCTCTGCACGTAGCCGATGCCAAGTGATGCTGCTTTGGTCCCTGGTTCCACTTTCCAGGTGTAGTGAATCTTCTGGTGTAATTATCAGACCTCCATAGATATCATGTTCTTCCTGGTTTAATACGGTTGCGTAGGAGCATGGTTGTGGAGGAAGAGGCAGTGTAGGGTGCTCTTCAAAGGACACAGTCTGCTGGGGTAACTGGTAGGATAAAACAGACCCTAAAGGTAAGTCGCCGAACTCTGTGGTGACAAGTTTTTTTTGTTGGTTACTGGCGGTTAATAATTTAAACATGTAGCTTCTGCTGCCTGATGCTTTTAGGTTTTCCCTCAGATTCTCTTCAAATTCACCACAGGGCAATGGGACAGGGACTGTGCAGTAAACAATTGGGAGATTTCCTCACTTGTGCGGTTTACTCAAAGGGTGCTACTATTTGGTGGTTTTACTTTGGAAACCGATACTGTGCTGATTGGCTTTGGCTTTAGTCCTAATGTTTTTGATGGCACATGCCATGTTTGAGGCACAGAGGTTTTACTTGTTCTTGGTGGTACAGATTTATGTTAAGGGTCAGAATACTTAGGCCCATGTGATATTTTAGTTTTTCTTTTTTAATAAATCTGCTAAAATTTCAACAATTCTGTGTTTTTCTGTCAATATGGGGTGCTGTGTGTACATGAATGAGGAAAAAAATGATCTTAAATGATTTTAGCAAATGGCTGCTATATAACAAAGAGTGAAAAATTTAAGGGGGTCTGAATACTTTCCGTACCCACTGTATATCTGATCTGCACCCGCAGAAATATATCTGTTCTTGTCCCGCACCCGCAGAAATATATCGGTTCTGGTCCCACTCCCGTAGAAATGTATCTGATCTGGTCCCGCAGAAATATATCTGTTCTTGTCCCGCACCCACAGAAATATATCGGTTCTGGTCCCGCACCTGCAGAAATATATCGGTTCTGGTCCCACTCCCGTAGAAATGTATCTGATCTGGTCCCACAGAAATATATCTGTTCTGGTCCCGCACCCGCAGAAATATATCGGTTCTGGTCCCACTCCCGTAGAAATGTATCTGATCTGGTCCCGCAGAAATATATCTGTTCTGGTCCCACACCCGCAGAAATATATCGGTTCTGGTCCCACACCCGCAGAAATATATCGGTTCTGGTCCCACTCCCGCAGAAATATATCTGTTCTGGTCCCGCACCCGCAGAAATATATCGGTTCTGGTCCCACTCCCGCAGAAATATATCTGTTCTGGTCCCGCACCCGCAGAAATATATCGGTTCTGGTCCCACTCCCGTAGAAATATATCGGTTCTGGTCCCACTCCCGTAGAAATATATCGGTTCTGGTCCCACTCCCGTAGAAATGTATCTGATCTGCACCCGCAGAAATATATCGGTTCTGGTCCCACTCCCGCAGAAATATATCGGTTCTGGTCCCACTCCCGTAGGAATATATCTGTTCTGGTCCCACACCCGCAGAAATATATCTGTTCTGGTCCCACACCCGCAGAAATATATCGGTTCTGGTCCCACTCCCGCAGAAATGTATCTGATCTGGTCCCACTCCCGCAGAAATGTATCTGATCTGGTCCCGCAGAAATATATCTGATCTGGTCCCGCAGAAATATATCTGATCTGGTCCCACTCCCGCAGAAATGTATCTGATCTGGTCCCACAGAAATATATCTGATCTGGTCCCACTCCCGCAGTAATGTATCTGATCTGGTCCCGCAGAAATGTATCTGATCTGGTCCCGCAGAAATATATCTGATCTGGTCCCGCAGAAATGTATCTGATCTGGTCCCGCAGAAATGTATCTGATCTGGTCCCGCAGAAATGTATCTGATCTGGTCCCGCAGAAATATATCTGATCTGGTCCCGCAGAAATATATCTGATCTGGTCCCGCAGAAATATATCTGATCTGGTCCCACTCCCGCAGAAATATATCTGATCTGGTCCCGCAGAAATATATCTGATCTGGTCCCGCAGAAATATATCTGATCTTGTCTCACTCCCGTAGAAATGTATCTGATCTGGTCCCGCAGAAATATATCTGATCTGGTCCCGCAGAAATATATCTGTTCTGGTCCCACTCCCGCAGAAATATATCTGATCTGCACCCGTAGAAATATATCTGATCTGGTCCCGCAGAAATATATCTGTTCTGGTCCCACTCCCGCAGAAATATATCTGATCTGGTCCCACTCCCGCAGAAATATATCTGATCTGGTCCCACTCCCGCAGAAATATATCTGTTCTGGTCCCACTCCCGCAGAAATATATCTGATCTGGTCCCGCAGAAATATATCTGATCTGGTCCCACTCCCACAGAAATATATCTGTTCTGGTCCCGCAGAAATATATCTGATCTGGTCCCACTCCCACAGAAATATATCTGTTCTGGTCCCGCAGAAATATATCTGATCTGGTCCCACTCCCGCAGAAATTTATCTGATCTGGTCCTGCAGGAATATATCTGATCTGGTCTCGCAGAAATATATCTGATCTGGTCCTGCAGAAATATATCTGATCTGGTCCTGCAGAAATATATCTGATCTGGTCCCACTCCCGCAGAAATATATCTGCTCTGGACCCGGTCCCGCAGAAATATATCTGATCTGGTCCCACTCCCGCAGAAATATATCTGTTCTGGTCCCGCAGAAATATATCTGATCTGCACCCGCAGAAATATATCTGATCTGGTCCCGCAGAAATATATCTGATCTGGTCCCGCAGAAATATATCTGATCTGGTCCCGCAGAAATATATCTGATCTGGTCCCACTCCCGCAGAAATGTATCTGATCTGGTCCCACTCCCGCAGAAATATATCTGTTCTGGTCCCACTCCCGCAGAAATATATCTGTTCTGGTCCCACTCCCGCAGAAATATATCTGATCTGGTCCCGCAGAAATATATCTGATCTGGCCCCACTCCCGCAGAAATATATCTGATCTGGTCCCGCAGAAATATATCTGATCTGGTCCCACTCCCACAGAAATATATCTGTTCTGGTCCCGCAGAAATATATCTGATCCCGCAGAAATATATCTGATCTGGTCCCACTCCCGCAGAAATTTATCTGATCTGGTCCTGCAGGAAAATATCTGATCTGGTCCCGCAGAAATATATCTGATCTGGTCCTGCAGAAATATATCTGATCTGCTTCCACTCCCACAGAAATATATCTGATCTGGTCCCACAGAAATATATCTGATCTGCACCCGCAGAAATATATCTGATCTGGTCCCGCAGAAATATATCTGATCTGGTCCCACTCCCGCAGAAATATATCTGATCTGGACCCACTCCCGCAGAAATATATCTGATCTGGTCCCGCAGAAATATATCTGATCTGGTCCCACTCCCGCAGAAATATATCTGATCTGCACCCGCAGAAATATATCTGATCTGGACCCGCAGAAATATATCTGATCTGGTCCCACTCCCGCAGAAATATATCTGATCTGGTCCCACTCCCGCAGAAATATATCTGATCTGGTCCCACTCCCGCAGAAATATATCTGATCTGGTCCCGCAGAAATATATCTGATCTGGTCCCACAGAAATATATCTGATCTGGTCCCACTCCCGCAGAAATATATCTGATCTGGTCCTGCAGGAATATATCTGATCTGGTCCCGCAGAAATATATCTGATCTGGTCCCACTCCCGCAGAAATATATCTGATCTGGTCCCACTCCCGCAGAAATATATCTGATCTGGTCCCACTCCCGCAGAAATATATCTGATCTGGTCCCACTCCCGCAGAAATATATCTGATCTGGTCCCACTCCCGCAGAAATATATCTGATCTGGTCCCACCCCCGCAGAAATATATCTGATCTGGTCCTGCAGAAATATATCTGATCTGGTCCCACTCCCGCAGAAATATATCTGATCTGGTCCCGCAGAAATATATCTGATCTGGTCCTGCAGAAATATATCTGATCTGGTCCCACTCCCACAGAAATATATCTGATCTGGTCCCACAGAAATATATCTGATCTGCACCCGCAGAAATATATCTGATCTGGACCCACTCCCGCAGAAATATATCTGTTCTGGTCCCGCAGAAATATATCTGATCTGGTCCCACTCCCGCAGAAATATATCTGATCTGGACCCACTCCCGCAGAAATATATCTGATCTGGTCCCGCAGAAATATATCTGATCTGGTCCCACTCCCGCAGAAATACATCTGATCTGGACCCACTCCCGCAGAAATATATCTGATCTGGACCCACTCCCACAGAAATATATCTGATCTGGTCCCGCAGAAATATATCTGATCTGGACCCACTCCCGCAGAAATATATCTGATCTGGACCCACTCCCGCAGAAATATATCTGATCTGGTCCTGCAGAAATATATCTGATCTGCACCCGCAGAAATATATCTGATCTGGTCCCGCAGAAATATATCTGATCTGGTCCCGCAGAAATATATCTGATCTGGTCCCACTCCCACAGAAATATATCTGATCTGGTCCCGCAGAAATATATCTGATCTGGTCCCGCAGAAATATATCTGATCTGGTCCTGCAGAAATATATCTGATCTGGTCCCGCAGAAATATATCTGATCTGGTCCTGCAGAAATATATCTGATCTGGTCCCACTCCCGCAGAAATATATCTGATCTGGTCCTGCAGAAATATATCTGATCTGGTCCTGCAGAAATATATCTGATCTGGTCCCACTCCCGCAGAAATGTATCTGATCTGGTCCCGCAGAAATATATCTGATCTGGTCCTGCAGAAATATATCTGATCTGGTCCCACTCCCGCAGAAATATATCTGATCTGGTCCTGCAGAAATATATCTGATCTGGTCCTGCAGAAATATATCTGATCTGCTCCCACTCCCACAGAAATATATCTGATCTGGTCCCGCAGAAATATATCTGATCTGGTCCCGCAGAAATATATCTGATCTGGTCCCACTCCCACAGAAATATATCTGTTCTGGTCCCGCAGAAATATATCTGATCTGGTCCCGCAGAAATATATCTGATCTGGTCCCACTCCCGCAGAAATATATCTGATCTGGTCCCGCAGAAATATATCTGATCTGGTCCTGCAGAAATATATCTGATCTGCACCCGCAGAAATATATCTGATCTGGTCCCACTCCCACAGAAATATATCTGATCTGGTCCCGCAGAAATATATCTGATCTGGTCCCACTCCCACAGAAATATATCTGATCTGGTCCCGCAGAAATATATCTGATCTGGTCCCACTCCCGCAGAAATATATCTGATCTGGTCCCGCAGAAATATATCTGATCTGCACCCGCAGAAATATATCTGATCTGGTCCCGCAGAAATATATCTGATCTGGTCCTGCAGAAATATATCTGATCTGGTATTATTAGTTGTTCTTTTTGCTTTTGTGCAACAGATAAATGACAATTTTTTATGTTTTAGACATTTTATGTTTAGATCATTTTGCAGTAGTCCTGTGATTTATTTTATTCTCCGGCGTCCCGCGCACACACACGAGTCTCTTCCTGCCTGAACTCGCCCATCAAGAGCTGTCCCACGCCGCACCCTGCTGTGTTGGGTCCTGCCGGAGTGCAGGTCTCTACTATACAGCACGTTCAGCCGGCTATGTCTGCTATAGGATACTTGTGACATAAATTTTGCCATAATTTTTGTGTGAATTTGTCCATTCAAACACGATACTTCAGAGAGCACTTAATATTTGTGTGTGTTCTGAGGCGCAGGTCGTCCGACACGTCCGTGCTACGTTAGCCGAAGGTAAAGTGCACACTCACTGTTTCCCTGGTGCTTGTGTCCTCGATGTTTCTGCGCAGATACCCACGATCCTGAAGGCCGACGAGAGCCCCAGAGCGGTCGTGCTTCACGCCAGGGTTAACGACACCACGCAGCGGCAGACAGAGACGCTGAAGAGGGACTTCAGGAGCCTGATCGAGACGGTTCGCAGCACGACGCCCGCGGCGACGATCATCGTGTCAGGACCACTGCCCACGTATCGACGAGGACACGAAAGGTTCAGTAGACTTTTTGCTCCAAATGAATGGTTATTGTCATGGTGTAAAGAACAGAAACTGCTCTTTGTTAATAATTGGAATCTTTTCTGGGAGCGTCCTAGGCTTTTTCGCGCTGATGGCCTGCACCCCAGCAGAGTCGGAGCAGAACTCCTGTCGGACAACATCTCCAGGACTCTAACTGCTATGATGGCTTTTGTTCTACCCGCTTAAATGTTAGAAGTACTTGCGCTGTCCAATCTATTAAGACTGTGTCTGTTCCCCGAATAGTGAGGTCAAAATATAAATTTAATGTAGGATCTAGAAAAAATCTTATCGTGATTAAACCAGAAAAACGTAAAATAAATGAACAAAAACAATTTTTAAAGTTTGGGCTCATAAACATTAGATCACTCACACCCAAAGCAGTTATTGTAAATGAAATGATCACAGATAATAGTTTTGATGTACTCTGCTTGACTGAAACCTGGCTAAAACCAAATGATTATATTGGTCTAAATGAGTCTACTCCACCAAACTACTGTTATAAACATGAGCCCCGTCAGACTGGTCGTGGGGGAGGTGTTGCAACAATATATAGTGATATTCTTAGTGTTACCCAGAAAACAGGATACAGGTTTAAATCATTTGAAATACTTATGCTTAATGTTACACTGTCAGATATGCAAAAGAAATCTATCGTATCTCTTTCTCTGGCTACTGTGTATAGACCACCAGGGCCGTATACAGAATTCCTAAAAGAATTTGGAGATTTCCTCTCAGACCTGTTGGTTACTGCTGATAAAGCGCTAATTTTCAGAGATTTTAATATTCACGTTGATAATACAAATGATGCATTAGGACTTGACTTAATAAACTGTTTTGGAGTAAAGCAAAATGTCACCGGTCCCACTCATTGTTTTAATCATACGCTAGATTTAATTATATCGCATGGAATCGATCTTACTGATATAGATATTGTACCTCAAAGTGATGATGTTACTGACCATTTCCTTGCAGGGTTTTTCCTACATTGAAAATGTTTTGTCCCGCCAAAGTTTTATTTGATGTGTAATTGGGTTTTGTGAGTGAAGCAGGCTACAGATGGAGTGAACGAGCACAGCGCCCCTCCCCCGCGCGCGCACTCTCAGTCTTCAGTTCTGTCTTTGCTCTCTCCCTCGTATCAAAATCAACTGATCCTAAAGGTCGGAAGACCAAATCCACGGTTCGCGTGGTGCCTTCAGAGAATATTTTTGTAGAATTACCGCTGGGTGTGAATTGCAGTCAAAAAAAAGTTGCCTTATCTTCTCTCTGACAAGCATTCCGCACATGCAGCTGACATAACTTTAAATAAACGCAAAAAAAAAAAAAACATCTATCCAGTTATGAAGTGTTTTTGTGTGTGTGTGTGTGTGTGTGTGTGTTGACAAATCTTTCGCAATGTCCTAACAGCCAGGATTCCCACACAACACGTCCGCTAAAGTCCGATTCGTGACCTAATGACTCCTTTGAGGCGATTCATTATAATGAATGGTTACAGCGATCGGTCTGCCCGTCAGTGTCTGAATCGTTGTATAACAAATCATGACTTCTTAGAAGAACATACACATCTGAAATGAGAAAGTAAGTGTGCTTACCCCATTTAGCAAGAGTGTTTAGTAAAGTTTAGCCTTAATAATCCACAGTACGTATAGGCCTATGACAGTGTGTAGTAAATTACCTGTCAATTAGGACCACTTCTGTCAAGTATATTTATGACAATTATATTGCATACAGTTAGTGTTGGCGGTATGGTTATGTTCTGGGCAACACTCCACACGCCCGTCCATGCAGCCATGCTTGGACAGAGCGGGGAGAGCAGCAAGACAAACCCCCAAAAAACAACCATATGCCAAACTCCCCAACACAACTGATGCAATTTGAATGCCCAGCAATGAGAAATGTTGCTTGATACTATATTTATGGGGGAAGCATCACCCCAACTCAGAAAAGAAGCATGCAACAAGCATGTTGCTTAAGCTGCTTATGCAAATATTTGAATGTACGGGGGAAGCATACACCCCTAGCAGCAGCAGGGGTCTAATACGACGGCAGTTTGTATATTATCCAATTTTAAGTGTCTAACATGCTGTAAAAAAAAAAACACATTAAGGGGGAAGCGTCACCCCAAGTTAAGCAATCGAGGATGTGCAACAAGCATGTTCTTAAAATGCTTAAAGCAACTGTGTGATTGTAAAGGGGGAAACATACACCCCTAGCAGCAGCAGTCTAATAAGAAGGCAGTTGTATATTATACCAATTGTAAGTGTGTAACAGGCTGTAAAAATCACATAAAGGGGGAAGCGTCACCCCAAGTTAAGCAATCAAGGATGTGCAACAGTCATGTTTTTAAAATGCTTAAAGGGTACATAACATACACAGTTTCACCTAATCTCATGTTAATCTTGAGTACCTACAGAGTAATACTGCATCCTTATCTCCAAAAGTCTTTAGTTTTGTCATATTTGTAATAGTAAAAAATACAACTTCCGATTCTCTCCGGAAAAACCCGAGCTCCTGGAGGCATGCTGTGGGCAGAGCTATAACACTGATGTTTCATGTTGTTTCCATTAACATATATTCACTGAAGTGCTGATTTCCAACAAAAGACAGAAATCTGATGCAGTTATACTTACCTGAATGTTTTTTTTTTTACCATGTTTTAATAGCAAACGATGTGCAAATCCAGCATCAACCTGGTCTTGTTTATAAAACATTCGTCACTGAAATGACGAGAACACACAAACGCACTAGCTACACTCCATTGCTGCCCCGGAAAAGCAAACTGCATCCACGGTTCGTGTAACACTGGGTTCTTTGAGAAGCTGAACACAGTAAACTTTCCCTTCACATCCAAAACACACTTATTTGGAGACATGCTCGAACAAATCCTATGCAGCGCTGCCAACAATTTCCCGATGAAGCGCGTTAATGGGTGAGGTCTCGCTATCCTCTGGTCGACGTGTGCACGCTTTCCCGAGAGAAATGCTCCATTGTAGCCCCCCTTTAAAGCAACTGTGTGATTGTAAAGGGGGAAGCATACCACGCCTTGCTGTGGCACGAGGAGCATGTAATATGCATTAATGCTGTAAATTGCATAATGAAGGGTGGTAGTCCAGCAGGGGAAGCATACACCTTTCGGAACTTAGAATGACAGTCCAATCTGAATGAAAATGCTCCATATAAACACCTCAGTTGGAATAAAATTGCCCAAACCGAAATGGTAATCGGTTTGAGAGGGGAGGGATAACCTTCTATAAACCGAACTAAATTAAAATCCTTCCATGTAAACGTGTTAAACCGATTACTTTGTATCTATGTAATCACATCAATAGTCGTAGTCATCAGAATGGGAACGTGATGTCGGCAACGCTGTGCATTCTGTGATTTGTAGACACTGACATTACAGTAGAGACTGGGAAATAGTGGACGTAGAAGATAAAATTCCAATTATACAATAACACACATTAGAATGGATAACACTTGCTGTGTTTTGACAGTCATATCTGCTCTCATGGCCAGAGCAGAAAGCTGATGTAATAATGAAGCACAATGTACTGCTTTTCAGCTTAGAAACACACAATGATAGGCTAGTGAATAGCTCAATGAAAACAACAGGTTGACCAAAATTTGCCTTTGCCATTTGTATGAATTATTACAGATTCATGAAACCCATTTGTACACTATCTGCGTTCATGAAGCCACCCATGATTCATTGTTTAGCAAAATCTTGTGAGAAATTGTGTATGTTTCCATTTAAGTAAAGATTTTTTTTTTTTTTAAATCAGAATACAGTTCATTTCAGAGCTGCATTACAGAGGGTCTTTGCTACGGTTATTGCCCCTTGCTGAACTGACATTCCTATGTAGGCCTGTTGGCGTTTCCCAGCTCTTCATGCAGTTAACATTATCGTGGATGTTTTCAGCCAGCATGACTACAGAACCTTTAATGTTCTCATATATCACACGACACGACAATATCAATAATTCTGTCACATCTGAATGGATGAAGCGACTTGTGCGGTTTATCACTTTGTTGCGCAAATGCAGCGCTGTGCGGGAGACTCTGCTCTTGCACGCAGCTGGTGGATGCAGTGCATAGCGCCGCTTCACACTTTTTGCATTTTTTGCTTTTTGCAGTTTGGTGTAATTTAAAAACAGTGCCTAATGTGGGGGAGGTTTCCCTCGCTTCGGCGATCAGCTCACAGCTCCATCGGTCCAGAAGTGTCCCCGATGCTATTTGAGCGGAGCTCTCTTGCTGCAGCGGACACGCGCACTCAGTCGATGATGGGCGGGGAAAGATAGAATGACAGAAGTGATAATGCACCAATTACAACAAAGAATCACGAGTTTTACACAACTGTATGGTACACCATTAAAGAGGAACGATTCATGATAGTAGATTACGGACTTTGCGAAGCAACAAACAAGTGGGAATACCGAGGGTATACGCAGACACTGAACCTTTAGAAGCTGTAATACGCAAATGGCCCGGGAAAAAGTAAGCATACAGCATATACTTGCGTATGGCCCCAACTACACCACTGGTGTGGTACGACAGAAGACGGTCGTAGTGTGTATGTGATCGTGTTCTGCCACATGACTGAGCGCACGAATGAACACTAGAGGTTCAAATATTAGTCTGTTTATTCCAAGCAAGTGCGAGCAGTTATTAAAAATATTAATGCAAATGCGGCGTTTTTTTTTTTCTCTCTCTTCTTCTTCTTCTGGTAATTTGTATGTCATCGTAGGCCACTTGCATGTCCCAAAATCGAAAGCACGAGCACATGTATACACCATTGGATTAGATAACGTCTCATGTAAACGGTCCACCGAATCTTTAAATCTAAATGATAAAATAAAATGCATGTAAACGTGGCTATTGATATCACGTTCTTATAGGCCTATGTATAGACGGGTTGGTATAGAAGCAATAGAGCGATAAACGCGTGTTTCTGACGCTGCGTGCATTTGAATCAACCCCACACTCGCACAGCTAATGTTGCATCAACCTTATAAATAAACACCCGTGACATTGAGATTACGCCGCTAAATACAGCGAACCCCAGTTGAACGCCTACACGAGAAGCCTAAATGAGAATGCTTAAATGAGAATGCTTGTCTCATTTAACCCTGTTCTCATGGCCTTATCGGCATGTCCTCAAGAGCGATTACATGCTCTAACTGCTTATTGCTCCAGGTGTATGAACACAGATGTGTAAATGCTGCTGCAAATATGCTGAATATTTCGCTCCTGCAACCGATGCAAAACGATGTTAACCACCAGGCAATATACACAGCGATATGGATTAAAAGAGCATTTACTTATCTTAGATGTGGATTTCAGATGTTCGGAAACACGCTGCAACAGTTAATTGCAAGCAGCGATGCGACAGAAGAGACAGAAGAATGGGAATTTAAATAGACCGCATGTGATATGTGTCAAGACTGGATTGGTATACGTCAGGAACAGCTGACTGTCAGCTGATGCAAGTGTGACTAACGTGGCCTGACTGAACTAACGCGATGCTGAATATATAATCATTTAGTTTAAAGTTTGACTGGAGTGAGATGAAACTAGATCAAAGCACAAAGCAAGCTGTTGCTAGCTAGCTGCTAATTTTATTAAATTTTATATGGTAAAAATTACACTATTACACCTTTTAATGCTACATTTTTAATGCTACTTTTTAACTGATATGATTATACTAAAATAATTATCAGGTCTCTCAAAAAAGGATTTTATCTTTCAAAACTAGGAAAGCCAGTCGTGGAAAAATCACAGCTGTTTTTGCAAAGAGGGCAAGAAAGGATGACAGTGAGAGTGACAGGTAATATCTGTGTCTGATAATTGCATAATTTGTAAATAGATAAATTGTGATATCTTTGACATTTCAAATATACTTTGGTATTGATGATGTTTACATGTAAAATAAGTTGTAATCGCTTTCTTTTACTATCTAGCCTGACAGTGATTGTTTTTTCATGAATAAATAGGATAAGAAAAAGTCACAAACTGTTTCTTTGTATTTATTTTAAATTTAACATTTAATGTAAATATTGGGCTTGCGGATCATGTGGGTACTAGGGTACTCTTTGCTGTGTGTGGATGACCATGACCCGTGTCTGAAGCATACAATGAAAAAACACCAACGAGTTGGCCGGCGACAGCCTCTGACGTCACTACCGGTGCGACTATGAAACAGGAACCGGGAAACACGTCATTCTCTTCTTCGTCTTCAAAACTGACCGTTTTGTTTGAAGCATGCATCTGAAAGAACCGGTAAGAGCGTTCTTTCTCTGTCTATCATGGCGACTACTAGCAAGCGTTTAGACGATGTGTGCATCCGTGTCGGCGTTATTTGACCCCCAATGACACACACAATCTTTACGTCATTTGTTTGGGTAAAGAGCACGCACACGATGTCTTTGAGGAGGCAATCTGCGTGCATTGCGAGCGTTTTTTCAAG
The DNA here is from genome assembly GCA_024542945.1 of allo-octoploid hybrid of Carassius auratus x Cyprinus carpio. Lineage (NCBI taxonomy): Eukaryota > Metazoa > Chordata > Actinopteri > Cypriniformes > allo-octoploid hybrid of Carassius auratus x Cyprinus carpio. The sequence goes on from JANHFF010001134.1 coordinate 521,483, forward strand.
AAAAAAGCTCCGCTCTCGTTCGTCTCTCTTTCCAAGAAAAAAAGGCCGCCATCTGCTTCCCGCGGTTCAGGACCCGCCGCTGCTGAGGCACGGAGGAGAATGAGCTCGTGAGAATTTCAGGTGGATCTGTCTGAATGGTTTAAAGAGGGACTTTCCCTTTCGCGCTCATAATGGCGGCGGACGAGAGAGAGCCTCGGGAGGATGATGTTATATCTTTAACACTTTCTGATACTGAGGTTAGTGCTCTGCTGGGTTTTTACCCAGGAAAAGCAGGAGATATTTGAGGATGGTGAAGAAGCTGAGGCTGAGCCTTCTCAATTCTCCTGCCCTGCGTATGTAGAGCTATTGGAGTTTATGGATCGCGCCTTGATGAGCGTTATCTTTCCGACCATAGCCCTCCAGCTCAGGTGAGCCTTCCATTTCTGCCTGATCTCCATACAGAGATCGAAAGGAAATGAAAGAGGCCGTTTTCTTCTCGCATCCATCGGTTTCGGCATAAGAGTTTTGCCAACATCGAGACTATGCGCGAAAACTGCTATGAGAGGATGCCCCCTGTAGAAAGAGCTTTCATTCTGCGGGGGAGACATCCTCTCTTAATCTCCCTCCTAGCCATCTAAGCCCCTTCAAGAAATACATCTCGCTTAAATGGCAAGGCATACGCAGCAGCAGGTCAGGCTGTGGCTTTATTACAAAATAAATGCTTCAACCATATCAGACTGATCTGCTAAGAGACCTGGATAGAGGCGAAGGCCTTTTTCCTGATCAGGTAGCCGAGCTGCGCTGCACCACAGGCCTCTCTCTGGGCTACCAAGCAGGCCGCCTCTGCCATGCGCAGGACTATGGCGGCCATGGTGGTGGCGGAGAGACTTCTGTGGATGAACCTGGCAGACATCGGGAAGAAAGAAAAGGCTTTCTTCTCGATGCTCAGGTTTCGCCTTCTGAACTTTTCGGTATTTCCGTTGAGACGGTGATCGAGAAGTTCGGGGAGACGAAGGCGCACTCCACTGCTTTCAGATCCTTCGTTCCACGAAGGTCAAGGTCTGAGCCCGAACAACATAGGGGTCCTGGCCTGTCTCGATCTGAGGATCAAAGACGGGCACAGAAGGCTAGTGTCGCGACTCACGCTCCTCCCCCACCTGCGGGCAGGGTTAAGAGGAATTGTGGGTCACAAGGGGGTAAGCAGAACCTAAGGGATGTGATCCAGACGAGGCAGCGTTCTCGTCTGAGTCAGAGTGATACTGAGGTATCTACTCGTTCCCTTTAGGGATTTTTAACTTCTGCTTTTATCCTCCCCTTCCTAATTCCCCTGTAACCACCAGCTCTCCACCTGATCAAGGTTAGGTGGAAACCTCTAACGCATAACAGTCTCCTATGCTGGACCTATAATGTTTTTGGCTGGTTCTATGTTCATAGCAACCACCTTACTGATGGTCCGGACTAAAAGGAGGCGCCCCTTGACCGGGGCTCCAGCGCAGGAGGGTGGGAGTATAAAAATAACCCTTTCTGTATATACTTGTATGTAATATGTAAATTGCTGTTGGTTATGTGTCTACTAATAAACTCTGTGAGTTTCCTTTGCAGTGCTCAGTTACAGTGTTTACTAAACACTCGTCAGCACCAGCCATCCGGCTTCATGTTCCGGTATTAGGCGGCTGAGATCACAGGTTTCTGCTGGAGCCTCCTTGATCATCAGGCCTGGCACAGCACTGCAGGGAATTTCATGGATGTCCGGCCAGGTCACCCTGAGGGGTCTCCTGGCCGCTTAGGTGCTGTCGCATCCAGCGGGAAGTGAAGGTGGCAGTTACAGAAGTCTTCTTGTATATGCTGCCTCAGGTGATGCTCCCCTCACTAGAGGTTTGTAAAATTTGAGCTTGCCTCTCCCGTGCGGTTCAGCGCCTCTGCGATACTTAGGAACCTTTAGGTACACACGCTAATGTCTGTGTACTTTCTGAAAGCCACATGGTGGTCAGTGTGCACGTGAACACTCTGCGCACTTTCTAAAAATCCACGTATTGGTAAGTGTGCACGCAAGACTCTGCGCACTTTCTGAAATCCTGTATGGTAAGGGTTACGCGCTCCGCCTCGTTCCCTTTCTTGAGATGATTAGACCTTGGTTCCTTGGGCTCCATTCAGCCAGTGTGTATTTGTTTATACACTTCAAGCATCGCTTCCCTCAACATTAGGGGCTATTTGGGCGATTCTCGTGGTGGTTTAGCAGCGCTCCCCTTTTCCAAGAAGGGTCGCCTATGAGCGCGCTACTCTGGATTCAGGAGTTCTCCTCTCAAATGAGACTGAGTTCACTGTTTTTCCCAGAGCGCTCCAGCATTATTTCCACAGATCGAGTTGATGACTCTCAAACATACTGTTTTGAGATGCACCATTCCATCTATGAGCTGCTCTATCAGAGTGCCACGAGAGCCCTTCCTTAGAACAGTATTTGAATCCATGCTATGGTAAGTGTGCACGTGAAGTCTTTGCACACTTTCTGAAATCCACACTGTCGTAAGTTCGCACGCTAGTACTCTGCGTTCTTTCTAAAATCCTATATGGTGAGGGCTTCGCGCGGTTGCTTCGTGCCCTTTCTTGAGTTGGTAAAAGCCCCGTTCATCTTGGGCGCCACTCCACCCATGTATCCTCGGATACCTATCTAAACAGGGTGTTGCTACTGGAGATCTGTTGAGACAGCTCCTTCAGCAAGCTTTTGCGGAAGCAAGCTGTAGCCCCTGTGTGACAGGCAAGACTTAGTATAAAATGCTAGGTTCCTAGCCGTATCCCTTTAAAGGAATCTTTCCTGATTCCAAGCCTTTAGCTCTACCACCGGGCCGAGGTATTGTCACAGACAGCCGTCTAAACATCCCGGGGGCAACTCCCATTGAAATGGTAGAGTTGGTACTTAGTGTTCACCATGATTCTGGCCTGCACTCCCCTCAGCATGGCGGTGTGGGTATACTGTTCCCCATAGCGACCCCTAGAGGACACAGTTCGAAGTTCCCTTGAAAGGGAACGTCTCAGGTTACGAATGTAACCTTGGTTCCCTGAGTAGGGAACGAGACACTGCATCCTCTAGCTCCCTGCCATGCTTCGGACGCAAGCTTCAGACGAAGAAGTGAATGACGTGTTTCCCGGTGCCTGTTTTATAGTCGCACCGGTAGTGACGTCAGAGGCTGTCGCCGGCCAACTCGTTGGTGTTTTTTCAATGTATGCTTCAGACACGGGTCACGACGAGGTGTTCCCCATAGTGACCCCTAGAGGACGCAGTGTCTCGTTCCCTACTCAGGGAACCATGGTTACATTCGTAACCTGAGACGTTTTTATTTAGCACAGTGGCTAGATTAACAAATAACCAGACGCCACCCAATCTAAATATTCCCTCACAGTTAAATAGTAATGACTTTATGAATTTCTTCACTGATAAAATAGATAACATCAGAAATACAATAACAAATGTAGATTCTACAGCGTCTAATACTTTGGTTTTATCCATCGCACCCAAAGATAAACTGCAGTGCTTTACAACTATAGGACAGGAAGAGCTAAATAAACTTATCACTGCATCTAAACCAACAACATGTTTATTAGATCCTGTACCCACTAAATTACTGAAAGAGTTGTTACCTGTAGCAGAAAAACCGCTTCTCAATATTATTAACTCGTCGTTATCTTTAGGTCACATCCCAAAACCATTCAAGCTGGCGGATATTAAGCCTCTTATTAAGAAACCACAACTAGATCCTAGTGAACTGGCAAATTACAGACCCATTTCAAATCTTCCATTTATGTCTAAAATTTTAGAAAAAGTTGTCTGCTCAATTGTGCTCCTACCTGCAAAAAAATGATCTCTATGAAGAATTTCAGTTGGGTTTCAGGCCCCATCATAGCACAGAAACTGCTCTTGTTAAAATTACAAATGACTTGCTTCTTGCTTCAGATCAAGGCTGCATCTCATTGCTAGTTTTACTTGATCTTAGTGCTGCGTTCGACACCATAGATCACGACATACACTGTAAAAAAAAATTCTGTATAATTTACAGGATTTTACTGGCAAAAAAGTTGCCAATAAAATCCTTTAAAAATCATGCTAACTGCTGTAAAATAGATTACAGTATAATGCAGCAAAGCAAATTACAGTTAATTGCTGCATGTGAAATGCACAATATAAAAAATGTGCTGTTAAATATCAGTAATATCAGTATCACTGGCAGCAGGGTTGCCTCTACCTTTAATTCACAGCTCTTCATGTGTCAAATTCATACGGTGATAGAACTGTGAACTTATTTTATCTGAGTCCACTGAGAAAGAATATTTCTTAGTGCAAACACTTAATGTGTAACAGTAAAATAAAAAACATGACTTTAACTCAAATCGTTATATATCACTGTTATATAGTACATGTGTGAAATGAAGCATTTAACACAGAAAATCACTGCATCAGTAACGCCCCAGTTACTGTCTTTAACTCTATGGAGTCGATTCACGCAGATACGCATTTTGTGTCATCTTCTCCTTATAACACCGAAAAGGACTTAAATGACACTTTCAGTTTTGATCGTACAGATAAGAGCAATACATCAATTGAATCTGTAAAGGGTCTACCTTTATTTGTATACACGGATAACAACAAAATTTTGTGCATTTATAAAATAAAGAAAACAAACAGGGTGCGGTGTCTGCAGCCTCAGTCTGCGGTGATCTTCATTTAGAAACGCGTCATTAAAATGAACTGTAACTCAGTGAATTCTCAACAAAGAGACATGAAAACCGGGAGGCTTGAGGCTGTCCCATAGACTTCCAAGTAAATAACAGTGTCAAGGTCCATAAAAGGTATGAAAGACATCGTCAGAATACTCCCATCTGCCATCAGATGTGCAATCTGGGTTATATGAAGCGAAGGGTAAATACATGTAGAAACAGCACATCTTTGTGGCGACACAAGGACACAGAAGAGCATACGTAGCATACCGTGATATGGAGAGAGACAGAGGAGACTTTATTTTTGTTTTCTTTGCTTACAAAAAGTGTTCCCGTCGCTTCATATAACCCAGATTGCACGTCTGATGGCAGATGGAGCATTCTGAGGACGACTTTCATACCTTTCCTGGACCTTGACACTGTTATTTATTTGGCAGTCTATGGGACAGTCTCAGGCCTCCTGGTTTTCATCCAAAATATCTTAAATTGTGTTCCAAAGATGAACGAAGCTTTTACGGGTTTGGAACGACATGGGGGTGATTAATGACAAAATTTTCATTTTGGGGTGGAGTAACCCTTTAAGCAGAATTCTGTCATTTACGCTTTACCAAACCTCTGACTTTTGTTTCTCTGCAGAACTCAAAAGAAGATACTTTGAAGAATGCTGGTAATCAAACCCAAGAAGTTTGTCAGGTATGGACAGTATGAAGGGGACTAAATGATTTTCATTTTTGGGTGAACTCTCTTTAATTAACATGCTACACACTAAATATTAATCATGCTGGGCACAGCTACTTATTGTGCTGTCACTGCAGTTAGTGCTGTAAATAGTCTGTCAAATAACAGGTAAATTGCTACAACATACTGTAGTTCACATTAATGCATTACGTTAGACCTTTTACTAATAGATACTTGTATATTATTTGCTCTTTACAGGTGCAGAAATAAAAGCTCCCAAACAAAGATGTCACCGGATTAAGAAGTAGAAAGACATATTACATCACCGCAACCATTAATCCTGAGCGATTTGAAAATGGGCAACAACTAAGAAAAAGTACTCATTGTTTCACTCAGAAATAATCCATGGTAATAGTTGTAAATGATCAAAGTACAAACTGCGTTTAATGTTAAAACTTTGCCATTTACTAATGTTTTGTTCAAAACACCAAGTTTTGGTGTCTCTTTTACAATAAGGTATCATTAGTTAACGTTAGTAAATGTTGAAATTAACATTAAATAACAATGAGCAATACATTTCTTACAATATGCATTCATCTTTGATACTGTTAAAAAACAACAACTGTTCTTTGTTAGTTCATGCTAGCTCTGATCCATTAAATAATGTCAACAGGCACAACTTTTGTTCTTAACAATGTATTAGTAAATGTTGAAATTAACTAGGTTAATATATAAGGACAATATATACAGTAATATATATATAAGGTTAATGTTAAGTTAATGTTAGTTCATGTTAGGTAGGTAACTAATTTAACAAGTATAAATAAATGCGAGGGTAATTTTGCTTAATGTTATAATCTTTTTTTTTTTTTTTTTTTTGCTGTAATTGCGTAGCACTGTAAATAAATTGTGGTGTAAATATTTTTTTCTCTTGCCAACTTAACCAAGTGAGTTCTTTACTTCAAAATGCATTCATCATAATGAGATGTTTCATCTACATAATTAATGAAAGCAGTGGCGTACAGGACACCCCCACAGCCCCCGCAGTGCGAGGGGGCCCCAGCCTTTTGTGGGGCCCCATCGCAGGACATTCTAAAAGGCAGTGCTTTTGAGACACTGCAAAAGACGTGAGTCGTGAGTGCAAAGATATGCAGTGCAGCAGGCTTTATGTTTTAAAACAACAACAGGGAAATCTAATTCTTCTCATTTCACTTGTCATAAACACTATATTTCTAAGACCACCGCACCATAATCGAGGTGGATATTTTTATGCTTAAATTAGCTTATGTAAGGAGCCCCACACATGACATGCAAAAAAAAATTAAAAAAAAAAAAAAAAAAAACTTGTGCGTGTGCACAATTCGTTCCCTCCCTCATTTAACTAAATCTTGTGCACAACTTAATAACTCGTTCCCTCCTTTTAAGTAAACTGTGCGTTGATTTTATCCAACTAAATCCTGGCTACGATTAAATTATATCGTGCGCACAGTTTAGTAAAAGGAGAAAAGAAATTAGTGCTCACGATTTATTTACTTTATACACATGTATATATCGTAGCCTAAATTGCGCTTAGTCATAGCCAGCATAATCTTTTCCTGATTTTGGGCAAATGTTTTAAACAAAAACAATTGTAAACACTTTAAAGACATTAAATAGGCTATAATATATTTTGTTTTCTTTCCCTCCACAACAAATCCTCTAAAGCTAACAGTATTTAGGCTATAAATGTCAAGACAAAAACAAATTAATTTAAAGGGAAGCTGAAACAGATATCTTTTGGACATTATTCAAGTTAAATGCACAGGCACACAAACACATAAATTTAGTAACGTTAAATCTTACTGAAAATGGCCAATTAAGCAGTTTATATTCTGAAATACACTGTAAAAAAAAATCCGTTAAATATACGGTAAAATACCGGCAGCTGTGGTTGCCAGAACTTTACCGTGAAAAATACGGTAGCAACATTTTAGGTTTTACAGAACTATTTAAATTTACAGTGAAACACTGTATATCATTAACTGATACAATGTTAATATGCAATCCTTTGCAGAAACTGAGTGCACTTAAATTGGCCAATTGCCATTTGTTTATAAACTAATATTTACAATGTTTAAGCAATGCGATCATATTGGTGTTGGGAACTATTTTGCTTAAATCCATGAAGAAAAACCTACTGCTTTACGAAAAGCCATTAATAGCATCAATTCAACTCAAACTTCTTATAGATAACAGCAGCACACATTCATGTGTGATTGAAATTATTGAAATGATTCACACTACATCAGTAACCACAGTCACTGCCTTTAAATAAAGCAACAAGCAGCATAACATCAGTGATGAGCTGTCCATCTTTTACTTAAACACAGGCTCTACTCTCCAGCACAATGGTGACCCAAAACACAACAGGAAGTTGACTGTTAGGTTTTACAGTATTTTGCTGTTTTTTTCTTCTTGATTTTACGGTGAAATACCGGCAGCTGTGGTTGCCAGTAATCTACTGTTTTTTACAGTTTGCATTCGTAAATTAAATTAACAGTATATTTCTGTTAAAAATACATTTCACAGTGTGTTGTTTTTTTTTTCTTCATCTCACACATTTAACCCCTTTAATTCCACAGCAAAATCCTCAGGTTTAAAGAGCACGTATATGTGTCCACACTAAAGAGTGTTGAAGTGACATTGAAGCAGTGACGAAGTCAATGAGATAATTAAGTGACTAATTAAATGAGGATTGAGCATTAGTGATGAACACCTGTTAACAAGCAGAATCACTGAAGAAAAGAGAAACAAGAGCAGAGAATCAAAACTTACAGCCAAAGCCAAAGATGAAATCAAATGAAAATAAAACACATTAAATTTATCAAGATCTCAAAAGTGGAGGATTAAACAACTCCACAACCAACATCACCAGCGTCACTTATTACTAATCAGTTTGACTTTATTTCTGTCACAAAAGCTCTTATTGAGATTTTAGGTAATGTACTTTCATTTGAAGCCACCATAATGGCGACTGGTGTTTGCTTTAGTTGGGCTCTTGGACCTCGACTTTTAAATAAAAGTTGTGCTTTGATTGCTTTTGTTAGCTGTGATTATTTATCACTGTGTTTATAGCAAACAAAGCGTAAAGTATCAATGATCAGCTAAAACCTGTGTTTGTGATATCAAGACCATCACAATCCAGTCAAATACACTGATCTCACTTAATGTTTAATCTCTTATTGAGTCTGTGTAATATTACTAATACTCTTGATTTGTACCAGTCATACTACTGAAATCGGTGTGAGACATTTCTAAGCACAATATACACAAATAAAAGTTTTGAACTATGGCAGGACTTAAACACACACAGACATCAACATTCAGCCTATGAATCTCAACATTGGTGAGAAAATCAAATTAAAATTTCATTGTGCAATTCACGCTGGGTGCCAGTACAAAACTCCCAGCATGCATTGCACAATAAAATTTTATTTTCATTGTCACCCATGTTGAGATTCATAGGCTGAATGTTGATCTCTGTGTGTGTTTAAGGCCTGCTATAGTTCAAAACTTTTATTTTAAACATTGTGGCATTATTTTTATTTATAGTCACCATTGTTGAGATTCATGTGCTGATTATTGATGTCTCTGTGTGTCTAAACTGTGCTGTAACTCTAAAGGCTTTGTGAATAAAATGTTTTTAAATACCTTCATAATATTATATCAATTTGTCTTTTAGACTCATACCAGTACCTTAAACAATACAAAATTAATTGACCCATATAAATGAACACTAATTTAAATCAATTAAAATTTTTCCCAGCTTTTCTTGTCATTGCAAATGTTTTTTTACAAACACAGCTACAACAGCAGAGAAAAAATAACATTTCAGGGTCAAGAGCACAACTAACACAACCACTGATCGCCAAAATGGTGAGGTCAAACAAAACACATACAATATTCAATACATTATAAACCTCTGTTAATTCTCAAATAATTTTTGTAGATATATGACAGATATAAAGTCAAACTGGTTAGTAATGAGTGAAGCTGGTAATGCTGTTTGTGGAGTTGTTTAATCCTCCTCTGCTGTTTTATTTCGGTTAATTTCATCTAAGGCTGTGGCTGAAGTCAGTTGTAGCTTCATTTCTTGCTCTTTCCTTTAGTGATTGTGCTTGATAACAGCAGCTGTTGATCAGTGTCTGAATTCACTAGTTTGTGTTCATTCTCTCTGTCAGGTGGACTCTATTAGTAAACTCATGTAGGGACTAGTGAATGAGGGTGTAGGGTGTGATTTCAGACACAGTCTCTGTGTGTTGAATCTGAGGCTACTTTCTCGAAAACAAAGGTTAGATCTATTACAGTTATTCACCGTATATTGTAAGGAAACTTACTGTTAACCATTTAACAGGTTTTTACTGTGGTATTTTTACAGTCTTTTACTGTTAAAATCACAGTCATTTTTTACAGTGTATATTTCCAGGTTGTGTTCTGTGTGCATTAAATTACATTAGGATGTAAATGGTCCCTTTCCTGACATAAATGTAAAACACTGAGCTGCTAACGGAGCGTCTAATGGATCACCTTTATGACGCTGTCGGGGTCTGGAGTCGGGCATCTAGTTTCATCTGTCTTTATTTTGGTAAGGTTCAGATTCCTCTGCAGTTGTTGTATGTTGTAAAAAACACTAAATATCCATTCATGTCATGCAACAGCATGCAGCAGGCAAGCATAGGCTATTATCCGCCAAAATGCAGATTCGTCACTCGCCAACTTCTAAGTTTGATTTTATTTATTAATTTACTTACAATAAATAACAGTAAAATATATTAAAATAACTACATTATTTACTTTTGAGTTGAAAACATTATTAATTAACAAATATTTAGTAAAATCTTTCAATTGTTAGGAGGCAACGATTGAAAATAGTAGGATATTTTGCTAATAACTTATTGCAAATAGTTGCAATTATATGCACCTCAGCACTGTAATACATTATAAATGAGTATGAGTTGAGTGCAAATTGAGTGTAAATTTTAATTCTAATTATTAAATGGATGCCACCTTACTGGGAAAAAAAGCCCTCCCTACACCTACCCAATACTTTATTTTCAACTTTTTGATGATTTTCTTCAATTTTATTAAAAATAAATGCTTTTCTGATGTGATTTGAAATTTGAAAAGGGAGAAAAAAAGTTTGCCAAAAGGCAGATTCGAACCCAGGTCAATCGCGTCAAAAGGAATAGAATGACACACGCTTCACCATCTACACAACCAAATTCGACAATCGGCAGCCGTCTTTTGTAATGTTGACTAGTACAATCACAATCCACCTACAATACCAGGTACTTGCACTTTATTTTAGTCTAACATTGACGCTGTTTTTTTTTTTTCAACAGTTAAACAGTTGCCCACAGAAAAAAAGCAGGGGGTGCTACAGCACCCCCACTTCCCGTGTCTATGGTAGCCTGTAGGTTTTAAATCATCATCCTTCACAAAGGCTATAACAGCACAATGGGGAGCTTGTCACACTGAACACAACAACGGACTATTTCAATTGAGAATCGTAACTTTTATATGTTTCTTTATGTATTTTATTTTGATAATGAACAGGCTGCGATGTCAAGGTAGCAAAAATGTTGTGTGTGCGAGTGAGGTGCCAGTGCCATCACTGCATCCCCTCCAACTGTTTAATCGTAAGTGGTTTTTTGTTGAATGTGAGCCAAAATCATCACAATTAAAAGAACCAAAGACTTAAACTACTTCAGTCTGTGTGCACTGAATTTATTTAATACACGTTTTTTCACAATTTGAGTTGAATTACTGAAATAAATGAACTTTTCCACGACATTCTAATTTATTGAGATGCACCTGTATGTAGCGTGTTTTGTGAAGTTCAGAGTTCTGTTCTGTTTATTTCATACGCTGATACTTGATGAGTGTTTTATAGCATAGCAGAGTTTTTTATTTTTTTGTAGTGAGTGATGTGATGTGATGGCACTAATGTATTATTAGAACATTATTACACAAGAACCAAAGGACAAAATTAGGAAACCTAGTGTTTAAAGATGATTGTCATTAGAAGAGCATAATTTTCAAAATCAGATGGCTGTGACAGCCACACCAAAGTTAATATTATATAGTTAAGGTTCAAGAGCCCAAATAAAGCAAACACTGATCTCCATCATGGTAGTGCCCAAAACCAACAACAACAACATCTAAATCTCTCTTAATTCTCAATTCTTCATCAGTAATGTGAAGCTGGTGATGCTGTTTGTGGGGTTGTTTAATCAGATCTTGAGAGATTTAAGGTATTCATTTATTTCAGTTGATTTCATCTAAGGCTGTGTCTGAAGTCAGTTGTAGTTCTCAGTTGTAATCACATAATTATCTCATTAACTTTAACACTACTTCATTGTTAATCGAACACTCTGTAGTGTGAACACATTATAAGAGTTTACTTAAAACTTTAAAGGGTTAAAGATGGAAGATGAAGAAAAAACAGCATTAAATGTAATTAACAGTAATGAATTGCAATTAATTTACAACAACAGCAGAAAAACAGCTATTTATTGGCAACTGTGTTGCCAGTAAATTACTGTAAAATGAAGATAAAACAGTAATATACGGTAAAACGTAACAGATTTACTAAACCAAACATGTTATTTTCACTGAAATATTGGTGAAGGTCCATAGAAAAAACATTATGTAAAGCCACAAACTGATAATGAGAGTAAATATTTAACTGTTAGTTTAATGTGAGGGTCACCATTGTGCTGGAGAGTAGAGCCTGTGCTTCAGTCAATGATGAGCCACAAACACTGATGTTCTGCTGCTTTATATAAAGATGCAGTGATTATCTGTGTTAAATGCTTCATTACATATGTGTACTATATAAGTTAAATATAACAATTTGAGTTAAAGTCATGTTTTTTGTTATTTTACTGTTACACATTAAGTGTTTGCACTTTTATACTAAGAAATATTTTTTCTCAGTGGACTCCGATAAAATAAGTTCACAGTTCTATCATCGTATGAATTTGACACATGGAGAGCTGTGAATTAAAGGTAGAGGCAACCCTGCTGCCAGTAGATTATTGATATTTAACAGCACATTTTTTATATTGTGCATTTCACATACAGCAATTAACTGTAATTTGCTTTGGTGCATTATACTGTAATCTATTTTACAGCAATTAGCATGATTTTTAAAGGAATTTTTTTGGCAACTTTTGCCAGTAAAATCCTGTAAATTCTACTGTGTATTTGGTGTAACAGAATATGCTGACATGCTTTAATGTTCAAAAAACACATTATTTTTCAAATACTGTACATTATTGTAGGTCCTCTGTGCCCCGCCTCTCTCAAATCCATCGTTTTCTACAAAGTCCCTCCTTCTGACAAGCGCAGTCTGCTCTGATTGGCCAACAATTTGAACAGTCAATAGCAAATACTTAAACAAATAACAAAACACACTTACAGTAGCTGATTCAGAAGCACCAGATTGTTGTAACAATGTCAGAATGACCTCCTCTCCTAGGTTCACGAAACGGTCGTCCATAAAATGTGTTGCTGTTCTGTTGTAAGTAATCTTCAAGATTCCTAAAAGAATTTACTTTCAGAAGAACAAATAAAGTGCTTTTGCCTTCTCCTAGATACACACACATCTCCCTGACACGACTGCTTCAACACTAACTGTGTTACTGAAACCACGCCTTCTTTCTTTTGTGTGAACATTTGGGTAGTGTTATGCAAATCTTCCCACACAGTGACGTAGAGATGTGGGGTGTGTTTAAATGAGGTGTTTTAGGGAAGCATGGACGAGTCTTAACTTTGATGAAGAATATCTCTTTGGATTTGAGACTTTAGTCTTTGCAACTTTACAGATCTTCTTTATGCACCAAGAGCTTTTAACACTCCAAAGAGAAAGGAAAAATTGAAAACGCATCATATGACCCCTTTAAAGTTGTTCTGCTTGTTTTAGTGACTTACATTGTAGGAAGTCGTCCCTGGTCCAGTTGGTGACTGTGAAATCAAGAACAGAGAAACATTCAGTCAGTAAATAAACACAAACAAACACACACACACTCACACAGTGCAGTGCGATTAATCAAATATCTTCAACTATGATTTTAGCTTCTAATAATTGTGAAAACAATATTATAAATATAAAATTCATTTGAACCATGCCTAAAATATGCTAGCATCATGCTAAGAAAGTGCTAAAGACATGCTAATCATGTTAATCATGTTTGCATAATGCTAAATGTGTTAGCAACCACCCAGCAACTGTCTAGCAACTATGATGAACACCCTAGTAATACCATAGTAACCACCTAGAAACCACTCAGAACACCCTAGCAACCATCTAGCAACACTAAAGCAACCACCCAGAACACTCTAGAAGCCACCTTTCAACCACTCATATTATCCTAGCAACCAGCTAGAATACCTTAGCAACTTCCTAGTAAGCACCCAGATTATCCTAGCAATGAGTGCATTTATATTTGTGTTAAACTTATACTTAGCCTCCAAGTCACACACTGGAGAGTAAAATCTAAGAATGTATTAGTTGTGGCTAATGTTAGACATCATTTAGTGAAGATTTAGCCGCATATGCAAGTGATTTACTTTGTAGAGGGTTGCATGGTTAATTGGTTTTATTTGTAGTAAAAGAATGGTTAATTTTCGTAAGGGTATGATTACAGTCAGAGAAAGCATTTTGTTACCCACAATCCATTTCAAAATTCAGACTTTAAGAAAAATATTACAGAAAATGAACAAGAATGCTTTATCCATCTGGAAGTGATTTGATTTCAACTTAGTTGAGTAAACTTGCTGGAAAACAGTTTCACACTCATTTACACTCAGTCTCTCTCTCTCTCTCTCTCTCTCTCTCTGTGTGTGTGTGTGTGTGTGTGTGCTAGAAACTTGTAGTAAAGCAGTGTTTCCCATCCCTGTTCCTCGAGACCCAACACTGCACATTTAGCATGTCTCTTTGGCTTTGTTCAGATGGTCAGAAAAAAAAATCACATTGTGCTTTGGAGAAGCATTTGTTCCAGAACTACAAGCACAAATAAAAATTGTTTAAAAACTACAAAAATGGCAGATATGCGAGGCCAACATGAAGACGTCTGTTAGCAGGGACCTTCCGTTCCGGGTCGCTGCTCGTGTGGCTGACAGGTTGGTGCGTAGAGTAGCATATTTTATAGCTTTTAACTTGTTTATTTGTTGTTGTCTTTTAATACAGACTGCACTTACTGGATTTTATTCACACAGATCATGTTACTTGGAGGCCATTTACAATCTGGCTGCATTAACACAGATTTAGCATGGCTACCTGGGCATTCTTGAAGATATTTATTAATCAAAATATGAATTAATCAGGTATAACCCATATGAATATAGCCATGTTTGTAATCTACTATTATGCTCATGTGTATAATCAAGTTATTATACTACTATGAACATGTATGTGTTTCCTGTATGTAAGGAGGCCTGCAGGAGAGTAATCAAGTTATTTTACTAATATGATCATATGTTTCCTGCAGGAGAGTAACATGTGTACATTGTATGGGGGTAGAAGGACTGTGTATGAAATGTTGAACACTCCTTGAGGAAAAACTATATAAAGAGTGTGCAGACACAGAGTCTCTCGGCTCCATGATCTCTGATGACAAAGTCTATCTTCTGGCATCAAAACCTCAAGACTTTGAGAGTGATTTCTCACAGAAGCGGCAGAAGCCACCACATTCTTTGGCTGCTAATTAGTCTCATGGAAGTTGTGTTTGGAACATCTGTGTGACTAGAGGTTGATATGGACTACATGAGACTTTTTTGGACATTGCTGTTTTTATATTTTTTCTATTGTTTGGAGCATGTATTGTGTTTATCAACTGGACATAATCTCCCGGAGAATCTACGATTCACATACTCAAGAAATTTTGGTAACAGTTTATAATAACGTTCTGTTATAAGTCATTTATAAATTATTAGTTAATGATAAACTAATCATTTAAAAAAACATGACTATACATTCATAAATGATTAATGAGTGGTATGCTGACGATTTACAAATGTGTTGTAAGTTATCTTAAAAAAAGTTAAAATCATGAAATAAATCAAACTGATCATTAGTAGATGGTTATTAATTATGGTTAGTAGAAGTTATTAGTTGATACATTATTTATCACTTATAAATCATTGAAGTATTTATGTCAAAATTGTTTTGTATCATTATCTCAATAAACAATTATTAATCATGAACAAATGATGAATAAACCATTAGTAAATGATCAGTATATGATTTATTAATGAAGTTGTTAGCTGGTCCGTGTTTAAAAGCACAAACATGCAGGTATGTTAAAGCACTATTTTTAAGAAGAGTAATTAATTTGTTTTGAAGTGGATAAACATTTATAAATGCCTTAGTCAGGTGATTCCAGTGGCTTGTGTTAAATCCTTTCACTCATCAGCACAGACTTGTGTTCTGTGTGGAGTGTGTGGATCTAGTGATGAAGTGAACCCCTTCCACTGAAGCTCACATCAGGTGCACAGAGTTACAGACTCCATGTGTGTCAGAGAAGACAGCTGTCTATACCCTCACCAGTCAGTACTTAGTACACACTACACAGTGTTCAACACCTGTTATAGATGATGTGTAAACGCATGAATAAATCATTTACAAAGCTTTCTGCATCCCCTCATCTAAAGTGTAAACTATGCATTTTCCAACATGACAATGCCAGACCACATACTGCATCAATTACAACATCATGTATTTTTTGTCGTGTCCTCATTATAGTCGAGAAAACCCATTCCTAAGATAAGCTTATTTTACGATGATCAGTGAATTATGTGTACCAAACAAGCAAAGAAGAACTAAATATAGGGGTGTGCAATACAGACAAAAATGTTATCTCAATATTTTCTGGGATTTTATTCATAATGATAATCAGACAATCTTTTTCTGAGTGTGCTGCGCTATAGGACTGTCATGGACAGCTGACTCCTAAAGTTTTTGATATTCTTCATATTCTGTGTGGTGTTCCATTCACAGCAGTAATAGAAATTAATATTTTCCAACAAAAGTTATTTTTACCCTTATGGGCATTTTTACCTTTATAAAGCCTTTTTCCTAGAAGTGTGCATTATCTTTTGCATCAAATTCTTACATTTAATCAGTGAATTAGAATAATAAGACATCTGGGCTGTTACCAAACCAATAAAATCATTATAAACAAAATTCATCTTTGCAATGCAGAGGAAACACAGAAGTTGCATTTACACACTGTTTAATGCAGGACATAAATGCTCTAACCTGTAAGTCCATGGACAGACTCATTTGAATCAAGCATTGATTGAAACTACATTAACAGACATTTCAGTGACTGAAACTAGACTGGCAGACAATTCACACTCAGACCCATTGATAGAAACTGGACATAAAGATGGTTCAAAATCAGAAACATTTGGGAGAAATGGATGGACAGACAGTTCATAATTAGACTCAAGAACAGATTTAAGACAGACAGATAGTTCATACTCATGCTCACTGGTTGAAACAGAACAGAGAGATAGTGGGGAATAGAACTTGTTGACCAAAACTGGATAGACAAACTGCTCACACTCAGGCTCATTTTCTGGAACTGGACAGACAGATAGTTCAGAATCAGATTCAACAGCCGCATTTAAACAGACAGTTCACACTCAGCCTCCATGGCTGGTTTAAAATATGTGAGTTTATAAGCGGCCTCTTACATGACAGGACAGGCAGAGAGTTTAGTGACGGCCACCATAGCCGTGACTGGACAGGAAGTGAGTTCACAGATGGCCTCCATAGCTGTTACAGGACTGGACGAAAGATCCTCTGTGGCTGGGTTGAGATAGGACAAGAGTTCAGTAACCATGACAGGCATGGCTGGGGATTCGGAAATGGTCTCCTTGATGGCGTCAGGGCAGGACCAGAGTTCATAGGTTGTGATATGATCAGACAAAAGTTAATTAATGGCCTTCTTGGCCAGAACAGAATAGGCAGAGAGTTCATACACGGCCTCCTTGGCCGGAGCAGAACAGGCAGAGAGTTCAAAAGTGGATACCACTGACACCTCTGAAGGCTCTGCAGTGGATGCCGCCACCTCTGGAGGTTCTACAGCCATACCATCAGGAACACGGAAATTTCATGAACATTCTCCTTAAAAAGACAGGCACAGAGTTCAGCAACGGTTCCTTCGACTGTGACATGACAGGCTGAAGGTGCATTGCTGGGCGCCACCACCATGCAAGGAGCTGAAATGAGCACCGCCACTTCGGGAGGTTCTGCAGCATGGGCCGCCACCTCTGGAGAAGCTGCAGCGGGCGCCATCGCCTCTGGGAACACAGCAGTGTGCGCCACTACCTCAGTACGATCTGCAGCATCAGCCGCCACCTCGGGAGAAATCACACTGGCTGCCGCCGTTTCTAAAGTTTCAGTGGTGGTGTATGCAGCCCAAATACACCATTAGGCAATCCTCATAGTGGTAAGTGATACAGACAGAGGAATTATTTCAGGAACTGGAGGGCCTGAGAGCGCTGGCTTAGGGATACTAGCTGCACGTGCCGACACCAGTGGTGGGTCCTCCACGCTGGATGCCAGTCTGGGATACTGAAGAACAGTCCTGGGTGCAACAGACAGGAAGTGACGTGACTCTGGACGAACAGCTGTGAGGTGACTTGACTCTGGAAGATCAACCGTGACTTGACTTGGCCCGCGGCGATGATCATCGTGTCAGGACCACTGCCCACGTATCGACGAGGACACGAAAGGTTCAGTAAGCTTTTTGCTCTAAATGAATGGTTATTGTCATGGTGTAAAGAACAGAAACTGCTCTTTGTTAATAATTGGAATCTTTTCTGCGAGCGTCCTAGGCTTTTTCGCGCTGATGGCCTGCACCCCAGCAGAGTCAGAGCGGATCTCCTCTCGGAAAACATCTCCAGGACTCTACACTCCATTTGACTAGTAAGCCAATTCTCAAATAACTGCTATGATGGCTTTTGTTCTACCCGCTTAAATGTTAGAAGTACTTGCGCTGTCCAATCTATTAAGACTGTGTCTGTTCCCCGAATAGTGAGGTCAAAATATACATTTAATGTAGGATCAAGAAAAAATCTTATAGTGATTGAACCAAAAAAACGTAAAATAACAAAAACAATTTCTAAAGTTTGGGCTCATAATCATTAGATCACTCACACCCAAAGCAGTTATTGTAAATGAAATGATCACAGATAATAGTTTTGATATACTCTGCTTAACTGAAACCTGGCTAAAACTAAATTATTATATTGGTCTTAATGAGTCTACTCCAATTTTTTGGAGATTTTAACATTCACGTTGATAATACAAATGATGCATTAGGACTTGCATTTACTAACTTATTAAACTGTTTTGGAGTAAAGCAATATGTCACCGGTCCCACTCATCGTTTTAATCATACGCTAGATTTAATTATATCGCATGGAATCGATCTTACTGATATTGATATCGTACCTCAAAGTGATTATGTTACTGACCATTTCCTTGTATCGTGCATTCTGCGTATTGATGATATTAACTATATAGCTTCGCGTTATCGTCCGGGCAGAACTATTGTTCCAGCCACCAAAGACAGATTCGCAAATAACCTGCCTGATTTATCTCAACTGCTCTGTGTACCTATAAATACACATGAACTAGACAAAATGACTGGCAACATGGGCACTAATACATTAGAAGCTGTTGCCCCCTTCAAACTGAAAAAGGTAAGAGAAAAACATACTGTGCCATGGTACAACAGTAATACCCACTCTCTCAAGAAAGAAACTCGTAGTCTTGAGCGCAAATGGAGCAAAACTAACTTGGAAGTTTTTAGAATTGCGTGGAAAAACAGTATGTCCAGCTATAGACAGGCTCTAAAAACTGCCAGGGCCGAGCATATCCACAAACTCATAGAAAACAACCAAAACAATCCAAGGTTTTTATTTAGCACAGTGGCTAGATTAACAAATAACCAGACGCCACCCGATCTAAATATTCCCTCAAAGTTAAATAGTAATGACTTTATGAATTTCTTCACTGATAAAATAGATAACATCAGAAATAAAATAGCAAATGTAGATTCTACAGCGTCTAATACTTTAGGATTATCCATCGCACCCAAAGATAAACTGCAGTGCTTTACAACTCTAGGACAGGAAGAGCTAAATGAACTTATCACTGCATCTAAACCAACAACATGTTTATTAGATCCTGTACCCACTAAATTAAAAATAAATAGCAGGAAAACCGCTTCTCAATATTATTAACTCGTCGTTATCTTTAGGTCACGTCCCAAAACCATTCAAGCTGGCGGTTATTAAGCCTCTTATTAAGAAATCACAACTAGATCCTAGTGAACTGGCAAATTACAGACCCATTTCAAATCTTCCATTTATGTCTAAAATTTTAGAAAAAGTTGTGTCTGCTCAATTGTGCTCCTTCCTGCAAACAAAATATCTCTATGAAGAATTTCAGTCGGGTTTCAGCCCCCACCATAGCACAGAAACTGCACTTGTTAAAATTACAAATGACTTGCTTCTTGCATCAGACCAAGGCTGCATCTCATTGCTAGTTTTACTTGATCTTAGTGCTGCGTTCGACACCATAGATCACGACATACTCATAGATAGATTACAAAACTATACAGGTATCCAAGGGCAGGCTTTAAGATTGTTTAGATCCTACCTGCCCGATCACTACCACTTTGTTTATTTAAATGGGGAGTCATCTCATTTATCACCAGTAAAATATGGAGTGCCACAAGGATCTGTCCTAGGTCCTCTGCTATTTTCAATATACATGTTGTCCCTTGGTAATATTATTAGAAAATAAGGGATTAGTTTCCACTTTTATGCTGATGATACTCAACTATATATCTCAACAAGACCAGGTGAAACTTTTAAATTATCTAAGCTAACAGAGTGTGTCAAAAATGTAAAAGATTGGATGACCAATAATTTTCTCCTATTAAATTTCAGATAAGACAAAGATATTACTTATTGGACCAAAAAACATTACACAGAATCTCGTAGATTACAATTTGCAATTAGACGGCTGTACTGTTACTTCCTCAATTGTCAAAAATTTGGGTGTTATATTAGACAGTAACTTGTCTTTTGAAAATCATATTTGTCATGTTTCTAAGATTGAAGAATGCTGTTTTTGTAACATTGCCAAGCTACGAAACATGTGACCTGTTTCTGATGCAGAAAAGCTAGTTCATGCATTCATGACCTCTAGACTGGACTATTGTAATGCACTGCTAGCTGGTTGTCCTGCATCCTCAATAAACAAGCTACAGGTAGTCCAAAATGCAGCGGCTAGAGTCCTTACCAAGTCAAGAAAATATGATCATATTACCCCAATTTTACAGTCTCTGTACTGGCTACCTATTAAGTTCCGTATCAGTTACAAAATATTATTACTTACTTATCAGGCCCTTAATGGTTTAGCTCCTGCGTACCTAACTAGTCTAATACCACGCTACAATCCATCATGCTCCCTAAGGTCACAAAACACTGGACTTTTGATAGTACCTAGGATAGCAAAGTCCACTAAAGGAGGTAGAGCTTTTTCGCATTTGGCTCCCAAACTCTGGAATAGCCTTCCTGATAATGTTTGGGGTTCAGACACACTTTCTCTGTTTAAATCTAGATTAAAAACACACCTCTTTGGCCAAGCATTCAAATAATGCATCTTATAATTTTGGACTGCAGTTATATCTGATCAAATGCACATTATTATTCTTTAGCTTGGGTTAAACTAATTCATTTTACTTGGCTGGAACAGCAGCTACGCTAATTATGTCTCTATTTGTTTCTCTGTTTCGCCACAGGATTTACATCCCGTGGTAACTAGGATATACACAAGCTCCAGTCTGGATCCAGAACACCTGAGAAGAGATGATGCCAACCCCTCAGAGGACCTCAGATGATGCTAACCCAGAGACAACATACAGAACTACCACATTTTGCTATAAGTTTGATTGCATAACTGCTGTTAATAGTGTTAATCGTCTGTTTGTTTACGTCTTATTGATTTTTCTGAACATTTCTGCATAGGCACATAAACTGACAGTCATCACTGATAAGCTACTACTAAATATTGTAAACGTAATTTTCTGTAAAGTTGCTTTGCAATGATTTGTATCGTAAAAAGCACTATACAAATAAACTTGAATTGAATTGAACTTGACTCGTGAAGATCAGCGGTGACTTGAATTGACTCGTGAAGATCAGCTGTGACTTGACTTAATTCAGAATTTGCAGCTGTGACATAATGGGGAACTGTAAAGGGAAGTCGTGGCCTAATGGTTAGAGAGTTTGACTCCTAACCCTAAGGTTGTGGGTTCGAGTCTCGGGCCAGCAATACCACGACTGAGGTGCCCTTGAGCAAGGCACTGAACCTCCAACTGCTCCCCGGGTGCCGCAGCATAAATGGCTGCCCACTCCCCCAGGTGTGTGTGCACTTTGGATGGGTTAAATGCAGAGCACGAATTCTGAGTATGGGTCACCATACTTAGCTGTATGTCACTTTCACTTTTTATTTTGCGAGTGTTCTCTATTGTGGCTGGCTTTACACAAATAAGCGCGAGGTTGCTTTCCTCCGCGACACCCACAGTGAACGTTGAACCAACAGTCAACAAAGAATGGTCCATAAAATCACTTAGAGATGAACAGGGACTCTCACGTACTAGTCATGATTTGAGCAGCTGGTTAATGCCCTCACAAAAGAAGTCTATAAGCACACAGTCCGGGAGATCAGAAAAACATGCGAGATCTAAATACTCTTGAATATAACTCTCGAGTGATCGGGTGCCCTGCTTGAGAGCTAATAACAGTTTGCGGTGTCCATACCTGGTCAGTGTCATTCAGGAAAGCCGCTGGATCCGTGAGGGGCTAAGTATTCAGTTACGGGGCGAATGAGACGTAAGGCATGCGGATCCATATGCAAGGCTTTATTTCCAAGACGTGGCCATATAATAGGCATGGGTCAAACAATGAAAAACAGGTACAACACAGGCAAGACAAAGAGTAATCCTAGGACAAGCATGGATCTTCGATCGGTAAAAAGAATCCAGAGGTCTATGAAAAGAGGGGAAATCCAGTAACACAAGGAATAGACCAGGCGAGGTGCAAACAGAGTCCGAAACAGAAGGCAAAGGGTTAATCCAAGATAAGCAGGCAAGAATCAGGACACGAGAAAACAGACAAGGCAAGACTAAGCTAAGACTAGTAAACTTAAAGCAGGCTCCATAAAGTAAGAGACTAGCGATATACGCAAACAATACTTGGCAGTGAGAAAGGCTTATGTAGCATGTCTGATTGGATTCAGCTGTGTGTGTGTAATCAGTGCAATGGATGATGGGAACTGTAGTCCGGGGGGAATTGCAACAGTTAGTGTGGTGCAAGAGTCCATATAATGGATGAGTGACCTCTGGTGGCGATCGGACGGAAGTCCATGGAAAGGATTCATAACAACACTGTTATGTTGCTCAGACATGCAAAACAGTGCTGTGGCTCTGTTTAGAATTAGCTATTATTTATTGGTGAAATAGATAAAAAATAGGCAATATGGTGTCTAAAACGTAAGTTAATATGATCTTCTTGTTTATTTAACTGTTGTATATAATAAAAATCATTTGTGATTTCTGCAAAAAAATGACACTCTTTGATGCTTATGGGAGATCTTGATGATCATGTTGCATTATTTGTCTACCAGATAACACCTGAATGACAAAATGAATATAGTGTCTTAAAATCCTGTAAAAGCTAAGAATATTCAGTGAAAATAGTTTGCAGTGTTTTACAAATAACTGATACATATGCATAAAACACAAATTTCTTTCTTGGCAAGTCGCGATGGCTGGCGTTGTTCATTGGTCAGGTATTGACCAATAAAATGTCTTCATTCGCACCAAAGCTCAGCCCCCGGCTTTACTCTCTCACATCTGCATTTACAAGTGCACAAGTGAGTTTTGCAACAGGAATACCGCAAGAGTAGCAAAAGTCAGAGCGCTAGGATTTGAACTTGTACTGCCAGAGCTGAGAGGTTGTAAGTGCTGACTTGACGTTGTGCAGCGAAACTGAAGTAAAGTGCAAAAGTAAATATGTTTTAAACATTTGTGTATGTCATTTTCTTTGTGTGAATGTCATTTTGCACATTTGTGACTTATTAATCTACAACTTCCAATCATTGTCTGTGTGTGCAAATTGAAAGATTCAGCTTTTCACATCAGAGCTGTGAGTGTAAATTTCAACTTACAAATACGAATGTAAATATGACAAGTTCTCACATTCAGATTTTCAACCTCTCGAGTTTAGCTACTGATTTACCTCCATAGAAACAAATCAGACTTCTATTAGCAAGCAAAAGGCGAATTAATGCAAGTCGGGATAACTAACTGTTATGTGGGATTCTGCATCCTTAAACTCAGACGAGCTCAGTACTGACTCATTTTCATTCAGTTTATTTTCATGAATCGACATTCAGCGATGTTTGATGGCAGCCGAGATATGCAGCCTTCGTAGTATGCAGCCTTCCGTTTGAGAGGCCCCATAGATGTGCTTTATTGAACTGAAAATGGCTCTGAATAAGGATTCAATTCCCCTTGATGGGATCGATTCCAACCTTCGGAATCAACTCTCGAATCCCAATGCCTCTGAATCGATTCTTTTTTTAATTGATTCCCAGCCCTAGCTGTTGCACAAAAAGGTGAGAGTGGTGGCGCTGTTTCAAAAAACAGTGTCAATGTGAACAAACACCGAAGAAGAGTATCCCGCAAGAGAGAAGAGTGGATGCTGAGCTCTTGTTATCTTTGATATCTGAGAACAGATTTATTCTCACGTGTTTTTAATATAATTTATATTAATTCTCCACTGAATTATGTGATCTGGAGAGCACAGTCCGCTTTAATTCATGTGCACAAGTGTTATATGATTCAGAGCACATTCACTCTCGAGATCTTCTGTATTAAAAAAATCAAGTGAAACATTTTTTCTACACATGAAATATGATAAGAGTGCATGTCTGCCTATTATAGTATCAAAATCAACTATATATCACAGTCGGAAGTTATTTCAAGCACTCGATGGTTTAAAGTGAGTTTTAAGCAAATACATTAATAACTGCATATTTATTTTAGTGTAGCTTGATGCTAATTGTACCTCTAATTATATTTAAGGGACAAGTTGTGCACCTCTGACATTGAACTTTTGGCCGTGTCTTCATGCCCCTTTTATCTGCCCAGGGATTTTCCACAGCTTTTTTCATACTGGTTTATATTCATCCAAAAGCGAATACAACTACACTGTAAAACCCGACAAGTAACGTTACTCAAACCTTTTGTGTAAACAGATTGCCTTTACTTAAACCATGTAAGTTTTAAAACTTTGCAATTATGTAATCAAGTGATTAATTAAGTGCTGATTGAGCTTTAGTGATGAACAGCTGCTGTTAACAAACAGCATCACCAGCTCCACTTATTAATAACCAGACTGACTTTATTTCTGTCAGACGTCTACAGAAGATCTTATTGAGAATTAACTAAGGTTTAGATGTTGATTTATTGTTTCATTTGAAGTAACCATGTTAGAGATCAGTGTTTGCTTTAGTTGGGCTCTTGACCCTTGACTTCTGTCTTAGGTTTTTTTTGGACGTTGTAACCATGTGTTTTTAAAATATGTTTGTTATAACTCAAAAAACCCAGAGAAAATATGATCAGGTATTGGTTGTTATACAGCATATTGGTGATGATAATCATCAATTATGGAGCTGTTCAGAGTTCAAAATCTTGCAAAATAGATGTTCTATAGTTAGCTCAGTTGATTACAATGAAAGCCATTCAAAAAGTCAGTAGTTCTGTGATAATCAGTTAATATAAAGAATTTTCCAAACAGTTTGGTCTTCTATGGTGTCAATTAGTCACACACAGACATCAATAATCAGAATATGAACCTCAACAATGGTTACGAAAAAAAAAAAAAAAACATGCTGCAATGCATGCTGGGTACTATTGTAGTACAAAACTCATCCATGACTCCCAGCATGCTCTGCTGCATTGTTTTTTTTTTATGGTCACCATTGTTGAGGTTCATATGCTGATTATTGATGTCTGTGTGTGACTAAGGCCCCATTTACACTGCATGGTTCAAGTGACCCAATTCCGATTTTTTCTTCTCATGTGGCACAGATCGGATATGACCGGTTAACGTGTAAGCAGGAAAAAACCGCATGGATTCCGATTTTCTCAGATCGGATTCAGGCCTCATTCATATGTGATAATAAATCGGATATGAATCGGATACGTGCATTTGCGTGTGCCATGTAAGCAGACAAATCGGATATTCCCCAGTAAATGCGAGTCGTACGTCTTAAAAAAGTGACGTCAACTCAGGTGGAACTGAAATCACATGACTTATTATAGGCGCGATGGAAGACGAAGGATACACACAGTGGAGCAATGCGGAGGTTTCACGTCTTTTAAGTCTTTGGGGCGAAGAGACAGTGCAGGCAAAAATGCAGGGTTGTTGCAGAAATAAATCCGTGTTTGAAGACATTTCACGAGATATGGGGAGGCACGGTTTAAGCGCTTTTTTCTCCGCCGTACGAGACCAATGTTTTGCTGATTTTTTTGTTGACTTTTCAAAATATTGTGGAAAGCAAAACACTGTATAATTTTATTTGCATCTGCATCCATTGTATTTCGTGCTGTTTTACTTCCTTTTCCGGGTCAGAACGTCTACGTTTGGTAATTTCAGCAGTGTATAGTGTAAATGCAAAAATCGGATACGGGTCACTTTTAAAAGATGATGTAAGCGGGTCGTCAAAAAAATCGGATATAGTCAGAAAATCGGATTTGGGCATCAATACCTGCAGTGTAAATGCAGCCTAAGTGACACCATAGAAGACCAAACTGTTTGGAAAGTTCTTTATATTAACTGATTATCACAGAACTACTGGCTTTTAGAATCACTTTTACTGTAATCAATCCAACTAATTACACAACATCTATTTCATCAGAGATTAAATTCCAAACAGTTAAACAATCAATGATAACATCACCAATATACAGTATGACAACCAACAGCTAGGTACAGGTTAGATAAAAAAAAAAAATGGTAACCTGAATGCACTGTAAGTTGCTTTGGATAAAAGCAGCTTCTAAGAGTGTGAGTGTGTGTATAACACCTGATGATATTTTCTCTGGGCTTTTGAGTTACAACAAATGGTTACAACAGCCAGAGAAAAAACTAAGACAGAAATCAAGGGTCAAGAACCCAACTAAAGCAAACACTGATCTCTAACATGGTTACTTTAAATGAAAACATAAATCAACATCTAAACCTTAGTTAATTCTCAATAAGATCTTCTGTAGACGTCTGACAGAAATAAAGTCAGTCTGGTTATTAATAAGTGGAGCTGGTGATGCTGTTTGTGGGGTTGTTTAATCAGATCTTGAGAGATTTAATGTATTTTATTTCAGTTTATTTTATCTAAGGCTGTGTCTGAAGTCAGTTGTAGTTCTTGTGTTTCTCTTTTCTTCAGTGATTCTGTTTGTTAACAGCAGCTGTTCATCACTAATGCTCAATTTTCACTCAATTAATCACTTAATTATTTAATTGCAAAGTATATCTTCTTTCAGTGAACTCAACTGAATTAAGTTCAGAGTACTCACAACTATTAGTTTTAAAACTTAAATGGTTTAAGGCAATCGGTTTCCTCAAACGGTTTGAGTTAACATAACTTGTCAGGTTTTAGTGAGGCTGTGTCTGAAGTCAGTTGTAGTTCATTTCTCTCTTTTCTTCAGTAATTCTGTTTGTTAACAGCAGGTGTTCATCACTAATGCTCAATTATCACTCAGTTAATCACTTAATTACTTAATTGCAATGTATATCTTCTTTCAGTGAACTCAACTGAATTAAGTTCAGAGTACTCATAACTGTTAAGTTTTAAAACTTAAATGGTTTAAGGCAATCGGTTTCCTCAAACGGTTTGAGTAAACCCAACTTGTCATGTTTTTAAGGATATTTGTTTACACAAAAGGTTTGAGTTACGTTACTTGTCGGGTTTTACAGTGTGTTAGTTTTAAAACTTAAATGGTTTAAGGCAATCGGTTTCCTCAAACGGTTTGAGTAAACCTAACTTGTCAGGTTTTTAAGGATATCTGTTTACTCAAACGGTTTGAGTTACAGTGACTTGTCAGGTTTTACAGTGCATCAGCTACAGAACATATCAAAAACATTTTAGACAGGCTTCCATCAGTATGTCACATGCACTACATCTCTAGTAGTCCAGCATCTTTCCCCAATGAGCATCTGCCATCAGTTTAGCTGCACCCTACACTTGGGTAAAAATTAAAGAAATTAGAGGTTGAAAGATAAGCCTCCCTTGGACTCATGGCAGGTCAATTGAGCTAAAACAACAAAGTGTGATAACAAAGGTGCTTAACATCTGTTATTAGTTGAGCCTCTGTTAGATTTTAAAATGGTGGTGGTGACAATAGTGGACAGGTGACAGTATGAATGAATGAATGAATGAATGAATGATGCATTTATATAGCGCTTTATTGTGTATTGTTGCACCAAAGCACTTTACAATCATGTGGGGGGTCTCTCCTCAACCACCACCAGTGTGCAGCATCCACTTGGATGATGCGACGGCAGCCACAGGACAATGGCGCCAGTGCGCTCACCACACACCAGCTACAGGTGGAGAGGAGAGAGAGACAGAGCCATATATCAAGTGGTTGGGGATTATTAGGAGGCCATGACTGACAAAGGCCAAGGGGGCAATTTGGCCAGGACACTGGGGTTACACCCCTACTCTTTACGAGAAGTGGCATGGGATTTTTAATGACCACAGAAAGTCAGGACCTCGGTTTAACATCTCATCCAAAAGACAGTAATAATTCAGAGAAAGATACTCCACAGCAGAGTACATGGATACATGCACGGCAAGCACACAGACTTAGAAAATCCATGACCCTCTCTCTTCCTTATCACCCACAGCTGAGTGATGTCATCTTGATTTTGCCTGACCATGTACCTAATACACCTAAAGGGTGATTATTAATATGGAAGCTGTTCAAATAATGAATATGCTGCTGTGTGTAAAGTACTGTTTGTTAGTCACACCTGTTAAATTACAGTCTCAAACATAATTCTAAATGTTGATTATTTGAACATAACATGTTTTGAGTAAATTTTTAAAAAGAAAGAAAGTATTCATAAAATGTGCACGACACTTACTTGAAAAGAGTGTCTCTAGGCTGACAGTCTCACTGGCTTCACTCACTCCCACTTTACCCACTATCCTGTAGCGAATCAGGTACTGCTTTCCAGGCTTCAATTCAGTCAGCGTGAAGTCTTCATCAGCTGTGTTTATGACAAGCCACTGTTCCTCAGATCCAGAATCTGCTTTCATCTGCTTGTACTCCACTCTGTACTTCACTGTTTCTCCAGTTGGGGACTTCTGCAGTTTCAGGGACACAGTTTGCTCCAGGACTTTCTTCACTACCGGTGGGGGCGGCTTGGACACGGGCTGGAACTTTGTGTCTGTCACTTTCCCATTTTCATACAGATAGATGGAGGAGCCTGGAATGGAGGGGTTGGAGATGGCAGAAATAATGAATCGGATACTCTTCTCATTTTTATTTGCCTCTGAAAATCTCTTGAAGAGATGTAAGTTCTCTCTCATCTTTGCAATGACATCAGGAACTTTGAACCACTTTCTATCTGATGTCACAGAAAGCAGGATTTTGTTCGCATCTAGCTCTTTAAACTTGTCAGATTTTAGAAACTCTGTCAGGGTTGAAAGATATGGGTCTTTATATTTTAGAGATGTGAAGGTAAGGCACAATACTACATCAATATCAGAATCAAGAAGGATGGCGTTGAGCCCATCTGAATCTTCAATGTTGATCTCATTCAGTGTCTTGATGTGATTTTTCAGTAAGTTAAGTTCAGACTTTGCATCACCTAACCACTGGTTAAGTGAACCAGCATTGAAAGGGGAGCTGCTGTGTATCTTCAGGATGTCTTCCAGGGATTGTTCCTCCATTCCTCGTCCTCGAATGGCAGGCAAGACCCTGGACAGTTCTTGCTGGAGCTCAATTTTGTAGATGCTAAATGATTCCCAAAATGAGCGCAGCCTTTCTTTGATGTCATTGAAAACATTTACCTCTGGTCTTCTGGACAGGTCATTGCATGTCCTCTCTACCTCAGCCAGCCCCTCCATCATATCTTCAGTGTTGGAAATCAAACGTGTGCTGATTTCTCTCTCCAACCGAGCTGCTTTTGTATCCAGTAAATATAGAGGATAGAGCCAGACTTTTATTGGCACTGCATTCTCTGGATTTCTCTTCAGCAGAGTGGGGAGCTTCTTGTACATTTCTACGGCCTCCATGTACGTGGTGGGGTTCTGCTCAAGATGGACATCACCATGAAAGGTGCAGGTGATTTTCTCAGCCTTTTTATTATCCTCATCTGTCATTTTTACAGCTCCTTCTCCCTCAATGGAAAATTTAGGGAACTTATTGACCATGACATTAAGTTCTCCCTCAATGTCCTGCTTGTTTTGATCTTCTGTAAATGAGCAATCAAACACCATGAAGGCCTGAGCTCCGTACAGCACAGCCGTGACCACGTGAGTTGCAGTTTTCTGGTCAAACACTTGAGGGTAGGTGATCTGGCCCAGCTGAGTCATAGTGAGTTGATCGAATCTTGAGGTTTCACTGTAATGCATTGTTACTCTGGACTGTTGGTTGGAGGATTTGGTGTTACACAGATACTTGGCAGATCCTCCCACCTCCACCAGCCCCCCCAAAAAACTGGCCTTCAGTGAAGCACTTACATTCAGGAGACTGGACTTACTAGAGAGAGAGTCAGAGCTACTGAACTTCAAATCTGTCATGAGCTGAGGACGACTGTCCAAATCTTCCCTCAGTGATTTCTTATCCCACAGAGTAACACCTGAAATGAGAAATAGTTTTAACAGCTATGTATGAGGATACAATGTACAGCTGAACTAAAAATGCAATTAAACTAATTAAACTAATTTAATATTTGTGTACTTAATTTTATTG
Source organism: allo-octoploid hybrid of Carassius auratus x Cyprinus carpio (assembly GCA_024542945.1). Taxonomy (NCBI): domain Eukaryota; kingdom Metazoa; phylum Chordata; class Actinopteri; order Cypriniformes; species allo-octoploid hybrid of Carassius auratus x Cyprinus carpio. The sequence goes on from JANHFF010001134.1 coordinate 551,968, forward strand.
TGTCTCAAATTTACTACACAAGTATGTGTTGGTAACACTTTATAATAACTTTCATTAATAAGTCATTAACAACCAATACATATGGTAAACATAATTATTAATCTCACATACCCATTCAGCACATGTCCATTTTTGAACTCAGATTATAAAAATAAATTTAGAAATTTTATGTCTTAACCAATTGATGTGTTTGTTCCTACATACCTCCTGTAATTTCAATTTAATCAAATAATTGCACACTGTCTGCTGGACATTTTGAATGCTGTCTGAAGACTTTCACCAAAAGAGGAGCCCCTTAAATGTGCATTTTTTAGAGGTTTAAGCCTTTATTCTGGGTAAATTTCACTACTATTAAAGTAAAATTAAGACAGTAATGTTTAGACTTTTGTATATTATAACTTGGAACTTGGATGTGGGAAATAATAACAGTTAGATCCAAAAGATAGTTTTAGCAAAATAGCACAGATGCTACAGAACACATTAGCTGACTAGCTGTATAAGATTGTGTGCTACGCTAATATATGACTTCACAGGAATTACTGACATGTGCTTTTAAATTCATAATAATATAAATTGACAGTTTATTGCTGGTCTGTGGTTTTACACTGCTGTAATTTTTAAAGATCTCATATTATTTTAAAGGTGCAGTATGTAGGATTGACACCGAGTGGTTGAACTAAGTATGGCAGTCCAAATTCAAAGTGATGGAGAGGGGTTTTTTTTTTTTACCCGGCCCCTCCTCCTCAGACTTGATGAACATGTAGGTTGCCAGATTGCCGACATAAAAAGGAATGAGTGCACTTGATAATGAATGAAATGAAATACGCTGTGTTTTCCACCACCTGGCAACCCAGCGTGCCAAAATACTGGCAATGGGTGGGTTTTACAAACCAAAACAAAGATGGACATTCTGGCAGAGAACCATTATATGCATACATAATTACAATTCACAATTACATGAGTTGTAAACGAAATGTGATAGAGACTGCTTCCAATGAAGAGACTGTAAAGAAAGAACAAAGTTAGATTGGATTACAGGTTCAGTTGGTGGAGTTGGGGTTGGAGGAGGGAGTTAATTGCAAGCAGCGATGCGACAGAAGAGACGCTGAAGAATGGGAATTTAAATAGACCACATTTGATAGGTGTCAAGACTGGATTGGTACACATCAGGAACAGCTGACTGTTGGCTGATGCAAGCGTGACTAACGTGGCCTGACTGAACTAACACGATGCTGAATTTCAATCAGGACCACTTCCGTCAAGTATATTTATGACAATTATATTGCATACAGTTAGTGTTGGCGGTATGGTTATGTTCTGGGCAACACTCCACATGCCCGTCCATGCAGCCATGCTTGGACAGAGCGGGGAGAGCAGCAAGACAAACCCCCAAAACAACCATATGCCAAACTCCCCAACACAACTGATGCCATTTGAATGCCCAGCAATGAGAAATGTTGCTTGATACTATATTTATGGGGGAAGCATCACCCCAACTCAGAAAAGAAGCATGCAACAAGCATGTTGCTTAAGCTGCTTATGCAAATATTTGAATATACGGGGGAAGCATACACCCCTAGCAGCAGCAGCAGCGGTCTAATACGATGGCAGTTTGTATATTATTCAATTTAAGTGTCTAACATGCTGTAAAATCACATTAAGGGGGAAGCGTCACCCAAAGTTAAGCAATCAAGGATGTGCAACAATCATGTTCTTAAAATGCTTAAAGCAACTGTGTGATTGTAAAGGGGGAAACATACACCCCTAGCAGCAGCAGCAGCAGGAGCAGCAGTCTAATACCACAACAGTTGTATATTATCCAATTTTAAGTGTCTAACAGGCTGTAAAAATCACATTAAGGGGGAAGCGTCACCCCAAGTTAAGCAATCGAGGATGTGCAACAATCATGTTTCTTAAAATGCTTAAAGGGTACATAACATACACAGTTTCACCTAATCTCATGTTAATCTTGAGTATAGAGTAGTACTGCATCCTTATCTCCAAAAGTCTTCAGTTTTGTCATATTTGTAAAAGAAAAATACAGTTTCCGATTCTCCTGGAGGCATGCTGTGGGCGGAGCTATAATACTGATGTTTCGTGTTGTTTCTATGAGGCGCCGCGTAGGATTTAAATCAAACTTCGCTTATGAATACATGTATAAAACACGTGCATATACACCTATACATTACTCACATATACATGCATACTACGGGACGTTCACAAATACATATATGAAATACACATGCACACTAATATGAAATCGATACCAATACATATAATGTTAACAATGCATGCATACACACTTGTGAATAACTTGCGTATACATATAAACTTGACGCGTGCATACACCAAAAGACACTCGCATATATGTATAAGCTCGATCCATGCATATACACCTACACACACTCGCGCATACATATAAACTCGCTGCATACCAACACAACTGCACATACTCGCATATACATATAAACTTGATCCGTGCATATACACCTATTAAACACTCGCACATAAATGTAAACTCGATGCGCGCATACACATCCATAAAACACTCGCGCATACATAAAAAATAACATTTACTAACGTATACAGTTCAGATAAGAAAGACACATGCTTTATTTGTGTTCATATATATATGCAAGTGATTTCGTATGTAGATGTGCGTGAACTTTTCAGTTTAAACGGAAGGCATTTCAGTGTAAACGGAAGGCATTTCAGTGTAAAAGGAAGGCATTTCAGTGTAAACGGAAGGCATTTCAGTGTAAAAGGAAGTCGTTAAAGCGTGAACGGAAGTAACCTATCTATATACCGCATTTGCAATCATGGATAGGGATCGTTCTACAACTGAAGCAATTAGCATTTTGCAAATGTTCTTTCTTCGCCCGCTATTATAATAACACGCAAACCATGCCAACATCATCCGCCGGTTGAGTTCACGGACCATAATATCACACTCGACAGCAGTTAATTGGCAGTCTCGATCTAGAAAAAGGTGAGAATTTAACTTCTATGCAATCTTCATGAAATGCATCCAAACGCTATGCAAATTACACACACACAGAGAGAGTAAAATGTCCTGCCTCTATAGTTAAAAAATATAAAATGTGTTCCCAACTAAGTCCCAGTTTCAATAGTGAGTTTACCCATTTTCAGAATTAAGGATGTCAAGAAATTTTAAATGTGATTAATTAAAGTTTGCTTTTTGTTAAGCTGTATTTGTTTTTACAGGCCAAGGACACAATACCATCGGACTTTTAATAAGGATGTTATACTGTTGACCTCTCCTGAAGTAGTAAATCAAAAGAAAAAACAGCACTTGCATGAGATTGGACACATATTAAATGCGTTTGAATTTGACAAAACATGGGATAGAAATCATAGAAAAAGCGCCACATGATTTAAGGTAAACAATATATATTTTTAAGATGTTATAGTTATTGTAAATGTTTTACTGTGTGATGTATTATTTAAGGGTTTGTTAGGGGTTTATTTATGAAGGGTATTACAGTAAACTTTTGAATGGGGTCATTTTTATAAATTCAGTTTTTATTTTGTCTTGTAGAGTATATGTAAACATCTCATGTGAAATAGCTTATTCTGGACAGAACTAAATAAAAAAAAAAAAATGTAATTTTCATGATCCCTCAAATTTTGTTTCAACTATTAATATTTTGCACATTCTGCAAAGGGTATGCAAACTTATGAGGGAGGTTGTGGCCTAATGGTTAGAGAATCCAAAAGGCTGTGAGTTCGAGTCTCGGGCCGGCAGGGATTGTAGGTAGGAGGAGTGAATGTACAGCGCTCTCTCCACCTTCAATACCACGACTGAGGCACCCTTGAGCAAGGCACCGAACCCCCAACTGCTCCCCGGGCGCCGCAGCATAAATGGCTGCCCACTGCTCTGGGTGTGTGTTCATGCTGTGTGTGTGCACTTTGGATGGGTTAAATGCAGAGCACGAATCCCGAGTATGGGTCACCATACTTGGCTGTATGTCACATCACTTATGAGTACAACTGTATATGGCCTAAAATAACCCTAAACCCTATAAGGAAGCCCATATGGGAAAGAAAAAAAGTAAATCAATTAAACTTCATAACAAAAAAAAAAAAACACAAACACACTCCAGTCTTACCAAGAGTAGTGGTCTTAAGGGATTTACATACAAGGCCTTCAGCTTGAACACCTTTAAAATCAAGCTGCTATCCAGTTCCTGACCTTCACTTAAGGTGTAATGAGCTTGTATGGGATACATCCCATAAGTATTTCCAAACTGCACACAATTAAACCAGTGGTACTAATAAACCCTTAAATAATACATCACGCAGTAAAACATTTACAATAACTAACATCTTTAAAAAAAAAAAAAAAAAAAACATTTACCTTAAATCATGTGGCACTTTTTCTTTGATTTTTCTTAAAACCGTTCTATCCCATGCTTTGTCAAATTCAAACGCATTTAATATGTGTCCAATCTCATGCAAGTGCTGTTTTTTCTTTTGCTTTACTACTACATTATCGTCAGGAGAGGTCAAGAGTATAACATCCTTATTAAAAGTCCGATGGTATTGTGTCCTTGGCCTGTAAAAACAAACACAGTTTAACAAAAAGCAAACTTTAACCACATTTAAATTGCTTGACATCCTTAATTCTGAAAATGGCAAAGCTCACTATTAAAACTGGGACTTAGTTGGGAACACATTTTATATTTTTTAACTATAGAGACAGGACATTTTATTCTCTCTTTCTCTGTGTGTGTAATTTGCATAGCGTTTGCAGCTATTTCATGAAGATTGCATAGAAGTTAAATTCTCACCTTTTTCTAGATCGAGACTGCCAATTAACTTACTGCTGGCAAGTGTGATATGAACTTTGCCGGCGGATAATGTTGACATCGTTTGCGTGTTATTGATGCTTTTGTATACCAGGGGTAGAAGGCCGAAACAAAGTGCGCGATTCAGATTGTGTTTCTGACTGCAGTTGAGCAGGCAACACATTCGATTCAACTGAATTGGTAATTGATCTTATAATAGTGGGCGAAGAAAGAACATTTCGCAAAATGCTAATTGCTTCAGTTGTACCACGATGCCTGTCCATGATTGCAAATGCGGTATATAGACCATATAGACAGGTTACTTCCGTTCACGCTTCAACGACTTCCTTTTACACTGAAATGCCTTCCGTTTACACTGAAATGCCTTCCTTTTACACTGAAATGCCTTCCGTTTAAACTGAAAAGTTCACGCACATCTACATACGAAATCACTTGCATATATATATGAACACAAATAAAGCATGTGTCTTTCTTATCTGAACTGTATACGTTAGTAAATGTTATTTTTTATGTATGCGCGAGTGTTTTATGGATGTGTATGCGCGCATCGAGTTTACATTTATGTGCGAGTGTTTAATAGGTGTATATGCACGGATCAAGTTTATATGTATATGCGAGTATGTGCAGTTGTGTTGGTATGCAGTGAGTTTATATGTATGCGCGAGTGTGTGTAGGTGTATATGCATGGATCGAGCTTATACATATATGCGAGTGTCTTTTGGTGTATGCACGCGTCAAGTTTATATGTATACGCAAGTTATTCACAAGTGTGTATGCATGCATTGTTAACATTATATGTATTGGTATCGATTTCATATTAGTGTGCATGTGTATTTCATATATGTATTTGTGAATGTCCCGTAGTATGCATGTATATGTGAGTAATGTATAGGTGTATATGCACGTGTTTTATACATGTATTCATAAGCGAAGTTTGATTTAAATCCTACGCGGCGCCTCATATGTTTCCATTAACATATATTCACTTATGTGCTGATTTCCAACAAAAGACAGAAATCTGATGCAGTTGTACTTACCTGAATGGGGTTTTTTTTACACCATGTTTTAATAGCAAACGATGTGCAAATCCAGCATCAACCTGGTCTTGTTTATAAAACATTCGTCACTGAAATTACGAGAACACACAAATGCACTTGCTACACTCCATTGCTGCCCCGGAAAAGCAAATTGCATCCACGGTTCGTGTAACACTGGGTTCTTTGAGAAGCTGAACACGGTAAACTTTCCCTCACATCCAAAACACACTTATTTGGAGACATTCTCGAACAAATCCTACGCAGCGCTGCCAACGATTTCCCAATGAAGCGCGTTAATGGGTGAGGTCTCGCTATCCTCTGGTCGACGTGTGCGCGGGCGTGCTTTCCCGAGAGAAATGCTCATAAGGAGTTCCACCATCGTCTATGTCATTAGATCCATGATCAAAAAAAAAAAAACCTGCCGAAAGTTGTATCACCCAGAAGTAAGATTTTCGGCACAGAAATTCTCCATTCATCCAAATTGGCCATGCTTAGCACGAAAATCCATCTCTTTAACACTGTGAACAACTCTGAATCCATGAAACACCATTGTAGCCCCACTTTAAAGCAAATGTGTGATTGTAAAGGGGGAAGCATACGACCCCTTGTTGCGGCACAAGGAGCATGTAATATGCATTAATGCTGTAAATTGCATAATGAAGGGTGGTAGTCCAGCAGGGGAAGCATACACCTTTCGGAACTTAGAATGACAGTCCAATCTGAATGAAAATGCTCCATATAAACCGATTACTTTGTATCTATGTAAGCACATCAATATTCGTAGTCATCAGAATGGGAACGTGATGTCGGCAACGCTGTGCATTCTGTGATTTGTAGACACTGACATTACAGTAGAGACTGGGAAATAGTGGACGTAGAAGATAAAATTCCAATTATACAATAACACACATTAGAATGGCTAACATTTGCTGTGTTATGACAGTCATATCTACTCTCATGACCAGAGCAGAAAGCTGATGTAATAATGAAGCACAATGTACTGCTTTTCAGCTTAGAAACACACAATGATAGGCTAGTGAATAGCTCAATGAAAACAACAGGTTGACCAAAATTTGCCTTTGCCATTTGTATGAATTAGAATTATCAGAATACAATTCATTTCAGAGCTGCATTACAGAGGGTCTTTGCTACGGTTATTGCCCATTGCTGAACTGACATTCCTATGTAGGCCTGTTGGCGTTTCCCAGCTCTTCATGCAGTTAACATTATCTTGGATGTTTTCAGCCAGCATGACTACAGAACCTTTAATGTTCTCATATATCACACGACACGACAATATCAATAATTCTGTCACATCTGAATGGATGAAGCGACTTGTGCGGTTTATCACTTTGTTGCGCAAACGCAGCGCTGTGCGGGAGACTCTGCTCTTGCGCGCAGCTGGTGGATGCAGTGCGTAGCGCCGCTTCACACTTTTTTGCAGTTTTTGCTTTTTGTAGTTTGGTGTAATTTAAAAACAGTGCCTAATGTGGGGGAGGTTTCCCTCGCTTCGGCGATCAGCTCACAGCTCCATCGGTCCAGAAGTGTCCCGGGGCTCCTGATGCTATTTGAGCGGAGCTCTCTCACTGCAGCGGACACGCGCACTCAGTCGATGATGGGCGGGGAAAGGTAGAATGACAGAAGTGATAATGCACCAATTACAACAAAGAATCACGAGTTTCACACAACTGTATGGTACACCATTAAAGAGGAACGATTCATGATAGTAGATTACGGACTTTGCGAAGCAACAAAACAAGTGGGTATACCAAGGGTATATGCAGATACTTAGAAGTCGTAATACGCAAATGGCCCGGGAAAAAGTAAGCATACGCGTATACTTGCGTATGGCCCCAACTACACCACTGGTGTGGTACGACAGAAGACGGTCGTAGTGTGTATGTGATCGTGTTCTGCCACATGACTGAGCGCACGAATGAACACTAGAGGTTCAAATATTAGTCTGTTTATTCCAAGCAAGTGCGAGTAGTTGTTAAAAATATTAATGCAAATGCTGCGTTTTTTTTTCTTTCTCTCTCTTCTTCTTCTGGTAATTTGTATGTCATCGTAGGCCACTTGCATGTCCCAAAATCGAAAGTATGAGCACATGTATACACCATCGGATTAGATAACGTCTCATGTAAACAGTCCACCGAATCTTTAAATCTGATGACAAAATAAAATACATGTAAACATGAATATTGATATCACGTTCTTATAGGCCTATGTATAGACGGGTTGGTATAGAAGCACTATATGAGTGCATCTAAATCAACCCCACACTCGCACAGCTAATGTTGCATCAACCTTATAAATAAACACCCGTGACATTGAGATTACGCCGCTAAATACAGCGAACCCCCGTTAAAACTACTTACACGAGAATTCTTGTCTCATTTAACCCTGTTCTCATGGCCTTATCGGCGTGTCCTTAGAGCGATTACATGCTCTAGCTGCGTATTGCTCCAGCTGTATGAACACAGATGTGTAAATGCTGCTGCAAATATGCTGAATATTTCGCTCCTGCAACCGATGCAAAACGATGTTAACCACCAGGCAATATACACAGCGATATGGATTAAAAGAGCATTCACTTATCTTAGATGTGGATTTCAGATGTTCTGAAACACACTGCAACAGTTAATTGCAAGCAGCGATGCGACGGAAAAGACGCTGAAGAATGGGAATTTAAATAGACCGCATGTGATATGTGTCAAGACTGGATTGGTCGTCAGGAACAGCTGACTGTCGGCTTATGCAAGCGTGACTAACGTGGCCTGACTGAACTAACGCGATGCTGAATAACTACAACTGACTTCAGCCACAGCCGTATGTAATGGGGTGACCCTTTTAGGATTTTCTTTCTGTGTGGGTGGATGGAGCTGGGCGGAAGTTAAGCTTATGGCCCCTTTAAAAACGCAGAGATTTCCTTTTACTTCCGTTTTTCCTCCGGCATGGTATGCAGGCTGCATTCTTTTGTGTTGCAAGAGCAATCTATTATGCATTAAGCATTGATCGCGTATTAAGTGTCATAGACCTGCATAAGTTGGAATTCCCTTTTTCTTTAACTTTTGCCGTGGGCCTGTAGATGTTCAACTGCAGTAACATATTTTGAGTGTAATCAAGGCAGTGTTGGTGGTTTATTCACCGTTCTTACTGAGGGCCAGTCAATTGTGCTTCAGGTAAGCTTTTATATGGTATTTAAGTTGTTTTCTAACCAGAAATGTTATTTTAGATATAGTGTTTGTATGGTTAATGATTAAATCGACTAATTATTTCATAGAAATCTGCCCGCTGTTGTTTTGCTGCTGTGCGGCAGCTCGTTACTGCGATCTGTGGTGCTGTGCTGTGGAGACTGGAGAGGGTGCGCGCTCAAGTTCCACGGACTATCGTGATTTAAAAGCGCACGGTTCTGTGAGCACGTTTTGTGTGAACAAGTTTTTATGTGAGTGTGTGTTGAGGCGGGCGCGTGTTTGAGTGAGCTCGGTGTGAACGCGCGTTTGTGGTGGTGTTTGTGTGTGTGTAGGAAGTGTGTGTGTGTGTGTGTGTGTGTTGAGTTGATTGGGTATTGAATTATTTCTTTGTTATATTAGTTGATTCAGTTGTATTTTCTTTAATTTGATATTTCTTTTTTTGTGGCTTGTTAATTGTCTTTTTGATTACGGTGGGCTCTTATCTACTGTCAATTCCTATATAACCACCAGGGGCGATTAGCTGTTGGGATTGGGAGAGTTTACTTTGTTTATTTATATTGTTGTTTTGTTTATTGTGTGGATTGTGATTCTTTTTTTTTGGTTGTATATTTGCATGAAGGTGTGAAGTGAGGTTGTGGGAATTTAATTTATTTGGAATTTTTTGTTTACATTCTCTTTCCCAAGTGTTGATTTATCCCATGAGATATTGGTATTGACCGTTTAAGATCCAGTTTATAGGTGGCCACTGTATGACATCAGTAGCTTATTCTTTTCTTTTGTGTGAAATTTATTGTTTTTGTAATGTGTGCATTTTTCTCTAGAATAATTTTTGTATTATTAAATTTTTAGATCTCGTTGAGTGTCAAATAAAGATTGTACACATCTCTGCTTGTTTTCCATTTATTTGGAAACCCTGTAGTTGGGAGCATTTACAAAATATTGTATATCTTAGGTGGCAATTGCCTCCGCTCACATTTTGGCGTAGTCGGCAGGGTCTGTTTTCAGACAGGGGTGTGTACTTTCAATCTTGGGACATTTTGTTGTACCTGTTTGAATTTGGAGGTGTATTTGTTTTTTTTGTTTTTGTGTTTTTGTTTTGTTTTGCTTATTTGTATGTTTTGGGTGAGTGTTTATTTTACAGCGGCAAAGCAGCAGCGGGCAGTGATCAAGGTAAGTTTTGTTTTTGTATTGTCTTAATGGAGAGTGAGTTGGAAGATCTGCGAAGGCAGGTTCAGTCCTTGCAGTCAGAGAATGAGAAGTTGCAGCGTCAAGCTAGTTCTGCAGCAGGGCCCTCGGTTAGTATTAGCTCGGCCTCTGATACACATGCTCGTGGTGTGGTGGATGCCCCCAGGCCCATGGCAGAGCGTGTCATTCTTGTCCCTAGAGAAAGACGATGTTCCATTTTTAGTGGAAGGGATGATGAGGAGGTGTTTGAATGGGTGGAGGAGATTAAGAGTAATTTAAGGGCTCGAAATTTATCAGCAAGGGAGGAAGCTCTATTTATTCTTGACCATCTAGGAGGATCTGCTAGAAGTGAAATTAAGTTTAGACCAAGGGAGGAGAGGGAGGATCCAGAAAAGGTGTTTTCTGTGTTAAGGGAGTTATATGGGTGTGCGCACTCGTATATTTCCCTTCAGAAGCAGTTTTTCTCCCGTAAACAGGAAGAGGGGGAGTCCTTGCAAGACTTCTCACATGCCCTTTTTGCTTTGATGGAGAAGGTGGTACAAGGCGCTCCAGATGGCGGGCCTAACTCTGCTTTTTTAGTCAGGGATCAGTTTGTAGAACACGTGATTGATAACAGTTTATGCCGTGAGCTTAAGCGTTATGTCCGGCTCCATCCACAGTCTACCATCTTAGAGGTAAGGAAAGAGGTGATTAGGTGGGTTGATGAGGGTTTTCGCCCTGATACACGGGAAAGAAGTTACTCCGTCCCATCTCTTGCTACTCAGTATAGAGTCGAAGGGCATAATTTACCCTCCCGAGATCAAGAGAATCAATCAGAGTTGGTTGAACTTAAAGAGATGTTGAAGGCCCAACAAGAGCAACTTAATCAACTCACCCAAGGGTTACAGCAACTGCAGTCACAGTATGTTTTTAATCAGTTTAGGCGAGTTAACCCTATTATTTGCAGACGTTGTAACCAACCCGGCCATATTGCCCGAAATTGTGTTTTGGATTTTCGTAGACCTACAGAACGGCAGGCATCTTTGTCACAGCCAGGTAGCTCTCTGAATCCTAGTAGGCCGACGGAAAACTTCAACCCCCTGAATTGATGAGCCACACTTCAGGAGGGGAAAACGTTGGCTCACAGTCCTCTGAATCAGGTGGGAACCAGGCCCTTTTTAAATTATTAGGTAATTGTCCTTCTGTCACTATTACTATGGGTGGGGTAGAGGTTCCCTGTTTATTGGACACTGGGTCGATGGTAACCACTATTTCAGAGAGGTTCTTTTTCCAGCATTTCGAGCCTTGGGGTAAAGAAAAGTTGCTTAGCTGTGGGTGGCTACAGTTGCGGGCTGCAAATGGCTTAGATATACCTTATTTGGGTTACTTGGAGTTAGATTTTGTTGTTCTTGGGAAGAGAATTCTGAGTAAGGGGGTACTCGTGGTGAAAGAGCTGTCCCACTCTTCCTTGTCGGGTGGGTTCCCTGGGTTGTTGGGCATGAACGTTATTCAGGAGTGTTATAGGGAGTTGTTTAGTCAACATGGTCATAAGCTTTTTGACCTTCCCACCGTGAAGGAGACTCCTGCATGGCTTTCTGCCCTACAGTATTGTAAGAAGACTGAAACTGATTCGCATGAGATCACAGAACGACTGGCTAGGGTTGGGGGGCGAGAAACTGTGCGAATTCCTGCCAATTCATTGCGTTTTCTGCCCGTTACGTTTACTTTACAGGCAGGCCTTCCACCTGTGTTGCTGTTTGAGCCTTTAGGGAAAGAGAACTCGCTCCCCGCTGGCCTTTTGGCCTCTGTATCTTTGGTACCAATTGTCCAAGGGGTGGCCTTTGTACCTATAGTTAATGTAGGGGAACAAGACGCCCTACTGCAGCCTCATGTCGCAGTGGGAACATTGTGTAAAGTTGAGACCGTTTCGCAGTCAGAGAGGCGTGATATTGTTGTATCATCAGAGGAACAACTCTGTCACCAAGCCAATATTGCATTGCAGGCGGTTGAAGTGGATAAAATGGAGGAGGCAATCCAGAATATGGATTTGTCTCAGTTGCCTCAGGATAAACAGGCTCAGGTTAAGTCCCTTTTGCATACATATAGATCCATTTTTTCAGCTCATGAGGGTGACTTGGGCTGTACTAAGCTCATTACGCATGAGATTCCTTTGCTCGACACTGAGCCAGTACGGCAGAGGTATCGACGTTTGCCCCCTTCAGATTATGAGGCAGTTAAGCAGCATATTCACCAATTGCTGCAGAGTCAGGTGATTAGAGAGAGTTCTAGTCCGTATGCCTCTCCGATTGTAGTTGTGAGAAAAAAGGATGGTCAGATTCGTCTTTGCGTTGATTATAGGCAGTTGAATAGTAAGACACGGAAGGATGCTTTTCCTCTGCCCCGGATCGAGGAGTCCCTGGATGCCCTGTGTGGAGCCCAGTGGTTTTCCACATTGGACCTTGCTAGTGGCTATAACCAGGTTCCATTGGCGGAGGGGGATAAGAGTAAGACCGCCTTTTGCACACCCTTTGGATTATTTGAGTTTAATCGAATGCCCTTTGGGTTGTGCAATGCACCTAGTACCTTTCAACGGCTTATGGAGCGCATGTTCGGTGACCAAAGGTTCCAGACGTTGTTGCTTTATTTAGACGACATTATCGTTTTCTCATCTACTATTGGACAGCACTTGGAGAGGTTGGAAATGGTCTTTGTCCGACTTCAGCAAGAGGGACTTAAGGCCAATTTAGAAAAATTTTGTTTTTTTTCGGCAAGAGGTAGGCTACCTGGGGCATTTGGTGTCTAAAGAGGGTGTGTCTACTGATCCTGCTAAGATCAGCACAGTGGCAGAGTGGAAACATCCAACCAATGTGACTGAATTGCGGTCATTTTTAGGATTCGCAAGTTATTATAGGCGTTTTGTGGAGGGGTTTGCCCAGTTAGCGTCCCTGTTTCATCGGCTTGTTGCAGACTTGGTAGGGACCAAGAAGAAGAGGGGTTCTGGGAAGTCAATTGAAAGCTGTTGGACTGAGGAGTGTGAGCAGGGGTTTCAAACTTTGAAGCAGCGATTGGTGTCTGCTCCTGTTTTGGCATATGCAGATTTCTCCCTCCCATTTGTGTTGGAGATTGATGCTAGCCACTCCGGGTTAGGGGCAGTGCTTGGGCAGGAAAAGGATGGTAAGATGAAGCCAGTGGCATATGCTAGCCGGGGTCTCTTTAAAATGGGCTTTAAAATGGGCTATGACCGAAAAGTTTAGGGATTACCTCTTAGGGCAGAAGTGTATAGTATACACAGATAATAATCCCTTGAGCTATTTGAAAACGGCCAAACTTGGTGCTTTAGAGCAACGCTGGGCTTCCCAGCTAGCAGCGTTTGATTTTGAGATTCGATATCGCCCTGGCTGTGTCAACGGTAATGCAGACGCTTTGTCTAGGCAGTACACAGTGATACCTTCTCCACAGCAAGAGTGCGGAACTGTGCGGTAGAACTGCTGAACAAGGATAGGCCGGTTGAGGTAGTACAGAGCACAATCGCTGCTTTTTCTACAACCTCAAAAATAGACTTACGACGGGCACAGGAACAGGATTTAGTCATTGGTCCGGCTCTTAATTTTTTTCTTCTAAAGTGTATCCAACTAAGGAACAACGTCAGTCTATGTCCAAAAGGTGTTTGGAATTGCTTCGTCAGTGGAGCCGGTTGTTCAAGAGAGATGGTTTGTTGTATCGTCACCTAAAGCTACCTGATGGGGGAGAGGAGGTGGACCAGTTGGTGCTGCCTGAGGTTTTTCAGACAGAGGTTTTTCAGCTATTGTATAGTGCTCATGGCTACCAAGGTAGGCAGCATACCTATGAGCTGATACGCAGCCGGTGTTATTGGCCGGGGATGGAGACTGATGTCCGGAAGCAATGTCAGGAGTGTAGTCAGTGTGCTATTGCAAAATCAAATCAGCCACCAGCCCGTGCTCCAATGGGTCATTTGTTGGCATCGAGACCAAATCAGATCTTGGCGGTTGATTTTACCATTTTGGAGCAGGCTAGTGATGGAAGAGAGCATGTCCTTGTTATTACAGATGTCTTCTCGAAATACACTCAGGCTGTGCCCACACGGGACCAGAAAGCAACTACGGTAGCTTATATTTTGGTTTATGAGTGGTTTTATAGGTTCGGTGTACCGGCGCAAATTCATTCAGACCAAGGTCGAAGTTTTGAGGGTGCAGTCGTCTCCGAGCTCTGCCAGTTGTATGGGGTTCAGAAGACTCGCACTGTCCCATATCACCCTCAGGGAAATGGGCAGTGTGAGCGCTTCAATCGAACCCTTCATGACTTACTGCGCACACTGTCCTTGGAGCAGAAAAGGTCATGGACTTGTCATGTAGCACAGTTATGTTTTGCATATAATACAACTCCTCACCAGACCACTGGTGAGTCCCCATATTTTTTGATGTTCGGACAGGCCCCTAGACTTCCGGTTGATTTCTGCTCTCAGCAGTGGACGAACCTGCCAGTGGGCAGGTGAAAGACTGGGTGGTTCAGCATAGAGAGAGACTTCAAACAACCTATACGAGAGCAAGGGCTCGGCTGGATAGAGCTGCTGAACTTCGTAAAAAACGTTATGATCAGGTAGGACGGGATGTTGCATTGCAGGAAGGTCAAGAAGTTTATCTGCGGGACTATGGTGTTCGTGGTCGTCATAAAATACAAAATCACTGGTCCAGTATTGTTCACAAGGTAGTTAGAGCTCCTAGGGGTGATGGTGGTGTATACACTATAGCACAGGTAGATAACCCTTCCATGGTAAAACAGGTGCATAGGTCTTATCTAAAGCCTGTACCACACGTAGCATGCTCCGGCCACATGGTTGATCCTGGGTTAGGTCTGTCAGATGACAACTTGGATGAGTTTTTAGCCTCCCCAATGGGAGTGGAAGACTGGGATGTAGCCCTTTTAGATGTAACCCCTGTGGCCTTGAGTTCAGCTGGAGTAGATCTGCCACTGGAGCCAGAGAGGTTTGTAGAAAGTCCGGTGGAGATGGGGATTGAAGGTCCTGTGTTGATTGTTAATCCCCCAATTCAAAAAAGGGAGGAGGGTTGGCGCCAAACCACTCGGGCTACTGCTGGGAAACATTCTAACCCTTATCATCTACCAAGGGCTACAGCAATAGTTCAAAATGTGCATTTGGACAGCGAGCCGGTGAATGCTCTATTTCAACCTGGTCAAACCCAGGGTTGCCCTTTTCGTCCATGGTTGTAGATTGTATGATCGGGACGATGAAAGAAAAGCCAGGGGTAGAATGTAATGGGGTGACCCTTTTAGGGTTTTCTTTCTGTGTGGGTGGATGGAGCTGGGCGGAAGTTAAGCTTATGGCCCCTTTAAAAACGCAGAGATTTCCTTTTACTTCCGTTTTTCCTCCGGCATGGTATGCAGGCTGCATTCTTTTGTGTCGCAAGAGCAATCTATTATGCATTAAGTTAAGCTTATGGCCCCATAAGTTGTTTTCTAACCAGAGATGTAATTTTAGATATAGTGTTTGTATGGTTAATGATTAAATCGACTAATTATTTCATAGAAATCTGCCCGCTGTTGTTTTGCTGCTGTGCGGCGGCTCGTTACTGCGATCTGTGGTGCTGTGCTGTGGAGACTGGAGAGGGTGCGCGCTCAAGTTCCACGGACTATCGTGTGTGAACAAGTTTTTATGTGAGTGTGTGTTGAGGCGGGCGCGTGTTTGAGTGAGCTCGGTATGAACGCGCGTTTGTGGTGGTGTTTGTGTGTGTGTAGGAAGTGTGTGTGTGTGTGTTGAGTTGATTGGGTATTGAATTATTTCTTTGTTATATTAGTTGATTCAGTTGTATTTTCTTTAATTTGATATTTCTTTTTTTTGTGGCTTGTTAATTGTCTTTTTGATTACGGTGGGCTCTTATCTACTGTCAATTCCTATATAACCACCAGGGGCGATTAGCTGTTGGGATTGGGAGGGTTTACTTTGTTTATTTATATTGTTGTTTTGTTTATTGTGTGGATTGTGATTCTTTTTTTTTTGGTTATATATTTGCATGAAGGTGTGAAGTGAGGTTGTGGGAATTTAATTTATTTGGAATTTTTTGTTTACATTCTCTTTCCCAAGTGTTGATTTATCCCATGAGATATTGGTATTGACCGTTTAAGGTCCAGTTTATAGGTGGCCACTGTATGACATCAGTAGCTTATTCTTTTCTTTTGTGTGAAATTTATTGTTTTTGTAACGTGTGCATTTTTCTCTAGAATAATTTTTGTATAATTATATTTTTACATCTCATTGAGTGTCAAATAAAGATTGTACACATCTCTGCTTGTTTTCCATTTATTTGGAAACCCTGTAGTTGGGAGCATTTACAAAATATTCTATATCTTAGGTGGCAATTGCCTCCGCTCACACGTACACCGCAAAATCCCCAGTGTTAATTTAACACTCTGAGTGTGGACTCATATAAACACCGAAGTAGTGTTAAAAGTAACAATGAAGCAGTGTTGAAGTTAATGAGATAATTAGGTGTTTGATTGAGTGATGATTGACTATTATTGAAGACACCTGATTTTAACAAGCAGAATCACCAAAGTTGGGATCTTGACCCTTAAGTGGTTAACTTTAGGTTTTGTGTGGCTGTGGTAACTGAGTTATAACAGACAAACAAACCAGAGGAAATGTGATCATGTGTTGTTGGTTGTGTTTTGGGTCTGAATACTTGAGTTGGATTGTCTTTATTTATTACATAAGTTAAATGAAAAATACAAGACCTTGCATTTTGGCCTAATCAGACAGATGTTTTTAAAAGTTACAGCTACATAATAAATAAATATTTTTTTATTTAAACACAGACATCAAGAATCAGCGTGAGCATCACAACAATGGTGACCATCAAAAAAGCATGTTATAGCCAATAAAAAGTCATCATTTTTGCCGTTTTTATGACTTTTTAGTTTTTAGTTTTGTGATGTTCAGAGTTGATCCGTTTATCTGAATATGCTGTTTGTCACCGTTGTTGAGATTCATACACTGAGTCTGATGATTCAGTGATTATGCTCTGAACAAAATTAGTTACAAAATATTTTGAATGAAACAATCATCAACACCAGACTACCACTACAAACAAGAGACCAGGTATGGCAAGACAAAGAACTCTAATGTTTCAAAGTCAAGGGTCAAGAGCCCAAATGAAGGAAACACTGACCTCGATAATGGTAACTTCAAACAAAACTAAAACATCAACATCTAAAGTCCATCTTGTTAGTAATGCATGAAGCTGGTGATGCTGTTTGTGGAGTTGTTAAATCATCCTCTGTCGAGATCTTGAGAGATTTAATGTCTTCTTTTATCATGTGGTGATTTCATATACGGCTGTGGCTGAAGTCAGTTGTAGTTCTTGTATTTCTGCTCCTCTCTTTTTTTCTGTTCTTGTTTCTCTTTCTTTCCGTGGTTGAGTTTGTTAACAGCAGATGTTCTTCAATAATGCTCAATCATCACTCAATTACTAAACTAATTATCTCATTAACTTTTACACTGCTTCAGTGTTACTTTTTTAACACTCTGAGTGTGGATTATATAAACACTGGGAGTGTTAATTTAACACTGAGGGTTTTACTGTGATATGTTAACATAGCATGTGTCTTAAATATCTGCAAACATATTATGGTATTTTTATGCTTTAGTAGAGTAAAAATCTTACATACAGCACCTTTCAGGTGAGCTTAAAGCAGGGGTTGGTGACCTTTTCAACATGTTTTTTTTTTTTTTTTTTTTTTTGGTTAACCACTGTGCCATTCCCCAATTGTTTTTTTTTTTAATTTTTAAAGTTTCTTGAATAACAGATATACAGTGTGACCGTACTGAACATCACTGTATATGTGTGTGTGTGTGTGTGTGTGTGTGTGGGTGACAAGGATAATGCCTTAAACTTGTTCAGTTTAATCACCGTTCTATATCAATGTGCTTCTTTAATTTATGTACATGCACAGACACACACACCACTCACACAGATATCTGAGATGGCGCTGTGCCAAAAGTAATATTCAGAAGCTCATAAACTCAAGTACTCCTCGCTGCAGACTGTAGGGCGGTGACGTTGCGTATGTACGTCACGTATGTGTTTATCGCGCATGTGGAAAGTGACGTAAAGTATGTCTATAAAACCCATGTGCAGTACCGTGGTGACGTCACGTTTATGTATTTACCGTAAATACCCCTGCGCGCTGTTCTAACTGACATTAATGCGCATATCCAGGTTCATTCACTTCTGGATGTTCGTAAGGTATGGTGGATTTGAGATTCGGTGGCAGTAAAGTCAAAAAACATTTAATTACTTTTGTTTTCTTAAAAATGTGAGTTTGTTTTAATGGCTTTAAATTGTAAGGATGCTTTGGTCATAATCATAGAGAGTGTCATTGCAAATGTGAGCGATTTCAAACATTTATGACATGTTTTATGATATATTATTTAAAGTGCTAGTCTTTCAAGGGTCTTTAAAAGTCTTATTTCGCCTAAAATGAAGACTTTCTTAATATAAGTAATGCCACTGATGGTTGCATGCATTTAAAAAAAAAAAAAAAAAAAAAATTCCTACCATTATCAAAGGTTAGTAGATACTGTAACAAATGTATTGTTCATTGTTAGTTCATGTTAATTAATACATTAACTAGTGTTTACCAATGACACCTTATTGTAAAGTGTTACCTCTTAAATTTACCTTCATGTGACTTCATATGACTTTTAAGGGACACTGTCAGTGAGAAGAAATTCAGAGAAGAGACCCACTTCATGTGTCTAGATAGTTCTTTAACTCCTTACCATGTAGTGAGTGCTGTAAGAAGTATTTGAGTGTCTGTCTCTTTTCATCTATCAACTATCTGTTTTTTGTTATTTTTCTCTGATAGACTGTATTGCCTTCAACTGTAAAATTTTCAAATTGAAAAAACTTTACACTTTCAGGCTATGCTTTCTCAAGCCAAGCCAACCTAAAGTTTGACTTGACAAACTTTATTAATTTAGTTGATGTTGATGCTGGTTATAAATTAAATATCAAAGCACAATAACACTTTTTCTAACACCATCCTATAATAAATTTAAAAATACATTTAAAATCTTTTGCTTGTATGGCTCTTCAGCCTTTCTTCAGAATGATTTAATATTGCTTTAATATTGTTTGTTCTTTTATGTAAATTAGGTGTTGTGAACTGGAGTTTATTTTTTGCACAATACAGAGAAGAGTTCCAGGTGCCGTGTTCACTGACCCAGTGCCTACGGTGCAGTGAGATATTTAAAGACTGTCCACCTGGGTATGAGGGGAATGGCAGGAGGGGAGTCCTGTGTGGGTTTTACTCATTCAAAGAATTTGAGGGCTACTGCTCGGCTGATTGTTTTATCAGTGATGGAGGTGAATTTCAGAATGAGTAGATTAATTTTTTTGTTTGTTTTCTTGTGTCATGTCTATAGTCTTGATCTATATTTGTATATACAATTATATTTTCTGTTTTGTTCTTTGTAATAAAATGAAAAAGATCACTGTTATCAGTTTGGTTTTTTGGAGGCACCATGCATAAAATGGGATGCAGACACTGAAAATATACTGTATGTAGTCAATTTAACTTAAACTACTTTATTGGCTTAAATATTTCACATCCAGAATTACCAAAGTAAAAGAAAAAAGTCCAAAATTATACTTAATAAATAAACAAAACAAGAACCATGGCAAAGGAAAGATTAAAATAAGAAAGGCAGTGGCTAGTGCAACACACGTTTTATCATCTGCACCACTAGAGCTGACGACTGATTTTCATCTGTTTTACTCTTGAATAGCTCAATAAGACATATATGAGGTGTCACTAAAGTGTAATATTACAATACACACAGTGAAGTAAAGTGCAACATAATGTTAATATATTGTAAATAAAATACTACACAGATATTACAGAATAAACTCTGTAATTCTGTATAATTTTACCTCAGATGAAACATGGTTAAAATAATGGATATGTGCTGTTTGCTGTATTATATTTTACTGTTGTTTTTCCCTTCTTTTTTCCACCTTAATTTTCTTTAATACTTTTAACATTTTATTAGAGTATTCTGCGCATGCGTTTTAATGACGTGTCACATCACGCACGACGCGAAAACAACTAACGTCATCACGCAATGCAAATTACACACACATGCGCTGTCACCACGTAAATGCGCATGCGTGCTATAGACATACCTTACGTCACTTTGCGCATGCGCGGTAAACACATACCTGATGTAGGTACGTGACGTCACCGCGCTACAGTCTGCAGTGAGGGGTGTCTCCATAAACTTGATGTCAGCGCTGCCATGCACTTTTATTAATCTATACTGAATCGCTACAGTATATTTCTCAGCAACGAGGGGGGTAAAATTGCTATTTTTTTTAAGTAACTTAACTCAGCATCATTGTTTGCAGAGATAGATGCAGACAATTTACATGCAACTCTCTTTTTCTCAAAATGGCCATATTTGAGAAAAAAAAAATTAAATAGTTTGCATCCCTGGATATAGATGTCAGTCATTTAACATTTCTATTCTAAACATATCATTAAAAGTTGACTAATATTGAATGATTTGCAGCTTCATCTTACCTCGCTCTCTTTAACGTTAAACTGATGCTTCGCGCTCGGCTTCTGTGCAGAGTATGTGAGCGGAGTGGAGCGGCAACAATTTCCCCTCCACGCTCCGAGCATTTAATAATCACTCCGCTCCGGGTTCACCTTTTCCCGCTCCGCTCCACTCCACTCCGCGCTCAATGATACCAGAAACACTGCTCCGTGGCTAAAGTATTTCACTATGTTTGAAATGTTGTTCATAATGTAGCCTATATTAAAATAAAACAAATAAAATAAAAAAAATAACAGGAGAGTTGGCTTAGGGTAATGTGTGTCAACTTTTTTTCCTACCACATGCCAAACTAATAACATGGTTGTGAGCATTATAAGGCTGCTTTCTGCTGTGCAAATTTTGTTTGTGATGAAAATAACAGTACATTTTCGTCAGTTATTTTATCTACAGATCAATGCATTTCTTCTGCAGATTTCTGCTCATTCAAAATCAGATACAGATGAAGTAGCACTGTAAGATTACATTTGTTTGAATGCATTATTGCGAAAGCGATTGCATGTGAATGTGCCGTATCTGTTCCTTTTACTGAATATTTTCGGGTTAAAGCATGATTTAAACAGACAAACTCCTTGAGAACTAGCCTGTGTAGCGTATGAGCAGTTCATTCATTCATTGGTTCTGAATTAATGAATCATGGCTCGTTGAATGTAAAACAATGCACATTCCTTGGCTAAAACCCAAAGCTTTTAGCCCCTGAACTCATGCAGGTAAATCAAACTCTCTGCAAGCTGAATGGCCGGCCTGGTGCCAGCATGGCTGGGTTTAAATTCCTGACCAGATCGTAAAACTTTATTACCCCAACTGAGAGAAACAGAAAAAGCCCAGCTCGCTAGGAATTCTTGTAAGGAAAAAGGAAAGTAAATATATTCTAAATGTATTGACGGTATTTCCTTTTTGTGCTTAGATGTCTTCCATATCAAATTGGAGTATCTACAATTTTATTGTGTTAATCAAACTTTAAATGTGTGTAATTCTGCATATGAATGTAACTTTATGTTTCTCCTACCTTTACCTGTCATTTTTGGTATCTGTTTAACCGTCTTGCTTTGACCGAACCACTCATACATAGGAAATTACAGTAAAATGTATTATTCTGGAATTACCATCTTGCTGGAATATAATTGCTGAATTCTGACAACACCATAACTCACTCGAGTGGGTGTCTCCCCAGAGACAAAGGAACTTTTTCCCGCTTCAGATCGTGGACGTTCATTGGTTGTTCGCGCAAACAGAGGCGTGAACCCAGTCGCTCCATAAGAGACTGACACAGAACTTTCTCGTTGCACTTTTTGTTTCGGCACTTCGTCGAGAGAACGTCTGTCGCGATGGCTCCTTAGGGAGCTTTCATCTCCGTTTTTCTTTTCTTTTCTTTACTAAGTTTTATTCTTATATTCGCCTCTCCCTACACGAGGGAGACGAACTTTGAATTATTTCTTTGGTAACTCCACGTTCGTTGAACCTTTGAAACTTTGCGCGAGTCTGCTCGCCCCGGAAGACACGAGAGAACACGCCCAGCTCTTAGCAGGCACAAAGATACCCACATGCAAGTATTATTTCCTATAGAGATTTAAACGCTGCTTAAGGTTGTCTATTCCCTTTTCAAGGTGATCTGATTCCTTGTTGTCTTTCAAAAAGGTTACTGTATGTGATTTTGCCATACTGCGCGATCATTCTGCATGATTCTGCCTATCTCTCTCTCACCTTCTCTCGCTCACCCTTTCACTCACTCTCTCTCTCTCTCTCTCTCTCTCTCATTTTGTTATTCGTTTTGTATTGTATTTGTTTTTACTGTTTGTATTGTTATACGCATATTTACTCTGTGTGAGTCGTAGTTTGATGTATTATTAGTTCAATTATTAAAAGCCAATATATTCATGATTGCTTCTGTCTAAAATGCTCACATTACGAAGTCAATGAAATGTTTGATCTTAGCTACAAAGCTTATTTGTTACTTTTAAGTAACCTAAATTTTATAAGGACGGAGAATGGTTTCATGGCCAGAAACTATTTTTCCTGGAATTATAAGAAGTGATAACTTTATTGAAGTTGATAAGTTAATCTTACGGCCGTTTGCTGGACAAACCACTGTTTGATTTGCATTAATTCCCAGTAAAAGATATCACGTTAATTGATATGAAGAATGGAATATTGACATATTAATGAGTAAATTACAGTGCCTTGTAATGAGTTATTGATATATACAATTGACCTATTTTTCATCTTCAATAATTTTAATGTAACTGTTACGCGAGATATATATATTAATCATATTCCTGATTAATTATTAAAATTCCCTATATATCATTTGAGCTAACGTTAACGTACTACCCAGTGTCGCTACATTATTTTGGTGGAGAAACGCGGGCATTTCAAACTTCGTTTTATGAGCAATTCAGTTTCAATCTGTTTATATGGTTATTAATAATTTTTGCACGCGCGCTATGAAATTATGAGATTGTGAGATAAGTCGCAAGACGCGAACTCACTCCTAACTGACTGAGGCAAAAAGCTGATCAGTCAGCACATTAACAGTTTCTAGAAATACAAGTACACTGCAGTATAATGTTAAATGTCCTGTTAAGAGAAGATCAAGATCTCTCTGCAGTGAGAACATTTTAATATTAGTAACCCGCCTATTAAAGACGAAGAAATCTCTTTTTTTAGGACGAGACGTAAATCTGATCAGAGCGACGTTCCTTTGATTCAGTAATTAAAAGGCCTTGTAATTACATATCGTTATTGAATTCGTGGTTAACCACAGTGATATTCAAAAATAAACGATAAAACTCCTGGTCGAAAAATTGGCTTAGCTACCCAATTTTAAACCTAAAACATTTAAATCATAAGTGCTATTTTGATAAATGTGTATGGGAGTGCAACAGACGGACAATTCCTGTTGTTCACATTTGCGTGTTTTGCAGCGAAGAAATCCTGCCTCACGCTCTTGTGCAGTATAGCACCTTAAAGGTACAAACCTTTGTCTGTTGGAGAATCAGCGCTGACAAACGCTCAGATTCTAAATCACACTGAAGTAGGGTGTAATTCCGCTAACTAAACACCAGAGGGCGTCCTTTAAGGGTTTAGTAGTCTCAAATTACGCCCTGCCTTCTGACTTCAGTCTGCATGAGTGCAATTACGCCATCTCGTGGCCGTTTCAGATAATGCTAATTTTTTTTTTTCCTGTGGTTGTTGAATTAGCCCGTCTAAATTCTCAATAATTATTTGCATTTACAGCTTTGCTCGTGCGAATATTATTTTATGTTAGACAAATTTTCCTGCCTTTGACTGTTCACACTTACTTTGAGTTTGGTTCAAACATGATTTGAATTAAAATGTAATTGTTTAATAGTGTAAATTAAGTGTCTCAGGTTAACCACTGATTGACCCACTTAGAAGGAAGTGAGCCATCTAGTGGCCGTCTCCTGTTAAGTCGGTTCATAGCTTTCAGCTCTCTTCTTGCTTATTTTAAATTTCAGTTTAAACCAGTTTTGAATTTTTAAATTTGAATTAAGTTTTCTGTTTACCAGGTGAAGCACAGAGAGGGAGTTTAATCCCCTTATGGTGAAAACCAGCTACTGCGGCCTTCTCCCATGTTTCATCCTGTCTATTTCTATTTTGATTTTGATTCTTTTTCTTCTCTCTTTTGGGTTAGGTTATTTTGATAATTACCATCACTATCATAATTCCCTTTTTGTTTTATCATTATTACGTAAAGCTGTTACCTCTCATTTCTACATATATATTTACTCAATTGATTTTAAACAAACAAGCCTTAATTCACTTTAAGTTTCCCTTGTTCATCCTTTGTGTATTTGATTGTAGAACTCCCTTGGTGATTGGACAGTCATCTCAGGTTTCCAGTGAGCAAGGTTGCCCGACCAGCGTTACCGAAATGTGATAAAACCCATCCACTTATTATAAGCCACAGAATATTAGATATTCCCCCGGATATATTTTAAGTGTTTGGCCCATCTCTTCTCCAAGCCACACCATCTTCCTAGGTTTCCTACCCCGATAGCCCCACTCACCTGTTGGCCCTATCTTAAAACCTAGCAGTAGGCTTAGGCCTCCTTATTCTCCCTAACACATATCGTGTTACTACTGTTTTATCTCATTTCAAGTGTTTTGTTTCACTTTGATCTTTTCTGTCCTTTGTTCTGTTGTGATTTGTTTCTTTCATTTCACAGAAAGACAGTAACCTATGAGAGCCACCAAGGAAGCTAAACAGTAGAGTGACAACCAGCAGCCGGTGTCATCACGTGACCCGCTAGGCTACTGCCTGTCAAATCTCCATTTCAGGTCCTCCGTTGACCCAAGTTAATTGGCTCCGCGAACTGTCTGACTGTTTGCATCAGTTAGCCCCAAAATTCTCATAAACGGCATAGCCCGTATGAGTATAGCTCGTTAACCGTAGAACGAACTTGCATTGGTCTCTTTGTGTGTATGCTGTGTTTCTCTCACCTACAGTGAGCCAGGATGTTCCGTTCATCCAGTCCAGCAGTCCACGGGGGCAACCTCTCGACATGGTTGAAAGCAGTGACGACCCCCTTCCTGCCCAAGGACGCCAGTAACCTGCAGCACCTAAACCAAGAGCAACTGGACACCGAGCCAGATGAACTGATGGCACACGATCCAACCCAAAGCTACAACTACAAAGAGCTCGCCAGGATCCTCGGAAGCCTAGTTCACATTCTCGTCACCCAGGCACGGCTCAGCGAATGGAGCAACATCGACCTGGAACAGCAAGCAGCAACACTTATGCTTCAAGCGGAGGAGGCCTGGAAGGACCAGGCCCGAACCCAGAGTCGCCTTGATCAGCTCCTCCTCGAGACCCAGAACCAGCGCGAGAAAGAGGACGCCACAGATCCAGAGCTACAGAAAGAAGTAGAAAGACTTCAAAATGCCCTGCAAGATCTTCGCCTCGACACAGACCAAAGAGGACAGTTGGAGAGAGAAGCCCAAAAGGAACTCAACGAAAAACTCCAGCAATGTGACACTCTCCTAGAGAGAGCAAAGACTGAACTGAAAGAAAGAGACTCTAAAGCCAGGTCCTGTGAAAAACACTTGCAAGCGGCCCGAGCTAAAATCGACAAGCTTACTCTGCAGAGAGACGAGCTCCAAGATGAACTTGACACTGTTCACGCTGAACTGAAACATTCTTACAGATTACAGAGTGGCTGGAACAGAGAAACACACACCATAGAGTTTCTCCCGGCCCGCCACTCCAACCCTTTCAGCCAAGAACCCAGAGCTGAAAAGGGGGTCGTAAGCCCATGGCTCAAGACATCACCAGCCAGCTTCCAAGAACACCTGTCAGCAATGGAGGGGGGAGAGCCCTTCCAGAGAACGCATGCCACTAAACCCTGCACAGCTCCCCGAGAACTTGACAAGCTAGCCAGAAACATCCCTACATTCAATCCAGATCCTGCAGGAGGTCATGACGTTCACGCTTATTTACAAGACATTGACTTTCACTTACAAACTGTCGCCAACGTGACAGCTTTGGACAAATTGTACCTGTTAAGAATCACGTCCCGCCGTGATGTGCATAGGATTCTGGATCGTCAACCAGAGACTGTCAAAGTGGACTACCAGCAACTGAGAAAAACTTTGATTCTTGAATTCTCTGATCCAGACTCAGACCACGGGCTCCTTAACACTATAGACCTCAAACAGGGCCGACTTGAAAACCCACAGACTTTCTACAGTCAACTACGGAAAGCCTACTTCAGAGCACGCAACGAACCAGGTATGGAACAGAATGTCAACTTTAAAACTTTGTTCCTCCGAAACCTACATGCCAGTTGGAGTTTTCATCTCGGAGTCTCAGCGTGTCCGTGTAGCATGTCTACACAAGAGTCATGGGACTTAGCCCACAAAGCTTACACCAAGCAAAAGACTATTTCTGAAAAGACTGTGAAAAACCCCACAATCTACTCTGTCTCTGAGCACTGCTCGGAGTTGACCCTAGAGGGCGCCCCACAACACCACAGTCACAGACCTTTTTACAGAGAGTCAAGACCGTTCCAAGCCAGCAGAGGGCTACATAATCGTGGTGGTGCTCGTCCAAAGCACCAGAGCAAGCGCTATGAAAGATTCTGGGACCGGCGACCCAAAAAGAGCCGATCCCCACCGTCCAGGACACAAAGCCCCGACAGCCTGCAGTGGAACCACTCTCGACACGACACTGGTAAGCTCAATCCTGAGCACACATCAGAAAAACACAGGGCAGCCACGTCTGAGACAGCAGAGATCCTGAGGGTGCTGAAAGAGCTTCTTTACATGAAAACTCGCAAGGAAGACAAGAAAGACGAACCAGACCTCCTATGTCTAAGCATAAGAACTGAAACCAACACCCTGTCTAACTGCCATCTGACTGAGCCAAGCACCCCGAACACTGCTCGTCATCCACAGACCACAGAGCTAACTGTCACATCACAAGGTGACAGCATCACCCAAGCTCCACAGCTGACAGCTGCACACCCTGAACGAGACAGCACAGTTCCTCACACCAGGTACCACAATCCCAAGGTACCAGAAAATGCTGTTTTGGCTACCTGCCTCCGCAGCGAGCTACACGAGACCGGTCCTAACCACCCATTGATCGTCACACCTGCCCCGATGACAACATTCCTGGGCAACCTCATCGAAAAGGGGGTGGGCCGAAAACTCCACCTGAACATCACGTTAGGAAAAGGAGTGAGCATGGAAGCCCTGATCAACACAGGATCAGACCTTACAGTGATCTCATCTCAACTTTTCAAAAGACTCCAATTTGAAGCTAAGAGACAAGATCGAACTCTTACACCTCAAACTTGTGAATTGAATGTACAGTCATACAGCCAGAATGACATCCGGTTTGACAAGGTAGCTTCCATTCACCTGACGATTGGTCCTATGAGTCTAGTACATCCTGTGTACATTTCACCAATGGACAGTTACCCACTCCTCATCGGCAAAGACCTGCTAGATCGCTTTGAACCTTTACTGGACTTCAAACAGCTAAAAGTCTGGGCTTAAGTGCGAGAAACTCTTCCCCTCCAGCCACACAGGTCGCCGGTGACAGACTGTCAGGTCACAGAGGTCACGGGAACTCCCACAGAGCCAGACTGCCAGGTCACAGAGCTCACGGGAACCCCAGCAGCCAGCCATGGGTACACAGCCTCAACAACAAACCAAGGCTCAAGTTCGCTCCTCTGCACCTTAGTCAATGAACAGGGAACGGTGATACCAGCTTACACCAAAGGGGTCGCTGCTCGGCTCAACATGCGATGTGTTCAAACCTTAAACCACACGCTGGGTTTCTTCCAACCCTCACCTGAATGTGTGGAACTCGGACTCACACTTGAAGCCACACCCCTCACTGAAGTGTCATCTCATATAGTTTACATCCTGTGCAACAACTGGACGGTAACTGACATCAACATTCCCAAGGCCTACCGGCTGGGATGGCTAGTGAGCCATGACTTTCATGACTTTGAACATGTACGACCTGTCATAGGGCCCATTCCACCTGCACTGATACCTGAAGGGAGTACAGACAACACATTGTTCACTGCACCCTTCAAATTCATCGCCATCACATCTGTCATGTCAGTGACCAAAGACCAGGTGTGCAGAACGGAGCTGACCGAGGACCAACACCTCGCAGTATACACAGTCTCCCACCAGAGCGTCGGTGAGACTGATGAACCTGCTACACCTCTTAATACCAAACCGACTGATGACACACCGATGGAGGAGCCTTACCCAGGTTTTGAATCTCCAGTGCAGCGAATTCTACAAGACGCTAATGCACTTCAGAGCGATACAGTTCGTCAAGGACTCAGACAAGTTCTTTATAAATTCAAAGAATCCTGTGCCAAAGACTCTTTAGACTGTGGTCTTACCAACCTCCACATGGTGCACATCCCTACGCACCCTGATGCTCCTCCCACTTTTGTCAAAAGATTCCCATCGCCTCACACGAACCAGTGCAGGAGATGATCGAATCTATGCTTGAGAAAGGTGTCATCCGTCCACGCAACAGCACCTACTCAGCCCCCATCTGGCCCGTCCTCAAACCTAACGGCGAATGGCGACCCAACATTGACTACAGGAAATTTAATCAACAGGTGCCACTGTCACAACGGCCCATGACGCAGCTAGAACAAGAAATACCCCAAATCAGAGGAGCCACAATCTTCTCTACACTTGATGTGGCCTCTGGATTCTGGACCATTCCGGTGCATCTGGAAAACCAACATAAGCTGGCATTCACATTTGGCAACCGACAGTTCACCTTTAACAGGTGCCCGTTCAGCTACGCCAACTCACCAGCTGAATTCAACATCTTTCTGAACAAAGCATATACAGACTCTAACTATGCCAGACTCAGTTTTGTGTGCCATCTTCCGAGCTGGAAACAGAATAGTTTCAAAACTGCAAACAACAAGCCAGTCAAACACCAACACCTGTTCCAGGAACGTGATAACATCACAAAAACACACGATGTGACTGTGTACTGGAAGAAGGTAAAAGGACACTCGAAGCTACCAGGTCTCGACAAGGACTTAAATGTTCAAACTGACACCCTCGCCAAAACTGGCACACTAAACAACAGGCTGTGGTCACTCCCAACCCACCCACCCACTTTCAAGGTTAAAGTGATTACACACAGCATAAGAACTTTACAAACTAGACTGCCTACCTCAGAGCCGCTTACGCTGGCTCCGCTGTTTACAAATACCAACATAGCAGACGAGCGGGTTTCTGACACCTCCATAAAGACTTTGCTTAACCACCTCTCAAACCCCTCCATCCACCCTTGCACGCTGTCTACACTCACTGACAACCAGTGCCTCAGACCACTGCATGAAACAAAGCACATGCTGCGTGCACAGAACAACACTGTGGGTCGTGCACCGTCTGACATCACAATGCCAAGGCTTGTTATGCCACGGCGCAAAAGGGGGATAATGCCAATGTATTTCCATGACGCATCATGTGCTGCACAACGCAGCACCAGAGCCACTGACGAGACACTGAAGCAAGCGTCATGCCAGCAGCAAGATGTGGCAAAACATGGGCCAAGGCGAGCTAAACCCAGTCGCCGCCCACGAAGTAAAGAGACTGCCCTGTCCAACCAAAGACAACCCTCGCTTGTTTCTTCCTCCCCTTTTTGTCTCTCTCTCCCTGTTGTCTGTACCAGGATGCTGCTGTGGTTCGCCATGCTGTGCTGTCAGCCAACCAGAGGACGGCTGCCACCGAGAGAACAACTGAGACTCCTGACCACCGACTACAGACCACACTACCCCAGCACCGTAGCCCAATACAGCTGGGCAGGTGCCCGATGGACAGAGAACTCCCTCACTCACGCTGAGGCCGATGTCAAACACGTGTTCAGCCAACGTGAGAAAATGACTGTTACACAAGTGGAGTTAGTTGGACACAACCACCACTCCAAACGGTTCCTGGGAGCTTTGCTCGGAGCCGCCGCTGCCGCCAGAACTCTGTTTAACATTGGTATGTCCAGTGTCAATGCAGCGAACCAGGCCGTGAACTCCATGAAACCGCTGTTTACTGCCTTCCAGAATGACTTTGCCAAGACTCAGCTGGTTACAGCGCTAACGACAGACATGCTGTGGGAGGTTAACTCCTCCAATGACAGCCTAACCACGGGTAGAATCCCACCATACATGATACCTTTAAGCCTTGTGCTAACTGTGCTGGCTTCCGCCATCACCACGCCAGCTGACCCACTACAAATACACCTGGCCTACTCTCTGGGTAGCGCCATCCTACTGCACGTCAATCCCGAGCAGAGGGAAGTGGATGTGCTCCTGAACCAACCCATCAGTGAGTCAAGCCAAGTCTACAGACTTAAAGACATTGTCAATGTCAGGTTTTGGAAAAGCAACACCCACACCAAGACACACATTCCAGATGTGGTGGCCTACCACGACAGCGACACACAGCTGTACCTGGCCCCAAACCTGCACATGTGTACTTTGACCAAAGACATTCATTATCTCTACCTTAGCAAACCCTTCCTCAGAAACAACACTGAAGGAATCTGCGGGTTGCAAACCCTGGTTAGCGACACACACTGCCCTGCCGAATCCAAGCCTCGTACACAAGTCACAGAGACGCAAGCAGAGATTCTAGGTGACAGATGGCTCGTCAACACTCCCGTGTGTACAGCTACTCTCACTTACGACCAGCATGACACAACCAGCCGTGTCAACGTGCCCAACCCGAATAGGGGGATTCAAGTACCGAAAGGTGCCACGCCCTATGACCTGGCCTTATACCATTTTCCGAGTGAAGAGTACCAGACAGCACTGGAACTCCCATCCTTCAAGAATTACAACTTCACCTTAGATCCAGAACTGGAACTCTGGATTGAGGAAAGGGGGTCCCGAAACATTGACATTGCTCCCGTCGACACAGCCCTCCAAGCACTGTCTCGACGGCACGTTCTGAACCCGTCATCTGCGGTCCGAGCCTGGACCGCTGCCGACATTGCACTGTGCATCTCTACAGGTCTCAGACAGAATCCCCGGAAAGGGGGTGCCAAGTCCGAGACCACGCCGAACCTCATCAAGCTGGATCCTCAGCTCCAGGAACCACCTGCCATTATGATCCACCTGCTACACGACCATCATGATTCACCTGTCATCTGCCCATCGTGATGATTGCCGTCCGATGATGTCCACACAGGGACTTCATCCGACGGAAAGGGGGACTGTAGCGTATGAGCAGTTCATTCATTCATTGGTTCTGAATTAATGAATCATGGCTCGTTGAATGTAAAACAATGCACATTCCTTGGCTAAAACCCAAAGCTTTTAGCCCCTGAACTCATGCAGGTAAATCAAACTCTCTGCAAGCTGAATGGCCGGCCTGGTGCCAGCATGGCTGGGTTTAAATTCCTGACCAGATCGTAAAACTTTATTACCCCAACTGAGAGAAACAGAAAAAGCCCAGCTCGCTAGGAATTCTTGTAAGGAAAAAGGAAAGTAAATATATTCTAAATGTATTGACGGTATTTCCTTTTTGTGCTTAGATGTCTTCCATATCAAATTGGAGTATCTACAATTTTATTGTGTTAATCAAACTTTAAATGTGTGTAATTCTGCATATGAATGTAACTTTATGTTTCTCCTACCTTTACCTGTCATTTTTGGTATCTGTTTAACCGTCTTGCTTTGACCGAACCACTCATACATAGGAAATTACAGTAAAATGTATTATTCTGGAATTACCATCTTGCTGGAATATAATTGCTGAATTCTGACAACACCATAACTCACTCGAGTGGGTGTCTCCCCAGAGACAAAGGAACTTTTTCCCGCTTCAGATCGTGGACGTTCATTGGTTGTTCGCGCAAACAGAGGCGTGAACCCAGTCGCTCCATAAGAGACTGACACAGAACTTTCTCGTTGCACTTTTTGTTTCGGCACTTTTCGTCGAGAGAACGTCTGTCGCGATGGCTCCTTAGGGAGCTTTCATCTCCGTTTTTCTTTTCTTTTCTTTACTAAGTTTTATTCTTATATTCGCCTCTCCCTACACGAGGGAGACGAACTTTGAATTATTTCTTTGGTAACTCCACGTTCGTTGAACCTTTGAAACTTCGCGCAAGTCTGCTCGCCCCGGAAGACACGAGAGAACACGCCCAGCTCTTAGCAGGCACAAAGATACCCACATGCAAGTATTATTTCCTATAGAGATTTAAACGCTGCTTAAGGTTGTCTATTCCCTTTTCAAGGTGATCTGATTCCTTGTTGTCTTTCAAAAAGGTTACTGTATGTGATTTTGCCATACTGCGCGATCATTCTGCATGATTCTGCCTATCTCTCTCTCACCTTCTCTCGCTCACCCTTTCACTCACTCTCTCTCTCTCTCTCTCTCTCTCATTTTGTTATTCGTTTTGTATTGTAT
Organism: allo-octoploid hybrid of Carassius auratus x Cyprinus carpio; assembly: GCA_024542945.1. NCBI lineage: Eukaryota > Metazoa > Chordata > Actinopteri > Cypriniformes > allo-octoploid hybrid of Carassius auratus x Cyprinus carpio. Next base: position 584,768 of record JANHFF010001134.1, read on the forward strand.
TTGTTTTTACTGTTTGTATTGTTATACGCATATTTACTCTGTGTGAATCGTAGTTTGATGTATTATTAGTTCAATTATTAAAAGCCAATATATTCATGATTGCTTCTGTCTAAAATGCTCACATTACGAAGTCAATGAAATGTTTGATCTTAGCTACAAAGCTTATTTGTTACTTTTAAGTAACCTAAATTTTATAAGGACGGAGAATGGTTTCATGGCCAGAAACTATTTTTCCTGGAATTATAAGAAGTGATAACTTTATTGAAGTTGATAAGTTAATCTTACGGCCGTTTGCTGGACAAACCACTGTTTGATTTGCATTAATTCCCAGTAAAAGATATCACGTTAATTGATATGAAGAATGGAATATTGACATATTAATGAGTAAATTACAGTGCCTTGTAATGAGTTATTGATATATACAATTGACCTATTTTTCATCTTCAATAATTTTAATGTAACTGTTACGCGAGATATATATATTAATCATATTCCTGATTAATTATTAAAATTCCCTATATATCATTTGAGCTAACGTTAACGTACTACCCAGTGTCGCTACACCTGTAACTTCCCGCTCGGTTATTGCCGTCATTATAATCTTCTGATCTGAGAGATCCATCTGTATCAAGCTATAGCTAAATATGTTTAACGTGAATTATTGCTAAATATGCAGTTATATTACGGGCCGTTGGCATGAATTGCACTCATAATGGAGCGGTGGTGGAGCACTCTTGGAGCAACTGAAAACCACAACGCTCCTACTTTTAAAAAAATCCACTCCTCGCTCCAGTCAAAATCACACCACTCCACTCACAAACTCTGCTTCTGTGAACAGTAAACCCCGCCTAGTTTGATTTGATTGGCCATCTGGCATCCGTGGACTAGCGCAAGTTAATTTAATAGTATTTATAGCTCCTAACAGGCTGTGTGACTATGAAAAGTTTTTACCTTAAAATGTACGTCAGTATGCAGTTTTCCCTAATGCTCACGTGCCAGCGACTATTCCTCTGCGTGCCACTGTCGACACGCGTGATGTAGGTTGACGACCCCTGGCTTAAAGTGTACACTACTATGAAAATCACACTGCTTCAGTGTGACATCAATAAGAAAAATCTATAATTTCATAGATATTGTTAATAGTTGTTCATATTAAAATATGTATAAACTTAATACATGACCTAGGTTTTATTTTGCAAAATAGTCATTTTAATACATATTACATTAAATTCATAAAAAAATGTTGCTGCTCCAATTAAGCTCAGTGTGCTCTCTTTAAGCTCTTCCACATTGAACGTCTATATCAGGGGTGGTGAACGTCGGTCCTGGAGAGCCGCAGCCCTGCAGGATTCAGCTTCAGCCCTAATCAAACACAGCTGAACAGGTGAATCAAGGTCTGAAGGGTTACTAGAAAGCTACAGGCAGGTGAGTTTTAATCAGGGTTGACCGGAGTTCCCCACCCCATGTCTATATAAATACTTCATAAACAGACTTTACATTTAAACTTATGGTTGTCACTTTAAGTTGATCTTTATAAAGGGGTTAATAACTTATTTTCACAGCTATAAGATGACAAAATCTAGACGTAATTATAGTTGATGCCCAAAGATGAAAGTGGCATGTTGTCCATACAAAGAAGGAGCCATCAGAAACCTGTACTATCTGTCAAGCTACTAAAGGCTAGAATAAACTACATGACTTTTAAAATTTGAACAGATTTTTAAAACACTAGGCTGCATACACTTACCGACTTTGTAAATAGTCACAAAGGAACACTGGGCATCGTACACTACACGACTGAGGATCACACACTACCAGACTTTAAATTCCTTCCGATCACAACAAACTCACACAGAAATGTGTGCACTGTTGCTAGGAGACGCTTGACAAATGAAAACAATGTGTTCTAAAATCAGCTGAAAATATCAAACATGTTTGATGTCTGACAACTAGATGGAATCAAAGTCTGAGGCTAAATGTTGCAGTGCGCTTAAATGACACTTCACTATGAATATATGACTGATCAAATTGAGTGCCTAATTGCTTGATTTTTTTTTTTTTTTGTTGTTGTTGTTGATTGACTTTGTACCAAGAATATTTTTAATTATTCTTTAAAAAGGTTGTTTAAAATAAACAAGAATTTTTAATAAAACATGATGTGAGCTTAATGGGATCGGAGGTGTGCTTAAATTGCCTTTAACTGTCATTTTGCATTACTGACACACTGTTTTCCTAATTAATGTTGTTGACACAATCTGTTTTGTTTAAAGTGCTATATAAATAAAGGTGACTTGACTTGACTTGACTTAAAGGGTACAAACATGTACCCATTAAGCACAGCCAGACTTTTTGCATTTAATGATGTATATCTTTATCAAAATGCTTTTGTCATATAAAATATAAAAATTATATTTTTGTGTGAGAGATTAATAGTTTATTGTAACAAAACTTCTTGTACTGAAGAAACCAATATCTTGTGCACTAAAAATGTCTCAATGTAGATTTTGGTGAGCTTAAAGGGATTGTTCATCCAAAAATTTAAATGTGATGTTTATCTGCTTACCCCCAGGGCATCCAAGATGTATGTGACTTTTTTTTCTTCAGTAGAACACAAACCAAGATTTTTACCTTAAACCATTGCAGTCTATCAGTCTTATAATTTAAATGGATGAGAATCACGGCTAAAACATACAATAAAACAAAAAAAAAAAAAAAATACACAAACAAATCCAAATTAAACCCTGCTGCTCGTGACGATACATTGACGTATAAAGACACAAAACGGTCGGTCTGTGCAAGAAACTGAACAGTATTTATATCGGGTTTTTTTTTACCTCTGATTCACGCAATGTCTGAACTGTTAGAACTCTCCTGAGCGCACTTGTGTACATTCTCAGCAGCAGGTGCGTGAGGCGTCTTCTTCTTCTTGCTGTATCGCGGATTGCAGAATAATAAGTGCATTACCTGTCAACTATCTCTCAAATGGACCATTGACACACTATCTACAATCTCAGTTAGGAGTGTCAATGGTCCACTTGAGAGATAGTTCTAACAGTTCGGACATTGTGTGAACAACAGCAACAGCAACAGTCGCAACAGCAACTGAAAAGTATTTTACGTAGTATCTGCCGGCTTAGAGTGTTATATATTTCATTTATATGTGACCGTTCTAGATTTTATTTCTTTCATATTGCTCACTGTTGATTTTACATATAGAGCTATTTTGGTAGAAAGGGACTACACGCTTGTGATTTGATAGAAACTTTATTGAAAAGACTACCACTGTAACATGAAATAATTATATTCTTTTATTTTTTTGATTGACAACAGATTCATTTCAATTAAGTAAATTAAAATTTGGGTTAACTTTTTGTCTTTGTGGTAAGTTGTATTTAATTTTTCCTGATATGTTGTGAAGGTGTGGCATAGATAGGCACGAATTTAAACAAATTAAAGGTCACATATTGTACACCTTTCTGTAGTTTTATTTTAGGTTTTGATGTACTTAAGAATATATATTTGTGGTATAAGTACCAAAACAACACTTTATAGGTCGATTTTAGTCTATCTAATTAATATTCATGAGCTGTAATATTCTCTTCTGATTGGCCTGTTGTTTTCTGAGTGATGCATGGCCAGGCCAACCACAGGTAACTAGGGTCAGCTGACATCACAGCGCTAGCTGGAGGCAAAACAAAGGGGAAACTGAAGGCGGCCCATTCAAACCAACACAGACTCTGCTACATGAGCTTAAAATATCATCTTGTTGTGATGCTGGGAGCCAGAATTGACATAATACAGCCTCAAATTAGAAATCTGATTGCATATCTGCTGCCACTGCCAGACAAAAAAGTATATATAATAATAATGACGACAGCTGTGGTTAAACTAAAATAAGTAAACTGGACAGAAACGAATGTAGGACCTCGGTGAACAGTCACACCAATAACTGCAGAATCGGCTACTTCTCCCAAAGGAATTAAAAGAGCCTATTTCCTCCCATCTGCACATTCTGAACTCCATTAATTATTAACTAAAGAGTAACAATGCTCAGTTGTATGTCTGCATTTAATAGAAGTGACAACATGATTCCGCAACAGAGGACTTTTGTTGGAAAATACCCCCCGCAAATCAGAAAACTAATCAGGAGCTAATCATGTGACGTCGACATCATGTGTAAGCTTCCTGTCAGCCTTGTTGTTTTCCGATTAAAAGAGTTGACGACATTAACTCTTTTCACAAGATACAAGGACCCTGTGTATCAAGAAGCATCTCATGATCACAACGTATGGAAACCCCCGCGGCCCCACAGGAATCATTAATAATTAATGGACCTCAACACAAAGGATCCATATAGGAACCATCCCATGACTCTGCTTCCTGCTTGGTTGGGAAGTTTTCTACAAACTGAACTTTTCAATAAATGATCTCAAAAGGACAACCATTGAGAAATCTGAAGGTTTAATTATATTCACAAATAATATGTTTTATGTCTTAAATATGTTTGATGTGTTCAAATGTAATCGGTGCAACTTTAATCAATGTTTTACTGGTTTTAGCAGATAGTGCTATTAAATGTGTGTAAGATATGGAAAGTTTAGTGTTGAACGAAAGCTCACGTTATTTGCTTAAACTTGGAGCTAATGAAATGTCCAAATTCTGTATTGAGTGCATATTATGACACTTTATAAGGTATTCACCAAAGTTCCACAATGGAGTTCATCTCACATGACGATGCCACAGGATGCTTAATCAATGCACAAAGAGAAACAGTACGGGGCATGTCTAAGTTCTGCAACAGCATCCCATTGGAAGATCGCATCGTGGGATGGACCAAATCCTCTTGGATAAAACTCCAATGCCTCAACTAATTCAGCGCACGCTTCCTTCTTCGCCATGGCTTGAACTACCTACTCCAACGCTGCTAGCGTTCTTGTCATCCAGAACTCAAAACACTCCGTTGAAACTTCGTGACTGCCAAGAATCTTTGAAGTCTTGCAAACCGCGAAACTATCCGAAGGAATTCTGAAGCTCTATGTAACCAGGCAACCAACCAATCACCAGGAGGGTTTTCCCAAAAGACGTCATCCAAACGACAGATCTGCAACCAACCCGAGGCATGGGGATTCCCTGAGACGAGGCAACAAGCGAATCTCCAACTCCGCTTTTCAGCGCAAATGCAAGTAAAACAAACAAACTTCATTCCTTGCTGAAATAAGTGCAGATTGATCTTAAGCAGTAAAGATAAGACACATCTCTGCTTTTGTGATTTTCTTGGTGCGATCTAACGAATAACTTACTCCTGGGACTTCATTCAAATTCCGTTATCATCCTCTTCAGTAACTGTGTGTGTGTATGTACGTGTGTGTGTATGTATGTGTTCTGTCCATTAGGTTTTAGATCCATGTAATAGAGTAGCTCAATAAATTCTTGTTTCATTTATAAAGAAGTATTGTCTTGTGTGGTGTATTTTAAGATTAAACTTTGCCCAGATCCTATGCTACCTAGCTCGTAGTTTATAAATTATCATTCTGTTTGTATTCTCATTAAGCCATGAAGTAATATTAACAGAATGGAAAGGATATACTGAATTTTATGTTCGCTGGACGAACCGTTGATGAAGTATAAACTAATTAAATTTGGAATCAGTTCAATTAGAGCAATTCGAATCTTTAGATTCGATTCTTCTCAAAATAAATGAGCTAATATTTCCTTACATAAATGGTGGAGAATTAAAGCGGGCAAATTTGACCTAAAAATACATAATACCAAGACGTTTTGTGTTGTATTTGTTCTATTTTATCCGGAAGAATAGATCAAAGACAGAGAAACAGTTTGTTGTGCTACTGGGTACTTTTATTATGGCATGCCAGTGTGTGAATGAATGAAGCAAACTCGAGTTGTTGTTTGTTGTTTGAACTGCAGTAAAGCATTTGATTGTCCACAGAGACAAAATAAGTCGCCTAAAGCGCATAAGAAAGAATTGAGCGTGTTCCTCGTTTTCCTTTCTTTTAAAATAAAGGCCTTCATAGTTCGATTTGTTTGTGCGTGTTCCACATCAAATTCGTCTCTGTATCTCCCCGGATTGAGACATTAATCTAGCTAATTAATGTTCTTTTGCCAGTTAATTCACTAAAACTAGTGAACTTTGGAACGCGGTGCTCAGAGAGAGTGTCTGAACGTTGTATTATGGGAGAATTGTGAAATCTTGATCAAGTAGAATTGTGGTTAAATCCATGTGTGTTTTTGTCTGTAGACTAAAACAAGTGCTGTGATCCGCCGAGATCTCAATAACGTATTTTATTAATTACAGTAAATCTGTAGATTAATCTACCTCACTCTAACGTGCTGAGATGATGGGTCAGTGCTAAAAGATCCAAATAGTGCTTTGTGGTTGTTAAGTGTGAGATGCGCCATCATTTCACGTAAAGCACATAAGCCGTGCATAACACATGCCAGCTTAGGGCAGTATACATTGCCATAGTAACAGCCATAACCCGGAAGTTCCAAGAGACCTTTTCCGGGGTAATTTGAGCTATTTGTACGCAAATAGCCTAGCATGAGCTAAGCTAACTGAAGCTAACGCCTTGGCATTGAAGAATATGCAAAGCTAGTAACCTTGAAGGCTAGCAGTTAGCACATAGCATTTCTGTGGGTTTAAATACAGTGTGTTTCGCAGTGTTTGAAGTGTTGAAGTGGCTTTACATCTGTTACATCTGAACTGTAACTCACTCTCACCTCACTCTTTCTCTCTTTTACGTTTATTTCTCTCTTCTCCTCTCTTCCCATTGAAAAGAACGTTGACAGATGCAAACTTAAACGTTAGTGTGTTTACTCTTATCAGTTGAAACGCTGTTGTTTTATTAATAATTAATGATGGTCCTCATCCTCATTACTTTAATGATACATTGTGATTAATTCAGCTATAACTGCTTTTATAATTTTAATGACATCCACAGATATTTTTAAGCTAAATAATTATGGTTTTGAAATTTTGATTTCATTTCATAATTAATTACAGATTTGGAATTTTTATTTAATTTCATAAATTAAGTTCAGTTCCTGCTTTCACGTAGCAACAATACTTGCTGATAATTGAATTATAATTGCTTTTATAATCTAATGACAACATTAGAGATTTTAATCCTTGAACTGTCAATATTGCTCTGAAATTTTAATTTCTTCTGCAGTTAAGTAGGGTTTAGGCTACCCTGTTTCAAGATACTTATTGATTAATTTAATTTGAATTGCTCTTAGCAATTTTAAAGATAACATAATTCCATTTTAAATAGGAAATACTTTTTCTAAGTTGAAATTTGAATTTCATTTGCAATTAAGTTTTGGTTCTACCCGTTAGGCCTTCTTTTCTCTCTCCGTCAGTTATTTAATTAACTCAGCCCAAATTTTCATAGGTTTTCCCATTTGGCTTAAACCTGTCAGTGGCAAACCCCCAAAAGAAAAATTAGGGTTTTCCTCAATACTTAGTTTAGGTAGTGTTATCCTGCTAAGGCAGCAACACCAACCCCTAGGTGTATCGACTCAACAGCGCCACCACCCTGTCATTTTTCCTAATATTGGGAGCAAAACTTTTCTTCTTCTCTCTCTCAGCTCTCTTTGACTACTGTTGCCGTTTTGGGTTTGTACCTGTGAGAATCATAAAAGCAGAGAACTTTAGAAACATTTTATAAAAATTTTGTGAAACTTGAACACTTCGTTTCAAAATTGTCTGACTCTCATCCTACCATCCCTTCTCACCCTGGGATCCTACCCAGCTAAGGCTAAAGTAGGTAAACAAAGGAACCGATAGGCGTCCGCCAAATATTGAACACGCAGCTAGAAACGCTCTGATTAGTGTTTGGTTGTCAATCCTACTAGCTGAGAAACCAATACTGTCATTGCTATCATTTTTCTTCCGCCCCGGAGAAATTTTAATAGCAGTCACAGTCCTGGTATTTAGAATTCCCAATTTCCAAAGCCCTGTATAGAAGCATCCTTCTAAATCAAACTTAACATTTTTAACTGTACTCATTCTGTAACCAGAAAAGGTTATTTTGTGTTGTCTTTCTCTCTCATCTTACCAGTGGCTCTAATCTTTCCTTACAAAAAAAACTTTCTTTTTATAGGAAAAGTGGAAGCAGCCAAATATTATTCTGTTCCTTGCTCTGTTTGTTACTCTTCTTTTCTCCCTCTGTTCTCTAGCTGTGCTACCTGTGTGTGCTTATTAATTTTCCCCACAGAGACTACAAATTAGAAGCACGCCCACCAGAGATTCACAGTCAATGAGAACTACACTCACCTGCCCATTACACACTCAACATCAACCCACATTGCACACTTACACCTCTGTTTTGCCTTGTTTTGGTTTTGTTTTGTTTTCTCCTCTTCAAGGTCTGTGTCAGTCTAGGTTCTAGATCTCCCTCACCACGTCCAAACATGTCTCGCACAACAGACCCTGTTGGCCACTGGGAGGACCTGGAGACATGGCTAAGTGTTGCAACAGACAGCCTCCTACCTAAGGCTGCTGAAACACTGAAGCATCAGACACAGGACCAGCTGGATGAAAACATAACAAGCCTCACGAGACAAGACCCAAGTCAGAGCTACAGTCACAAAGAACTAGCCAAGATCACCAGCTCCTTAAGCCACACACTCATCGCCACCCTTAAGCTGAGCGACAGGCACGCCGCCCATCTCCAGCAGGAGCTAACACACGCACAACAACGCGTCGAACAGCTAGAACTGGAGGCTCAGGAACGACGGGAAGGACCTGATGAAGTGGAACAAGGCGCAGAGGAGGAGATCACCAGGCTAAGAGAGACACTAGTAGCTACTACACAAGAAATGGAACAAGTCAAGACAGACTACGCTGATCTCTCCAACAAGCTACAGTATGCGGAACAGCTCCTGGAAAAGGCCAAGGCCGACTTCAGAGACAAGAACAGCAGAATTAAAGCCCTTGAAACTCACCTGGATGAGTCAAGAAACGCGATCAGCCGCCTAACACGACAGCTGGACTACATCAAAGAGGAGTCAGACAGCTTCAGAGAGGAACTCAGACATGCCTACGAGCTGTGCTCTGAGCCTCCAAGGACACGACGGACACCAGTCTCACCCCTGCCAAGCAGGCCCGGGTCCCCTGTTCCTGGACTGACACATGATCAAAAGGGGAAGGGGGCAGTGCTGAAACACCCACCTGCTCCCCTCGAAGAACTTTACATCCTGACAAAGCTAAAAGAAACTGCTCCAGCCAGCCACAGATCATCGTTTGGCTTAGACCTCAAGGACCTCGACAAGCTCACTAGGAACACTGGCAAATTTACCCCAAATGTGCCAGGCAGTCAAGAGATCAAAGGATATCTGCAAGATGTCATCCTGTCATCTTTCATCTGGAAATGAGACCCAGTGCCACCGACAAAGATAGACTTTATTTGATCCGAGCAACATCCAGCTCAGAGGTTCGCAGTTTCCTGGACCGACAGCCGGCCCACACAAAGACTGATTACAACCTGCTCAAAGAAGCCCTCATCAAAGAGTTTGCTGACCCTGAGTCGGAACAAGGACTAGTGGCTGCCCTGGAGACGAAACAAGGTCGTCAGGAATCTTCCCAATTTTTCTACAGCCGACTCAGACAAGCGTACTTCGGGACTCACAATGAACAGAATATGGAGGAAGACGTACATTTTAAAACTCTCTTCCTGAGGAATCTTCACCCTGGGGTAAGCCACCATCTTGGCGTCCTTGCATGTCCACGCACCATGAGTGCTCAACAACTGCGAGACTTGGCGCACAAGGCCTACTGCAAACAGAAGATGGCTTCAGAAAAGAGCATCAAAACCATGGCAGTTCTCGACTTTAACAGTCAGGGGCTGGCCCTAGAGGGCGCCCAACGTCAAGATCATGCCAAGCCAACACCCATGGAATGGATCCTCGTCCAACAGAGAATGGGACTCCCACGCTGGTACCCAACCTAAACGAAGGAACAATCGCTGGGATGGACCGCATGGACGACAATGCTCACCTGGACATCACTGGGAAAACTCATGGGACCAATCAAGACCTCATGAGAGACATTGGAAAAGATCGTGGAACAAGCCAAGCTCATTTGGAAACTCAAGAGGAAAAAGCTCATGGGAATTCAATGGAATCTCCAAGGTAAAACGACAAACATACCCTGGAGGAACCAGCCCAAGGAATCAACGAAAAAACTCACAAAGATTCCAACCTGACCGAGCTCAAACTGAATCCAAGCAAGAACAAAAGACTTCACGGTGCTTTGACTCACAAGAACTGATAAAGATGATGATAAAAGAGTTCTTCCAACAAAATGAGGAGGACAGGAAGTGGGAAAAGAAAGAAAAACCAGATTCAGCCTGACTAGCAGCCGGACGAGAAGACAGCGACTACCTGACCCAACATACCACAGAGAACAGCACTCCTTCACCTCACTCTCAGAGAACCGCAACTACCCTAACGTCAGATGGACAAGAAATCCTACCTGAAAACCCAGCAACAGAGTTAGTCCCTAACTCAACACCTGATGCCCCAGATCACAGCAGTGTCCAGCAAACCCCTGCTGACGAAACCTCTCAAGTCCCTGAAAGTGCTGTCTTGGTTGTCTGCCACTCCTCCGAAGAACACCAGATTAGTCCTGACATCCTACCTGTCTCCTCCCAGACTCCAGTCCCTCAACTCCTGGGTGACCTCATTGAGAAAGGTATAGCAAGAAAGTTTTACCTCTCCATCATCATCGAACGCCACATCAAAGTTGAAGCCCTTCTCGACACAGGAGCCGACATCACCCTAATGTCGACCGAACTCCTTGAAGAAGTCCAAGAAAGAACAAAGAGGTCTAATAGCACCCTCAAACTTCAAAGGTGTGAGCTGAACCTCCACGCATATTCCCATACAGGCCTACAACTAAAACATGTGGCCCCAATTCACCTAACTGTGGGACCAATGAATCTCATCCACCCAGTGTACGTTTCACCACTCAACACCTATCCACTCCTCATTGGGAAAGACCTGCCCAATCGCTTTGAACCTTTAATAGACTTCAAGTACCTGAAGATATGGACTCAAGTCCGCAACCTCTGCCCTTCCAGTCAGTGAACCCCAACATGTCGCAGTGTCAAGCCACAGACACCACCCCCCCTTCACGGACCGAAGATGCAAGGTCAAAGCCAAGAGCAAGTTCAACTCCGAGCAGCAAGAACCAAGACCCTTTCCTCTGCTCATTGCAAGTGTCTGACTCAGACTCAGGTTCTCTTCGAATCATGACTGCCATAAATGTCCAAGACACACCAGTGTTTGATGCAGCACTAGCTCTGTGGACTGAAAACTCAGCTATCAGCCTAAAGCTCTTCAAAGCATTGAAGCAGAGATGTCAGAGTCTACCACATGTCTCAAAGCACAGCCGCTACCCTCTCAGTCCCTGGACAACAACCATGGCTACCTCCAAGATTGTCTGCGCTGTAGACCTACAATGGAACAACAGACTCCTTAGTCACTACTTCCTCGTTGTCCCCAACCTACCTCATGACATCTACATAGGAGCAGACATCATGGTTCGTCTCAATGCTTGCATAGATACCGTGAACAACGTCATATGGGCTCCCCCGTCACACCAACTGACCACTGCAGTCAATCTCAAGAACCTTCGATCTGGTCAAACAATTCCAGATGCATGCGCAATGAGCATCGAACAAGAAGCTACAATACCTGCCTACAGCAAGAGTGTCAGCGTCCGCCTCAACATGCAACCTGGCCACACTCTCAACAGTAAGCTAGGTTTCTTCCAACCTTCCAGGACCTGCCTAAAACTAGGACTGACCTTGGATGCCACACCTCTCATGGAAGTGTCATCTCGTGCCGTGTATGTGTTGATCAACAACTGTACGGCCAAAGACATCAACATTCCCAAAGCCAGTCACCTGGGATGGCTCATCAACCAGGCGTTCCATGACTTTGAGCTAACAGTACCTGTCATCGGCCCCATACCAGCCGAACTAATGTCAGATGAATGCGAAGACACTGTAACATTCACAAAGCCCCATGAAGTCATTGCCATCACTTCTATCCTGCCAGTGTCCAAAGAAAGCGTCTGTCGGTCAGAACTAACAGACGACACTCATCTCGCTGTCTATGCTGTCTCAACACAGCCTGCAACAGAATCACCTGCACATGTGACCATCAAGGCCCAGAGTCCCTCAAATGACTCAACAGAGGTACCCTACGCAGGGTTCAATGCACAAGTCCAACAAATCCTGAGCGAGGCGGATGCCCTCCACAGCGAAATGGATCGCCAAGGACTTAAAGAGGTTCTGTGCAAATACAAGGAATCCTTCGCAAAGGATTCCCTGGACTGTGGCCTCACTGATATCCGCACGGTGCGCATCCCAACACTTTCAAATGCGCCACCCACATTGAACGAATTGGTTCAAGAGATCATTGACTCCATGCTGGAAAAGGGGGTCACCCGGCCCTGTAACAGCACCTACTCTGCACCAATATGGCCAGTCCTAAAGCCCAACGGCAAATGGCGGCCCACCATCGACTATCGCATGTTGAACCAACAAGTTCCCTTATCGCGATGGCCTATGACTCAGTTGGACCAAGAGATTCCCAAAATCAAAGGCTCAACGATCCTTTCCACATTGGACGTCGCCTCAGGATTTTGGACCATCCCTGTCCACCCTGATGACCAACACAAACTGGCATTCACCATTGGCAATCGACAGTACACCTTCACATGGTGCCCTTTCGGGTATGCCAACTCACCAGCGGAAGTCAACATCTTTCTAAACAAAGCATGCCCTGATGCCAGAGCCAGAGGCAACCTTGTTTCTGTGGATGTCCTTATGAAAAGCTCAAATGTGGCAGACCACCTCAAAGAAATTGACCATGTCCTGAACCAGCTGACAACAGCAGGAGCAAAAATTGCCCTTCACAAAGGACAGTGGTGTAAAACCAAGGTAAACTACGTTGGCTTGCTCATCGGACGTGGTGGCATCGAACCACAGTCCAGCTGTAGGCAAGCAATTCAAAACATAAAGACACCCACTAACATCTCTGAGCTACAAAGCTTTCTGGGAGTGTGCAATTACTCATGACAGTTCATCGAGAACTACGCTGACATCGCACAACCACTAATTTCCCTCCTGAAAAAGGACAAACCCTTTGTTTGGTCAGAAGCTAAGGACACAGCTATGAGCAAGCTCAAAGAATTCCTATGCTCCGCCCCATGCCTGGCCTACCCCGACCCAGAAAAGCAATTCTATCTGGAAGCTGGATTCTCCAATCATTGCCTCAGTGCAGGCCTCTACCAGGTCCATGACAAAGACAAACAAGTGGTCGCTTATGCCAGCAAAACATTGCTTCCCCCAGAATGCAAATACTCAGACTGTGAAAAAGCGTTGCTTTGCACTGTATGGGCAATTCAGTGTTTCTCCAACTACATTGGAGCGCAAAAGGTCATCATAGAAATGTGTCACCAGCCAGTGACCTTCCTCAACAGCCATCGAATCAGGGATGGCTTGGTAACCAACGCACGCATAGCTACATGGCTAATGATGCTCCAAGAACAGGACATTGAGGCAAGATATGCCCAAAATCACAAATCATCTCTAGGTAACAGGCTAGCAGCCTGCCAAAACTGTTCAACGGACATGCTGTACACATCAGCAGAACCAAAAGAACCGGCACAACTGCAGCAGACAAACTACAGGTACTTTTAGGAGAATGTGTGTGAAGGCATGCCCACAGCATATGTCGATGGCTGTTCCTACAATCAACAGGGCAACTTGAAAGCGGGAGCTAATGTGGTCTGGCTCAACAACGACCCTTGCCCACCACAACAATTCAAATTAGGCCCTCACTCATCACAATATGCAGAAATAGCAGCCATCCTCATCACCCTACAACTTGCTGCATCCCACATAATCAAAGAACTCCTCATCTGTACCGACTCCAACTATGTCCATCTAAGCTTCACATGCCATCTAGCTGGATGGAAACAGAATGGATTCAAGACAGCTAACAACAAGCCTGTCAAACATCAGGAACTCTTCCAAGCATGCGATGCCATTGTCACCGAACATGACATGATCGTTTATTGGAAAAAGGTCCGAGGTCACTCACGTCAACCAGGACAAAACAAAGATCTCAATGACCAAACTGATGCCCTCGCCAAAGCAGGTGCATTACACAGAGAGTCCTGGACTTTCCTGCCCTCCCACTCACCCCATCAGTGGCATTCATAGCCCGCCGCCAGCACGCCACTGGCGCGCAAACCCCCACCTCCTCCCACATTGAACTCTCACCTCAATTCACCGCTGATGATCACCTCACCCTCCAAGCATTGAATCTAGTGCTACAAACCGTTGCCACTCACATTTCCAACCCACTCACTTATACCATTTCCACCTCCGACCTATCCAATTTATCTGATCTCCGCCAACTTCACTCAATCAAGCACATGCTGCATCTTAAAGACGGTGTTCTCACATATGTCCCTGAGCCCCTAACTACGCCAAAGCTCGTAGTTCCTCAGTGCCAAAGGGGGATGATGCTGACACACGCCCACGATGCACCATGCGCTGGACACCATGGTGCCAAGGCCACCTACGAAACGCTCAAGCAAGTGGCATACTGGCCTGGCATGCAGCAAGACGTGGCAGAATACGTAAATGGATGCCTGGTGTGTTGCCAGTTCCAACCGGCAAACCCAAACCACCGAGCACCATTACAACGGAAAGGAATGACCTTCCCATGGTCGGACCTCCAAATAGATTGGGTAGGACCCCTGCCACGGTCGACATGGGGAAACAAATACTTCCTCGCCGTGGTTTGCGAATTCACTAAGTGGGTAGAGTGTCTCCCAGCTCCCAATGATACAGCAGAAACGACAGCCTGCCTGTTAATGAACCACATCTTCTCAAGATTTGGACTGCCTTTAAGTGTCAACTCTGACCGAGGAACCCACTTCACTGCCAAAGTCATGCAGGAAGTATGGAAACTCCTGGGCATACAGGCTAAGCTTCATATATGCCATCACCCAATTTCCTCAGGTAAGGTCAAACGAGTCAACAGGACAGTGGCAAGCATGTTCAAAAGGATTCAAAGGATTGGGATGTCAAGCTTCCTCTGGTACTGATGGCCATCAGGGCCACCACTCACCGGTCTACCAGAGTAGCCCTGTTCGAAATGATGACAGGACGGCAAATGACACTACAGTTACACCTGCTGTACCAACCTGGTGACCTGAACCTCATCATCGCCTACACCATTCACCAGCACCTGGAAGAGTTGCATCAGCACCTAAGAGCGACTTTCGCCTTCACACAACAAAACCTCCAAAGAAGCGCGGAAGGTCGAAAAGCCTACTACGACCAAAAGCCCTCTCACCAGGAACTCAGTGTCAGAGTGTGGTCCAACAGCTTCGCCCAACCAAGGCAGAATGCTCCCCATCGCCTGTCAAAGAAATTCCTTCCTCACTGGACAGGACCCCACGAGATTGTGGACAAGCTCTCACCTGTTGCCCATCAGATCAAAATCAGACAAGGGCACAGCGAGCCAGTCCTTCGATGGGTCCATCGAAACCAGATAAAGAGGCACCAGGGCTCCAACCGACAGGGAAAGGGGGAGGATCAAACTGACTGACACAGACCAACAATCCCATGCTATACACCACACTAATTATAACTATCCTTTTAAGGCAACATATAGTTTGGTTTTACACAACACCTACACATGCTCCTCCACAGCACTGCTAGGACAAACCCCTAGTGGAGAGGAGTCTTCCACACATGTGACACTCGGTTTACATTCTTAACCTCAGTCAGTGTCCTTGTGTCTCTTTGTGTTTATCTTTTCTCTTTCTCTTTGTGTTTTTACTTTTCTTCCCTGACTATAATTTCCTTTCCCTTCTAGTCCTCATCAGGTAACTCCCCTAACTCAACTCTAAATCCAGGTCTAGAAATTAGGATTGACTCCTGTTACCAAAAAATTTTTTTTTTGTAAATCATTGTCATCAAAAGCCATCATCATCTAAATTAAGGTAATCCAAGCCAACATTGTCGGAAAACGATGGCTAGTCAACACCTCAATGCATACAGCTACCGCCATCTATGATCAACACGACAAGGTCATGCACATTATCCTGCCTAGCCAAACTTTATGGATTAATGTCCCTAAGGGCTCGATCCTCCATATCGACGATCTAGCATTGTATCACCTCACCGACGATGAGTATCAGGCTGAACTCGAAATCTCACCGTTCTTCAAACAGCATTCCTTCGTCCTTGATCCAGAATTGGAAGAAAGGATCAGGGAGGAAGGAACGCAACTTATTGATTTGACTCCTGTGAATACAGCCTTAGAAGCTATAGCTCGCCTTCTGCCCACTGGTGAGCCAATCATTCGGTCTTGGTCTGTCGCTGACACAGCACTTCACATCTCTACTATCGTAGGGTGTATTGTGACCTTGATACTAGCCTTCCTCCTGCACAAGCGAGTGAACGCCTTACAAGAGTCTTTCAGTAAATGCACGTCTGGCGTCCTGCCTATTTACCGACGTGATAAAACTGACCAAGAACCCGAATTGGAGAATCCAATCAACTTGAGTGAGATTACGCCCATACCGCTTCGTTGAACCACTGACAGTTAGATTGATCAAAAACCCAATTACAACTAATCCTAAACAACGCACCCCTATGTCAGTTGAAGTGTTCCTAACCCATCTATCCCAAGTTACCCAAGTCCTGCACCAGAATTCAGCAAGTCATGGAGATGTTGTTTGTGTCTTGTGTGTGCCTGTTCTCTCTGTCTCTTGTTCCAGTGCCCGTCGATGTTCACACCAGGAACATCACCGCGCAAAAGGGGGACTGTAGGACTTCGGTGAACAGTCACACCAATAACTGCAGAATCGGCTACTTCCCCCAAAGGAATTAAAAGAGCCTATTTCCTCCCATCTGCACATTCTGAACTCCATTAATAATTAACTAAAGAGTAACAATGCTCAGTTGTATGTCTGCATTTAATAGAAGTGACAACGTGATTCCGCAACAGAGGACTTTTGTTGGAAAATACCCCCCGCAAATCAGAAAACTAATCAGGAGCTAATTATGTGACATCGACATCATGTGTAAGCTTCCTGTCAGCCTTGTTGTTTTCCGATTAAAAGAGTTGACGACATTAACTCTTTTCACAAGATACAAGGACCCTGTGTATCAAGAAGCATCTCATGATCACAACGTATGGAAACCCCCGCGGCCCCACAGGAATCATTAATAATTAATGGACCTCAACACAAAGGATCCATATAGGATCCATCCCATGACTCTGCTTCCTGCTTGGTTGGGAAGTTTTCTACAAACTGAACTTTTCAATAAATGATCTCAAAAGGACAACCATTGAGAAATCTGAAGGTTTAATTATATTCACAAATAATATGTTTTATGTCTTATATATGTTTGATGTGTTAAAATGTAATCGGTGCAACTTTAATCAATGTTTTACTGGTTTTAGCTGATAGTGCTATTAAATGTCTGTAAGATATGGAAAGTTTAGTGTTGAACGAAAGCTCACGTTATTTGCTTAAACTTGGAGCTAATGAAATGTCCAAATTCTGTATTGGGTGCATATTATGACACTTTATAAGGTATTCACCAAAGTTCCACAATGGAGTTCATCTCACATGACGATGCCACAGGATGCTTAATCAATGCACAAAGAGAAACAGTACGGGGCATATCTAAGTTCTGCAACAGCATCCCATTGGAAGATCGTGTCGTGGGATGGACCAAATCCTCTTGGATAAAACTCCAATGCCTCAACTAATTCAGCGCACGCTTCCTTCTTTGCCATGGCTTGAACTACCTACTCCAACGCTGCTAGCGTTCTTGTCATCCAGAACTCAAAACACTCCGTTGAAACTTCGTGACTGCCAAGAATCTTCGAAGTCTTGCAAACCGCGAAACTATCCGAAGGAATTCTGAAGCTCTATGTAACCAGGCAACCAACCAATCACCAGGAGGGTTTTCCCAAAAGACGTCATCCAAACGACAGATCTGCAACCAACCCGAGGCATGGGGATTCCCTGAGACGAGGCAACAAGCGAATCTCCAACTCCGCTTTTCAGCGCAAATGCAAGTAAAACAAACAAACTTCATTCCTTGCTGAAATAAGTGCAGATTGATCTTAAGCAGTAAAGATAAGACACATCTCTGCTTTTGTGATTTTCTTGGTGCGATCTAACGAATAACTTACTCCTGGGACTTCATTCAAATTCCGTTATCATCCTCTTCAGTAACTGTGTGTGTGTGTATGTACGTGTGTGTGTGTGTATGTGTATGTCCATTAGGTTTTAGATCCATGTAATAGAGTAGCTCAATAAATTCTTGTTTAATTTATAAAGAAGTATTGTCTTGTGTGGTGTATTTTAAGATTAAACTTTGCCCAGATCCTATGCTACCTAGCTCGTAGTTTATAAATTATCATTCTGTTTGTATTCTCATTAAGCCATGAAGTAATATAAACAGAATGGAAAGGATATACTGAATTTTATGTTCGCTGGACGAACCGTTGATGAAGTATAAACTAATTAAATTTGGAATCAGTTCAATTAGAGCAATTCAAATCTTTAGATTCGATTCTTCTCAAAATAAATGAGCTAATATTTCCTTACACAAACTTCAAAAATGCTTCTTATCAGAAAAGGTTCAATAAAATATTGTCTTTTGTTTTTATGGACACGTCTACAGATTTCTTGCCATATGTTTCTTGCATCTCACGATAATGTCGTATATGAAATAATGTCTGTGTGCATGTGTGAAAAACAATAAACTGATTATTTATATATAATCATTTGTAATTGTATATACATTGTGATTAATTGTGGCCGGAACAATAATGTAGCTGTAAAAATAGTTGCCTGCTGAAATTGAAATGTATATACATCTTCATCATGACTAGATAGACACCTTTTCGACATGTTTCATGTTTCAACCTTTTCGACATGTTTCAGTGCTGTTGTTACTCAATGCTCAGCAGTGGCACGGACGTGATGTTGTCTGGGTGTTTGACAGAAGGAGAGTGGGACGGTGGGTGGTGCTCGGGATGGTGACTGAAGGAGGTCACTGTGTAGTTCTGACTAGGGCTGTGTATTGCCAAGAATCTGGCGATACGATACATATCACAATACATGGGTTGCGATACGATGTGTTGCGATACATTGCGATACTGTCAGCAAGGCGATATATTTGGATATTTCTTATTTTAGGAATAGGATATGTTTTTAGGAAAGCTGTCGTTAGGAACACAATTCAATTCAAGTTTATTGTATAGTGCTTTTTACAATACTAATCGTTGCAAAGCAACTTTACAAAAATTTAAGTTTCTACAATATTTAGTAGTAGCTTATCAGTGGTGACTGTCAGTTTATGTACGTATGGCAGAAATGTACAGAAAAATCAATAAAACACGTAATCAAACAGACGATGGACACTATTAACAGGAATTATTATATGATGCAATCAAACTTATAGCAAAATTTGTTAGTTCTGTATGTTGTAAGAATACACCACAATATGGAAACCTTAGCAATAAGTTAATAAAAATTATTTAACCATAACACGGTGGGATCTGCATTTGCAATAATCAGTCCCTGTAACATTCAACGTGAACCAATTTTTGTGCAGTACAAGTAAAGGTTGGGGGTGTTGGGAATTAAAGTGCTTGCAGTATCCTTTAGTTAAATCAGAAATCAGAAAGAGCTTTATTTGCCAAGTATGCTTGCGCATACAAGGAATTTGTTTTAGTGACATAAGCGTCCAGTAAACAGAGACAACAACACACAGAGAAAATAAAAAAATAAAAAATAAAATTTCACATAAATTGTATGAACAGTTGTGCTATAGATGATAATGGAATAGAGTAGAGTGAGATGCAGAGATGTACTAGGATGAAGGGGTAACAAATAAATATAAGGATATTGCACATTTTTATTGCACAAGTGGGGAACATTTAACTGTTCATGAGGTAGATTGCCTGGGGGAAGAAACTCTTGTGCCTGACTGTCCTGGTATTTGAGACTCTGAAGCGCCGGCCAGATGGCAAAAGTTCAAGAAGGGGGTAACTTGGATGAGAGGGATCCAGAGTGATTTTCTGAGCCCTTTTCCTCACTCTGGATGTATACAGTTCTTGAAGGGTGGGCAGGGGAGCACCAATAATCCTTTCAGCAGTCCGAACAGTTCTCTGTAGTCTTCTGATGTCTGATTTTGTAGCTGAACCAAACCAGACAGTTATTGAAGTACACAGGACAGACTCAATGACGGCTGAGTAGAACTGTTTCAGTAGCTCCTATGGCAGGTTAAACTTCCTCAGAAAGGAACGAGAGTCGAGAGTATAATACATATTAAATGTATTTTATAAAAAGACCATATACAGTAGGAGGCCAACCAAAACAGTGGTTCTACCGCCGCCCATACTGCCGCCGCGGCGTCTGTAAAGTGCATTTGCAGCTTTTGACCGCTGATGTGTTACATTTGACAGCTGCAGTCGGAAAAAATGAAAGAAAACCACTGTAGTTAAAATATTTAATATTCACAGATGAAAGTTTGGTACTTATGAAGTTATGTGCATTTCTTAGAACGAATTCAAGCAGGATACATGTCAAGCCTGTGCTTATATTTTCTCTACACCATATTTTAGATTTGACACATTTAATAGGTGTGCAGTATTATTTATATAATATGAATTATGTGTTATATTATTCTAAATTAATTGTGGTTTACTTTGCATCGGAGCATTAAAAGTGGTAGCCTATTTTAGTGAGCTAGGCTACATGGGTTTATATGCAAAATGTCAATATTCTCATATATTAGGCCTATATTTTAATTTATATTTTAAAATTCCTATAATAAAACAACACTTGATGTGGTGCATGACTAACCGTTCGAAGCACTTCATGAGAATAGGAGTAAGTGCAACAGGACGGTAGTCACTGAAGCAGGATGGAGATGGCTTCTTCGGGACTGGAATGATGGTGGTAGCTTTGAAACATGTGGGAACAACAGCCTGACTAAGTGAGATGTTGAAAATGTCTGTGAAGACATCAGTGAGTTCTGCTGCACAGTCTCTCAGTACACGCCCAGGAATGTTGTCAGGACCCGGAGCTTTGCGTGCATTGATCCTGCTGAAGGATCTCCTCACGTTGTCCGGGGTCAGTGTCATCACCTGGTCACTGGGAGGAGGTGGAGTCTTCTGTGCAGTGGAGCTGTTTTGTGCCTCAAAGCGAGCGAAGAAGGTGTTCAGCTCATTCAGCAGAGAGATGTTGCTGTCACAGGTCCGCTGTGGGGGCTTGTAGTCCGTAATGGTCTGTATCCCCTGCCACAGGCTCCGAGTGTCTCTGCTGTCACTGAATTGATGGGCTATCCTCCTGGAGTACTGTCTCTTAGCCTCTCTGATGCCGCGGGCTAGGTTGGCCCTGGCTGTTCTCAGGCCCCCCTCATCTCCAGCTCTGAAGGCAGCGTTCCGCGTCTCCAGGAGTCTGTAGACCTCCCCTGTCATCCACGGCTTCTGGTTGGCCCAGACAGTGATGATTTTTGTGACTGTTACATCCTCAATACACTTGGTGATATAGGCAGTGACAGTCTCCGAGTACTCCTGGAGGTCAGTGGTGTTATTGTAAGTGGCAGCCTGCTTAAACATATTCCAGTCAGTTGTATCAAAGCAGTCTTGAAGAGCGTCAGACGACCCTTCTGGCCACACTTGAATCTGTTTCTGAACTGGTTTGGCGACTTTAACGAGCGGTCTGTATGCAGGCATTAGCATGTCAGTGATGTGGTCTGAGGCACCGAGGTGGGGGAGGGGGAGGGCTTTGTAAGCTCCTCTCTGTGTGATGTAAACAAAGTCTAAAATGTTGTTACCTCGTGTTGGAAAGTTAATGTGTTGGTGTATTTTTGGAAAAACACCCTTTAAGTCAGCATGGTTGAAATCCCCAGCTATGATGAGAAAAGCATCGGGGTGTGCTGTCTGCTGCTCACTGATGTACTGGTACAGTTCATTTAGTGCATCGTTCCTGTTGCTGTTGTTGTTGTTCAGGGGAATGTAAACCGAAACGAGCAGTATGGCAGTATATTCCCTCGGCAGATAGAACGGCCGGCACTTAATAATCATAAACGCCACCAGGGGTGAGCAGTGTTTGCAGATCACAACAGCATCGCGGCACCACGCGTCATTGATGTAAACACAAAGCCCACCGCTGCAGGTTTTTCCTCCCGCGATGCGAGCTCTGTCTGCTCGATAGCACGTCAGCTGGTCGAGCTGAATGGCGCAGTCCGGAACGCTGTCACTGAGCCATGTTTCCGTGAATACAAACACACAACAGTCTCTTACAGTCCTCTGAGTTGAACGTAGTAATCGGATGTAGTCCAGTTTATTGTCCAACGAGCGTACGTTAGCCAGTACGATGGTGGGGATAGATGGTTTGTGTGGGTTAGCCGTTAGCCTAGCCCGGATACCTCCGCGCTTACCCCTCTTCTGCATCCTCTCACGCCGCTTGTGGCGCCTCCGCTGTGGGCGAGATGCAGTAGTGGGGGTCGGTGATGATGAAGGCCTCCGGAGCAGACCGAGGGCCCGCAGCTGTTCTGTGTGCGCGGAGTTTAACTCTAAAAATGCGGCCCTGACGACATCCAGCAGAAACTTGCGACTGTATTTGCGCTTAAAGACAGATAGACGCGATGACGACGTACATAAACACTTCGACTCACAAGACAAAAACACGAAAACACCGTTCTGTCGGGACAGAGAGAAGCCGCTGCGTGTGGACGCGCCGCCATCTTGGTTCTAAACTCGTTACCGGTCCTTTATTTTGACAGATAACTTCTTGGGAAAATATATTTGTCTGTAGACTGATTAAGAAATTGTTGCGTGTTTTATAAATTATTTTCTTTATTTTAGTAAAACGTGAGGCACTGTATAATTTCGTTCCCATTATTTAGGTCTAATTAAATCAAGAAACGAATAAATTAAACCTGCACGATTTAGTTAAATCATTGAAATTCTAAAGAATGGACGGATTAATAAAACGTCCTCACGATTAAACTCAAGTTCTCTCATTATAATCAACAAAATACACACGATGTAAATAAGAGCTTCATTAATAGACAACTTCAGTGATTTTAAAGGGAGCCTTCTTTACTTGCTTTCATATAATTTAAGTAAAAAAATAAATAAATTGCTGCCGCATTTAAATGCAGGTGTGTAAAATGTCTGCGTGCAAGATTTGCGCGGCACGAGTGATGCTGAGTGCGACGTGCAGCATTTATTCTTATTTGTTTTATCTTCATTACAAATCTTGTTTGGTTTTATTTTGGATAGGCATGGCCCAGTATGAGATTTTGACGGTAGGATAACCTTAAGCAAAAATATCACGGTTTCACGGTATCACGGTATTGTTGTTATAGCTCTGAAATATGTTATTTTTAAATGACTGGGTAAAAAAAATAAAAATAATTCTGCTGGACACAATATATTTTGTTTTTGAGCAACATGCAGAATATTAGAAACTGTAGAATTAGTTTATTTTTTCTTTGATTTGTTTCCTAAAAAAATAAAAATAAAGACTGACATCTTTATTTAACCTAAATCTGTAATTACTTAGTTTTATAATTCATATACATATCATTTCATATAATATAGTTATATAATAATATTCATACACATAATTTGATTTAATAATAACCCAATTTGAAGCAAAAACAGAATGTTCTGAGTCTGACAAGCTTTGTGAAATTATACTACATGCCTGAAGGAAACAAACAGCAGAAGCTCTGAATGAGATGCAGATTCACTTTCTGACAGCAGGAGGCGCCTCTGGAACACCAGACACAGACCAGATACAGAGCTGCGCTGCTGAAATGCTGCTATTGTCAAGTCAAGTCACCTTTATTTATATAGCACTTTAAACAAAAAAGATTGCGTCAAAGCAACTGAACAACATTAATTAGGAAAACAGTGTGTCAATAATGCAAAATGACAGTTAAAGGCAGTTCATCATTGAATTCAGTGATGTCATCATGCAGCTCAGTTCAGTTTAAATAGTATCTGTGCAATAATTTGCAATCAAGTCAACGATGTGTATGATGAACTTACATTATACAGAGACGATATGAAAAGAAAATACCACGTAAACTCTTCAGAAGACAGTCAGCTCCCCTCAGAAACACATTCATATAAACCCCCAAATCAATATTGAGAATTTTCTTCCAATAGTTCATGCATCATGAACAGTGAGTGATCTGACTGCTACAGTATTTTTCTCTGTGCGTCCATCTTCAGCGTCTCTGGCCTGTGTTAACAGGCATTAACAGACTTCATATTTTCACATAAATGACATTTTGAAAAATTACAGCATTAAAACGCAGTTTGTGCAAGTCCAGAACAGAGAGTTGCAATAAAGCAAAACATGGCCACTTGCCGCTTGCGTAAAGGCCAAAGTATATTTGCGCGCACTGTCGGTATTACGTTATTTTTGTCATCAAGAGGGCTCGCAGACAGCCGCACACCCCGCGGTACTGCACATGTGTCGAGCTCATCCGTCCGCGCTCATCGGTTGAGTATACTTTTGAAAGCTGTGCGGACGCGGCTGTGCACGAAACGGAAAGGAACGCTGAATGTGAAGTGTGCCCGGGCCATCTTACACAGACGTGACTGACCACTCGCTCACACCAACAGGAGGAGAAGGGGTCAGTGTTACTCTCTACACTGCACTCAGCCTGAGGGATTCCTACTCTTTCAGTCTCTCAGGAGACATGGAGAACAGCGCATACCACAGGAACGGTATAATGGAAAATATTAGTGGTTTTGAAACCGCGACATTTTCAAATCGCTGTGTACCTTGAAACCGGTAATCGGCCCATGCCTAATTTTGGATAATTGCATGTAAAAAATAATTTACGTTGTAATGCGTATGCAAAATGTGAATTATTATTCATATTCAAATGTTTGTGCGAAAATTATTAATGCGCGTGCATGACAGGGAGGCGCCCTCTAGATCATGTGATTTTTTTCCTAATAATGAAATAACTTAAAATTGTGGTGTTTCACATACATGAGAAATATATCTACAGAAAGCTTGAAATGTCTTTTAAATGAATCAATTCAAAACGAAAGCATTATGTAATCTGTGAAGGTTGTATTTATCTCTAAAGGCTCGTCCAGAGGCAGCACTGTGAATTTCATCTTGCAGCCGACAAGAAATTAAAATGTCTCCTTTTTCACAATTATTAGGCTACTTCTGCCTGTGCTTTGTGGCAAACTTAATGCATGTGCTTGAGCGCGGAATATATTAAGGCTCATTATGGATTATAGATGTTAGTTTAATATATACCTGCGATTAGTTGAATAATGACAAATGAACGACTAGTAACTAGAAAAATCTTACGTGGGGGCAGACCTATTAAATACCCTCTAGACATCTCTGTTAAAGTTTTTAAAGCATTTTATACACGTTTGCATAAATTCTGCTTTCAGAACGGTCTGTAATGGAAAGATGCCTTAACACTGATTTTTCCTCTGAAACACAAAAACGAAAATTGAAATAAAATTGATATTTTATGTTTTGAGAATGGCCAACCCTTCTCTGCAGATATTGTTGCTTCTGGTTTGTGCATTGTAAATAGGCTACAAAAAAATGCATGTGTATTTCCCAAATCTAAAACAGCCTATAAAACATGTTCATAAAACATGATGTCTGGACTCTGTTTGGGATTTAGAAAAACATAAAGAGATGGTTCAATATATTGGTTATGAATAGGCTACATTCTGTGAGAATTTATATTTCATAGTCTAAAAAATATTGTTTAGACGAAATAAAATAAAATTAATGCAACAGTTTGCATCTTTTTTTTTTTTTTTTTTTTTAGTTAAGGCAACTTCCTCTGAAATTAAGTTATAATAACTAAAAAACGATATTGCACTATACAGTAGTCAACATTTGAAGTGGATCAAAACCTTTCTTCAAAGTTGTCCTAAAACCAAAATGAGAGTCCTATCTAAACCTGTTCTGCAAGTTTGAAACCCTCAAAAGACAATGTGCATATGAAAAACCAAGAGATTCACACATTTATATCAACCCCCACAAGCTATACAGAACTACCCCCCAAAAACCCCAACCACCTTTTTTTTTTAAACTTGAACTTCTATACTATTAAACTGACTTTAAAATCTCAAGGAGTTTATAAGTTAAAAAGGGTAAAATGTCACAGTGCATGTTAAATAGCCTAAATTAACTTGTGTTAACAATATAATTAGAACTAACAATATATTTCAATTTTTTTTTTTAATGAACATTTCCTGTATAAAATGGGACAGCAACCTTTATATCAAACATTTTTAAATCGTCCACAGCTGATCAACGCTGGAGGCGGATCTGCGGCAGAGCGCATGAAGTGAATGTGCTGCACTAAGTCATTTTCAGATGCAATGAAAAAAGAAAAAAAAAACCTGGTTAGCCTAGATTAGGCCCAGACTCTGTTCCTAAGTATATAATAATTATAAATACTGTTAACCCACAGTAACAAATTTTAACTGATTAATCACCTATTTTCGTTTGCTGCATTTTTTTTTTTTTTATTTTAAACATGCTAAAAAAATTAATTAAGTTTGTGAGAGGAAAAAAATATATAAGTCATGTGGAAGTTGCATTTTATTAAATTCAGAAATAATAACGGCTGGCCTAATAATGTAATAATGTGCCAACAGGATATTTTTAGTTCCCTTCACTTTACAACAAATCCTTTAAATTTAACAAATTTATCAGAGCAGAACAAGAATTAAAAATATATAAGTCTAATGGATAAATATAATTGCAGTATATAATAATATAGGCTTAGCTATAAACAAACAAAAAAATAAATGAATAATAATTTACAGCGAAACATAAGGTAAGGTTGGGCTCTCATTCGGGAGAAATCCAAACGTTTCCATATTCGTGATGTTGCCCATTTGAAGCTTAACTATTATTCATTAGGAAAAATAGGCTTTGTAGTTCACGCGTGTTTCAGTATCGATGGGGAAAAAAATCATAATTAGCAATATGCCAAGGTGGACCGCTGCTCGCGCCAGATGGCACGGTGAACGACTGTTTACAATGAATTTGTGCGCATGAGGCTCCAGCGCGAACAAACAGCTGAAACAAATAATACTAAATTTTTGGTCTCACAGTTAAGGCATAATTCAAAAATGCAAAGCGTTAGCAGTTTGAAAAATCAAGAATAATAACAGAGTTAATAATAATTATTACTAAATGCTGGACCGTTCTCATTTCGATCTGCATATGGAACCTGAAGATTTTTTTTAAACCAAGAATGAACCGAAATGAAAACATTTAGCTTTTTATCCGTGTGTGTATATATATATATATATAATATATATATATAGGCCTTATATTTAATGACTGTTTAATAACAATAGCAAGCAGAAGATCCTTTGTGTAAAGGTCTTTTAATTTTTGATGAGTAGACTGTAGCCTAAGACTATCCTACCTTTTGAAATGAACTCACTGTAGGTTTTTTAATGGTTTTTAAAGATGTTACAATGTTATATCATAATGTTATTGTTGTTTTACTTCCTCTTTTCATCTCATTTTACAATTACATTCATTTCGCAATCCGTCCCTTTGCGCCACCTGGCGATAGTTATGCGAATGATTTTAACACGCGACTGACTTGCAGTTAATGCCGCGGCGGTCGGCGGTACATGCGGCGGTAATACCCATTCTGGTTGTCTACCTATTGTATATATATTAGAACCTGCTTTAAAGGTTCACAGTTTCAGATTTGTATTTATGGCCCGTGTGGAATCGCCAAAACCATGGCGCGAGCACCGCCCCAACTACACAAAACGCCCCCAAAATGACAGAAAGCTGCAGTCGCGCCGTGCGGCGACCCTACCGCCCACCTCGACCCGCCCCGTGCGAGCCCCTCTTCACACAGGATGCGGCGCCCTTGCCACGGTCCCGCGGTGGACTACCAGCGAATAGCGATATTAATGCTAACATTAGTGGCATGCCCTAATGCTAGTATTTCCTGTTACTCTCACTGTCGTTCAGAGATGAAGACTGCCGTCTAGCGATCAGGATGTAAACTCAAAACGAAACAACTGCCATGAATCTTGTATGATTTTTATTTTTATTTTTAATATCAATATTCCATTTTTGAGAATCGATACAGTATCACCAAACAAAATATTGCGATACTCACGTGTATCATTATTTTTTATACCCCTAGTTCTGATGTCAACTTTTTACGGAAGCCACAACACTTTATCAAGGCTGTTGTGCATTTTACTGTGGACTGACTGTTTTGAAACGTATATGGTATTTAAATAACACCTAGACCCTAGTTATCCTTTAAAAAGCCAGGAAACTTCAGTTTTGACAATATGGGACCTTTAAACCCATTATATAGAAGAACCTGGGCGCCATCCATAAAATTCCCAGTCACATTAGCAGTACTGTGATAATATTGATAACCATGGTCATTTTGCTCACTATAATCATGATGCAATTTCAATGTCATTTTCTCTCAAATAGCTATAGCTTTGTAAAATAATTCTGATAAAAACGTTAAATACTTTAAGATAATAATTTAGGCTGAAGGGGTTTAGCTGACAAAAAAGTTTGAACACCGCTGTATTAGAAAATATATAAAACATTTTAATAAGTTTAAGCTATTAATTAGTGTATAACATCTGTAAAATCTTTTGTATTTTTTTTAGAAAGTGCATAATTATATATAAATTAAAAGTATAATAATATTTGTAAGCATTTTAATTTACATCAGGGATGTGCAAATGGTGGCCTACACAACGTGAAAACTAGGTCCGCTATTTGGCCGGCTAACCAAGACCCTATTTGGACGTCAATATGGAGTTCAACATTTGAAAGTCGGACTAGCTAACTTTTTGGATGTCTAAGACGTAATTGACATTATTAATGAATGTAATATTTATTTTATTTAAGACCAATATCAACAGTACTGTTGTTATCAACATGGTTAATGAATATCAATATAGGTTATTTGTGATGAAACATAATTTGTTATTTAATTATTTATTTACTGAGTATGTTTTACATTTTACTGTTTTATTTGTATTTTTTTATTTTATTTACTTGCTTGTCTCTTGACCGGTTTATGTCATATCGTCTCCGATTGTTATCAAGGCAAATACAACACTGTAGGTTAGAAAATGAAGCATTCTAACTTTTGAAGCGGTGGAACTTGCGTTTGATAGGCAGCACGTTGTCATAACCCAACCAGTAAACGCCACTCTGATTGGCCGAAGCAACAAGCACTCTTTTTATGTATTTTATGTATTTAAAGTGTAAGCTGTTTTAACTAGCTTTGTTGTCTTAACTAAACCTGATGTTACAATTAGCATTGCATCTCTCAGTGATTAACAACACGACTGTACTCCCTTCCAAGATATAACTTTACAATATAATAATATAACGTGTAGTTTGATCTGTTTCTTTGAGAGTTCAAAGCACAGCGCGACTGTATTCGCGTCCATCATAAAACGTTATACACTATAATCATGCATTATGTAGTTTCAAAACAAGTTATAATGTGTTTTAAAAATGACTGAACCTAATATTTGCCATATTCTGCAATTCAGAGAGAGGAGCAATGCCTCTGTGATGCACAAGCCTTTGATACCCTGGCAAGTTTTACAATTCTGGAAGTGATGGATAGCTTAGCATAACACAATTCAGTGCACTCTTACAACTGTAAGGTTCCTCTGGGGAGTACCAGTCAAATTTATCATAGATTTATTCCAACAGGTGCTACAGATTGCAAGAATTGGAGGGACGAACACCAAGGACTATGTCCACAAAGTCCTTGACAGGCATGTTTCTACATACAGTATGAATTGTGTGTGTGATGTAATGGTGGTTTTCGATGTCTGAACATTTTTTTTTTTTCTGGGTGTGGACCAGACTGCATGTGTTCATTTGCCTTGTTCTTACTTAACCCTTGTGTACCCCTTGGTACATTTACATTAACAAATAATCACAGACCCCCTCCCCAATAAACATACTGGGTGCCAGGATGTCTGTGAACAACACAAGGCTCCTGGTTACCATGGCAGCCAAGACCCCTCAGCCAGATCAGATAAACCTTTACGACCTAATGGCATGTTTGAGAGTTCACCCTCTCACCACATTTTCCATAGGAAAGACACATAATACTTAGCAAAATGGACTCTTCTCTAATTGATTCATATGAAAACCTTTCTTTGAATGAAGACACATATACTTCAGGGCATGTTGTTATTGTTTTTTTTATATTGTCTTTTGTGTATTATATATGTTTTATTCATGCTTATGATAGATCACTAGTTAATATAACCTCATCTATACGATGTTTGGTACATAAGCAATATATTAGTGTTCTAAGAGCCTTTAGTAATTTTTCATTAACTCTCTAAAGTTCCATATGCAAATTACCATGCTTTCAGACAAAGGGCTGTAAAACTCTTCATTATTTCCAACCTCCTGCTTGGAATTTCAGCCATTCTCATTGGACAAGCCCATCCTGAGAGGTGTGAACCTTCCCAGACTTTAAAAGGCTCACAGTTCCGCTCCGCCTCGGTTCTTCTTCTACTAGTTCTACACAGCAAAATCCCCAGTGTTAACCCCTTACCAGTTACCCCCCATTTTCAGCATAGAGACAGAAATGACATACCCAAAATAAAAAGGTTTCTGCTCATGATTCTTTCTGATTAGATACATAATCAACATATGTTCACAAAGCTGACACTTCAAAGTTTACTGTTCAGGAATCAGAATTACTCAGACTGTTATGATAATAAAGATATATAAACTCAAACATAAAAACAAAAATAGAAATATGAAAAACATATTTTTTAAATGTATTTAAAAAATTGTTGATGTAGGATATGTGTTTAGAAACATAGTGTAGCTAAAGCCACAAGTCTACCAATGCTTCATTTGAAATTTCATAATATAATCTGTAAAACTGTGAATTTTATGAAATATTTTCTAAGGCCATGTCATGTGTTTTTATAGAAGGCTAATCGGATTGATTTATGACCCCTGTCATCTTCTGTAAACTCACATGTAAAGCTCTCATTTATGCTTTCTCATGTTTATTTGGCTCTGAACGATCCTCCATTCATGATTCTATTGTTCTCACGAAACGATCCTTTCACACCTCCGCCAGGTATGACACATTATCCGCATTATTCTTTTATCAGTATTCTTTTGTTTTTATTCCGCCATTATTAGCCTTTGTTGTGGTATTTTAAGGTCTACAAAGACACAAATCTTCAGTTCCAGTATTCATTTGCCCCACTTTTATTAAAAGCCTTACTATAAAAATACAACAAAACATTTTCTTACGACCTTACGTGAATTATTATGAAAAAATGCATTATGAAGAAGAACCGCACCTGTTATCTAGCAGCATTAGAGCTAACGTTAGCATCAAGCTATATCAGACTATTTATGAAATTATTAGTACACTTTTACTCAAAACTCACTTTAAACCCCGATCGAGTGTTTGTAATAACTTCCTTTTGCGAGCACAAGTGGAATTTGGTCGTTTACTGTTGTAAAAATATGCTATTTATAGCCTTTTACATCGCTGCACAAGTTAGCATTTCAGATGTACATTTTCAATATTTTCTATAAAAATGCCCCAAATCTCAAGAAAATCGCATACCAAGCTTTACTATCGTAATCGCGTGTTTATTATTTGTATATGTCGTGGTTACAGAGGTGTATCTGTGTTGTTGTGGTCAGATATCAATGCGGAAGTGTACATGAAGCATGTGACACGATGTGACGTTGTCTTGTTATGGGACTCTAAGATTGACAAGGCGAAGGACGAATCAGAGTCTGTGTGAGACACAGCGCGTGCACGAAGCTCGGCACACACACATACAGCGCTGGGAGAGGCTATTTATCATCAGATCGCGTAAATCAGTGGAAAATGAATAGAAATGATTATTCTGTCTGAAGAAATATGAAGTAAACATCAGTAAATATATCAATATATCTCCGTAGATATGCATCTTTGGTCTATAAACCCTTTTTGACGCTGTTCAGTGAGTCTATGTGAACACAAATAAACCACTGCTGACGTGACTGAATATGAATGAGTGGTGAATTTCTATTCAAAATTTGGCATAATACGGATTTATTATTTTGCACTCCTGACATAAATTAATAAATAACTGTCACTGCAACAATGTTTTATCAAAACAGTGGTCAAATATCGAAGCTAGAGTCTTTAAACTTTCATCTGATGCACAGTTTCTCCAGATCAAGTAAGAGAGTGATGTTTAACGTGCTGTGAAAGTGAAACAATAATAATCTGGGGCCGTCTGCGATCTTTGACGGCTAAGGGGTTAATTTAACACTCTGAGTGTGGACTCATATAAACACCGAAGTAGTGTTAAAAGTAACACTGAAGCAGTGTTAAAGTTAATGAGATAATAAGGTGATTAATTGAGTGATGATTGACTATTATTGAAGACACCTGATTTTAACAAGCAGAATCACTAAACGAGAAAAACACAGTTTGTGTGTCACCATTATAGTGGTCAGTGTTTGCTTTAGTTGGGATCTTGACCCTTGACTCTTTAACATTAAATTTTGTTTGGCTGATATAACTGAGTTATAACAGACAGATAAGCCAAGAGTGAAAGTCATCAGGTGGTGATGATTATGTTTTAATGTAATCATTATGTGACCTGAATCATTGAACTCATTCAGAGTCTTTTCTCTGAGTTATATTTCCTTGATTGAATATAACAACTTTTGATGCCAAAGTCTGTATCTGCTATACATTTTGTAAGGGTCCCTTGCAAACTCTTCTGATTTCTTTTTTAAGATTTATTATTTTAGGCACACACAGACATCAAGAATCAGTGTATGAATCTCAACAACGGTGACAAACAGCATATTCAGATAAACAGATCAACTCTGAACATCACAAAACTACATACTAAAAAGTCACATAAAAACGGCAAAAATTATGAGTTTTTATTGGCTATAACATGCTTTTTTGATGGTCACCATTGTTGTGATGCTCACGCTGATTCTTGATGTCTGTGTGTCTAAATAAAAACTTATTTATTATGTAGCTGTAACTTTTAAAAACATCTGATTAGGCCAAAATGCAAGGTCTTGTATTTTTCATTTAACTTATGTAATAAATAAAGACAATCCAACTCAAGTATTCAGACCCAAAACACAACCAACAACACATGATCACATTTTCTCTGGTTTGTCTGTCTGTTATAACTCAGTTACCACAGCCACACAAAACCTAAAGTTAACCACTTAAGGGTCAAGATCCCAACTAAAGCTAATACTGACCACTATAATGGTGACACACAAATTGTGATTTTCTCGTTTGGTGATTCTGCTTGTTAAAATCAGGTGTCTTCAATAATGGTCAATCATCACTCAATCAAACACCTAATTATCTCATTAACTTTAACACTGCTTCAGTGTTACTTTTAACACTACTTCAGTGTTTATATGAGTCCACACTCAGAGTGTTAAATTAACACTGGGGATTTTGCTGTGTAGTTCTTCTAGTCCTCTGTTCTTCTACTTCTGCTAAGTCTTCTGTGTCTGTGTGGAGAGCCTGAGCTGGTGCAGGCATGCCCCGGTGGGTCCCAACACATAGCTCACCCAGTCTGTGGGTTGGTTAGACTCTGAGCAGTGAGGATGCGAGCTAGAACGCTTCTGCAACCAGCTAAGTCTGCGCCAGGCCTCATGCCTTGACTTTCCATTTACCAAAGGTTCTAGGATCTCAGCTGATGTCTCTTTTAGCTCTTTTTCACCTTCCACTGGGAAGAAACTCCCAATCACCATCAAGTCAGGACACCTTTAGGAATTCATCACTCTTCAAAACCAGAAGAACATGATTGCGACTCCTACACCACACAGCAAAATCCCCAGTGTTAATTTAACACTCTGAGTGTGGACTCATATAAACACTGAAGTAGTGTTAAAAGTAACACTGAAGCAGTGTTAAAGTTAATGAGATAATAAGTTGTTTGATTGAGTGATGATTGACTATTATTGAAGACACCTGATGTTAACAAGCAGAATCACCAAAGAATAAAATCACAATTTGTGTGTCACCATTATAGTGGTCAGTGTTTGCTTTAGTTGGGATCTTTACCCTTGACTTTTTAACATTAAATTTTGTTTGGCTGATATAACTGAGTTATAACAGACAGATAAGCCGAGAGTAAAAGTCATCAGGTTGTGATGATTATGTTTTAATGTAATCATTATGAATCTAACTCATTCAGAATCTTTTCTCTGAGTTATATTTTCTTGATTGAATATAACAACTTTTGATGCCACAGTGAAAAAGTCTGTATCTGCTATACATTTGTAAGGGTCCCTTGCAAACTGTTCTGATTTCTTTTTCAAAATTTTTTATTTTAGGCACACACAGACATCAAGAATCAGTGTATGAATCTCAACAATGGTGACAAACAGCATATTCAGATAAACAGATCAACTCTGAACATCACAAAACTAAATACTAAAAAGTCACATAAAAACGGCAAAAATGATGAGTTTTATTGGCTATAACATGCTTTTTTGATGGTCACCATTGTTGTGATGCTCACGCTGATTCTTGATGTCTGTGCGTCTAAATAAAAACTTATTATTTATTATGTAGCTGTAACTTTTAAAAACATCTGTCTGAAAATGCAAGGTTTTGTAATTTTCATTTAATTTATGTAGTAAACAAAGACAATCCAACTCAAGTATTCAGACCCAAAACACAACCAATACCACATGATCACATTTTCTCTGGTTTGTCTGTTATAACGCAGTTACCACAGCCACACAAAACCTAAAGTTAAGCACTTAAGGGTCAAGATCCCAACTAAAGCAAACACTGACCACTATAATGGTGACACACAAATTGTGATTGTATTCTTTGGTGATTCTGCTTGTTAACATCAGGTGTCTTCAATAATAGTCAATCATCACTTAATTAATCACCTAATTATCTCATTAACTTTAACACTGCTTCAGTGTTACTTTTAACACTACTTCAGTGTTTATATGAGTCCACACTCAGAGTGTTAAATTAACACTGGGGATTTTGCTGTGCACCGAACCTCCAAACCATCAAGACTTTGCATCCAGACGTATCATCCATCAAATCTCATTTGCCCTTTCCCCTGTATGAGTGATTGTATGTATGTTTGTTTGTTTGTTAGACTAGTTTTCTTTAGTGTTTAGTTAATAAAAGGCCTGTGCACAAATTACATTTTTTTACGAGTTTCTGATTCTGCCTTGCAAATTAATGTCCCTTACGATTTTGATCCTCGCTACAGTACATGCTCTGATACGTTATAATAATGATAATAATAATAATAATAATAATAATAATAATAATAATAATACATTTTATTTGAAGCACCTTTCACAAAACTTAAGGTCACTTTACAACAAGTATGAAATAATAAAAAGACAATAGACAACAATACAAATAGAGTAGTGCAGTTACAAAGAATAGGCCATTTTAAGCAGAGGGAGAGAGTCAATGTTACAGATGTCTGGTGGAAGAGAATTCCAGAGTTTGGGAACAGAGCAACTGAAAGCTCTGTCACCCATGGTGCTGAGGATCTAAGGATGGAGGAGGAGGATCTAAGAGAGCTAGAAACAGTGGCAATACGGAGAAGATCGGACGGATAAGGAGGGGCAAGGTTATGGATAGCCTTGAATGCAAAAAGGAGGATTTTGACTTTAACTCTGGATTTTATCGTAAGCCAGTGCTGATTATGTAAAACTGGAGTAATGTGGTGAAAGAAGGGGGTATTGGTGATGATGCGAGTGGCAGAATTTTGGACCAGTTGAAGCTTATGGGTGTATTTGTGAGGGAGGCCATAGAGAAGAGAATTATAGTAATCAATACGGGAAGTGACCAGATTATGAACAAGGATAGAGGTGGAACGGGAAGTGAGAAAGGGGCGGAGACGATTAATGTTATGAAGATGGAAATAAGCAGACCCTCATTATTAATATGTGGTTGGAATGATAATAAACATCTAATACTGATAATTATTAGATAAGATAATTAATACTGTATGAAAGTATTTTCTGTGGCCACAAAAATATCCTTTCGTAGAGTTGATATGAAATTACACTAATTCCTGTGTTCCTGTGGCTCAGTGGTAGAACATTGTGTTAGCAGCGCAAAGGTTGTGGGTTTGATTCCCAGGGAACACATGTTAGGTAAAAAATGTTAGCCTGAACGCACTGTAAGTCGCTTTGGATAAAAGTGTCTGCTAAATGCATAAATGTAAATGTTCACTGGATGAACATACTGGCAGCTCATATAAATAATTGTAATTAATTGTTATATATACATTTCCCCTTTGAGCTTTAATTTACTACAGCATAATAGGACACCTTTAATAACTTTTTTATGAAAAGTATTTTAATGTTTCCATAATTTTGTTGTGGCTTCACCATTGGGTGAAAAACTGAACATTTATTTATTTATTTTTTAAGTAGGTAAAGCACCTGGAATGAAGGAATCCTCGCGGCAGTCATACAGCATACCAGGAAACAGAGGCCTTCCTAGGGCTGCCAGTTCAATGGGTTTTGATGCCATGTCTGTAGTAAAAAAAAAAAACGCAAGAACAAAGAGAATATTTTTAAATTGTAATTCTCATAATTTTATCATTTTAAAATTCTTGTTAAAAACTTGTTAGTCAAGATTTCTAAAAAGGTAGTTACAGTCTAACACAGCATAGCATGGCATACTGCCCAATAAGAGGGTAATTATCGGATTCTGATTACAAACCTGTCAGTCTCACCCACTCCCTCCTGTGATTTGATTTTATTCCTTGGTGTGTCCTTTTATCTTACACCTTTAACCCTAATCGAGATAAACTTGGTTTGACGTTGGATATTAGACAAATATTCAGCCGTGAAAAACAGAGTATAATAAAAAAATTGAGTTCTGGGACTAAAACTCCCTGCTGTACTGTACTGTTGTACCATCCATGCAGCTTGTTATGAATGAGCAGAGAGAACAACAATAATAACCCCCTAGAGTAAACAGAACAGAACAAAACTGATATCATTAATGTTCTTGATATTTAAGTGTAACACAATTCAAGATAAAAGGAGTCTGATTCTATGAAGAATATCAGAAAGCCAACCCTTACCAAAAAGTAGTATACTTCAAGTTTATTTTATTAAGTATACTTAAGTAAAGTTCAAGTATATTTAGACTTTTTGTAAGTATAAGTCAAGTATACTTAAATGTCATTTTAAGTATATTTCTGAGGAGTACATAAAGCCCATTTCTGAGAAGTACATAAAAAGTAAACTAAAAGCACACTTTCCTATTTTTAGTTTAAAAGAAGTATACTAATAGCACACTTGAATAAACTTCTTTTTCGTAAGGGAAGTCCCGGCTGTGGCGAAAGGAGGAGTTGGGGATGGAGGGGGGTAATTTGCTCCTGAGCAAGCAAAATAGCTGCTGAATAATACTGAATAGAGCTGATATTGGTATGCCGTGATAGGTGTCATATTCTTATGGGCAGAAGTGTATCAGCTGAGACTAAGCCAAGGAAAGCTTGACTCACGTCACCCGGCAGAACTAACGCTATACGCTTGATATACTGTATATATACACTCAGTATATGGAAGGAAAAAGTGTGGTAAGAAAAGGTGCACAAGCAGCAGGGATGACCACAGCCTTGGGAAGATTGTCAGGAAAAGCTGATTCAAAAACTTGGGAGAGCTTCACAAGGAGTGGACTGAAGCCAGAGTCAGCGAATCAAGAGTCACACGCTCAGACATCTTCAGGAAAAGAACTACAGGTTTCACATTCCTAGAACCAAGCCACTCCTGAACCAGAAGCATCTCACCTGGGGTAAGGAGAAAAAGAACTGGACTGTTGCTCAGTGCTCCACAGTCCTCTTTTCAGATGAAAGTAAATTTAGCATTTCATTTGGAAATCAAGGTCTGGAGTCTGGAGGAAGACTGAAGAGGCACAGAATCCAAAGTCCAATGTGAAGTTTCTGAAGTCAGTGATGATCTGGGTGCCGTGACGTCTGCTGGTGTTGTTCCATTGTGTTTTATCAAGTCCAAAGTCAATGCAGCCATCTACCAGGAGATTTTGGAGTACTTTAATCAAGTCAAGTCATCTTTATTTATATAGCGCTTTAAACAAAAAAGATTGCGTCAAAGCAACTGAACAACAATAATTAGGACAACAGTGTCAATAATGCAAAATGACAGTTAAAGTTTTTTGAGATACTGAATTTTTTATTTTTCTAAACTGCAAGTGGTAGCCATCAGAATTAAAAAAAAAAAAAATCTTGAAATATTTCAGTTTGTGTGCAATGAATCTAGAATATAAGAAAATGAGCTTTTTTGAATTAAATGACAAAAAATAAAGAACTTTTCCACGATATTCAAATTTTTTGAGATGCACCTGTATATGATCACTATGGTTACTGCCACAGGCACAATTGAGGCAGCTACCAGCTCCTCATAGGACCCCGGGGTCAGGAGTCATAGCACATACACACACACACACAGAGAACATAAACATTGTCATGTGTGTTTATTGACAACAGAACAGCGTGTAGTGAGAAGGTGGGTAAAAGTAATGGTTAGATTATTATTGTGCTTCAGCCTGCATCTGCCATGATCCGATTCTTCAGCACCAAAACAAACACACCCATACCCCAACAGGACCTGCTACGGTGGCCAAAAGAGCTAAACGCACTGCAAATGACAAAAACACCTGCAAATTATGAAAATATCTTCATCAATTTGACAACACGTGCTGCAAATATACACAATACAAACAAATAAAGAAATGTGCTGCAAAAACACAGACCACATCGAAATATTTAAGGGAACCGTAAAGTGAAAACATGGCTGGGACATAATTTATCAATGTTTGCTCTGAAAAGATCTTTTTTTATTTTAACATCCTGATCATACAATTCCTTAGCTTTTTTTGTTGTTGTTGTTGCTTTTTTTGTGTGGATATTATTAGCCTAAATAAGATGACTAAATACACAATTACTGTAACTGTGAAAGGTTATGTAAGCTGGCTAACTTACTTTTACAACTTACCTTACAAAAACTAACCATAGCCTGTGGTTTTACTATTGAAATTAATTAATAAATACATTTATTATATAAAAAAGCAAACAAAAAATGGTTACTGTAATCATGCACAAATTAACCATGGATTTACTACTCTAACCATAGTTTAACCATGGTATTTGTGGTACTGTGGTTATACAAATGGTAATTTAAGTTTTGTTGGGGTAATTTTGTTTGTGTTGAGTATTTGCAGCTCGTTTCTGTATTTGTTTGTGTTGTGAGTATTTGAAGCTTGTTTTTGTATTTCGTCGTGTTGCGAGTATTTGCAGCACATGTGCTGTCAAACTGATGAAGAAGTTTTCTTAATTTGCTGGTGCTTTTTCTATTTGAATGTGTTTTGTGAAGTTGCAGCGTGTTCAGCTCTCTCGGCCACCGTGCGCCGCGCTCATATTTTGAAATCTTAGCCCCACACGTACATACGCAACCATGGCAACGACGATCGCGGAAACAACACAAGCATATTAAAACAAAAGCCAACATGGATAAGTTGTGTGAAACAAAGCAAAATCAACGCTATCAAAAAGAAACAAAGCAACCTCGGTGTCTGATTCGAGCCCTTCCCACTCCTTGAGTTTCTCTCCACCGCTGGAAAGCTGCTCCGATATTTACGCGGGTCCTGCCTCTTGCCTGATTGCAACCCTTCTTTTTAATGTTTTGTTTCTCTGATATTTTCCTCTTTTTTATCTATCATCTCTCTCAATCTACAGTCGATCTGCTAATATGCTAATTTTGAATAAAAGCGTCTGCTAAATTACTAAATGTAAATGTGATGTAATTTGTGTCCTGTGCACTCAAATTGAGCGCTCTCTTCTCGCTATCAGGACAAGACACGCCCCCTTACTGCTGATTGGCTACAAGTGTGTTTTGGGACTCGATCAGACACTGCGGTCAAAAGCGTGTTTCAAAAATTGCTTAGTACACGTTTAAGGAACGGTGGGCAGGTTCGCCAGTACTTAGGCTGATGTACATAGCGGAAACCCTGATTAATCCTGTTTACCAACAGAGCCTTTCATTGAGACAGTGAGCGGGACGGATCGGGTTACTATGAATCTGGGGGGATCATGTCCCCCCCGTCCCTAGTGCCATCTGTGCGCCTGTATACACTACTGGTCAAAAGTTTAAAGAATTCTCTTCTGCTCATCAAGCCTGCATTTATTTGATCCAAAATACAACAAAAGCACAAATCAAAATCCCCAGTGTCAAATGAACACTGCTTGGTGTCTATATGTACCCAGACTACAGAGTGTTAAAGTAACACTGAAGCAGTGTCAAATTAACACTGCTAGGAGTCTATATGTGTCTAAACTACAGAGTAAGCCTGTCAAAATGGCTGAAAAGCTAAATTTGATTTTTTTTCTTAAATATTAGAAAAATTCTAATTATATTCAAATTCTAAAGGCAATTCTTAATGTTAGAGGAAAAAAGTACTGTATTGTCTGCTATGCCCACAAGAGGGCGCAGGCGAGCGCAATAATGAATTATAAACCAAACCAAGCATTGCATCTTTTATTGAAATTAAATGACATTCACTTTTTTGAGAGGCGCAATAATGAATTATAAACCAAACCAAGCATTGCATCTTTTATTGAAATTAAATGACATTCACTTTTTTGAGAGGCACAACTTTTCAACAACAACAACAACAACAACCTTTATTTATAAAGTACATTTAACACAATAAAAATTGATCCAAAGTGCTGTATTTAAATGCTCATGCTCCAAAGCCCCGATGCCTTCTTCTGCATTGCTCTGGGTCTGACTGAATACTCCATCCAACAGGTTGCCCATGGCAGACAGCGCAGTCTTTTTTCTTGCGTCCAGTTGTTTTACAACATCAGCGCTCTCACTTTTTTACTCTTCCATCATTCCAGTTGTTAACTCGGATAATACCTTCTCCTATACTTGGTTTCTGTGTGTGTGTTCCTCTGACAAATGGTTTAGACGGTGGAATCGTTGGTCTAAGTAGCTTGCTGTGTTTAGTAGCAGAAAGGCCTGCTTCTCATCAGGATAATAGCTTTTTAGATCAGCTGCAACTTTCATTTTCATGTCTTTCCTGGGCAGTCATCAGAATTTAGTTGGAGCTGCCTTAGGAGAACGTGCTGCAAAGGAAGGACAGCAGACGCAGTCAGGTATTTGTCTGTTGATAACGCCTCTGTGGCAGTCTTGAAAGGTTGAAGAACATTCTTAACCTGTAAATAAACAATCAAATTAATTATAAATAAATAAACCAAATAAATAAAAAATAAACCGAAATAAAATATTTAAATTCTATTTCAGCCTACCATGGCAAAATTAACCATTTTCATGTAGTTTATCTTTTTTATTTAAAAAAACTTAAATAAATACACTATATACACAAAACTTACTATAAAATTAAAATGAACCCAAAAACGAATTCAAAATATCAGTATAAACTATAATACAATATCTCGATAATACAAAAATAACACTGATTCTTACCATTTCCATCAGAACCCATTCACTTGTAGAAGTCCATCCATCCGTTGTCAAGGCCACAGATCGATTGTTCAGTGATGGTTTTTGCAGTGCTATCATAAAGCTTAGCAATGCCAAGCTTTTGGTAGCCCGGGAAGGCAAATTATACCGTGGGTTGAGTGTTCAAACAAAGTTTTGAAAGCCATCACCATCCACGATACTTATCGGGCGCATGTCTTTGCAGATTAATTCAGTAAGTGCTTGGGTGATTTCTTCCTATTTTGCAGCAGGTAGCGGATTTGGGGTATTCGTGGTGTAAAATGAAGTTACCCTATACTGCTTTAATGTGGGCCCCTCGTCATGACACTCTTGAGAAAACAAGACTGCATGTGCATTCTCATGTTAGATGTTATGGAGTGAAATAGCAGCGGTTTCTTACACAACTTACAAACGACACTGGTTTTGTCAATAGTTTCACCGTTGACACTCCAGAAACCAAAGAAATGGCACACAGCACTTTTAAGGTGTTTTGGCGTAAGCAAAATTCT
This sequence comes from allo-octoploid hybrid of Carassius auratus x Cyprinus carpio, assembly GCA_024542945.1. Lineage (NCBI taxonomy): Eukaryota > Metazoa > Chordata > Actinopteri > Cypriniformes > allo-octoploid hybrid of Carassius auratus x Cyprinus carpio. The sequence goes on from JANHFF010001134.1 coordinate 626,960, forward strand.
CTCTGACTCCGAGTCTTCAGACTCTTTTTCCACCATTTTTCAAATTAACGCACCCGCACGCCGCACCGCTCTGCACTGGATAACAAACCGCATTAGTTACGTCATCATGTGTCGCACGCTTCTTGACACAAAATATTTGAATGCAAGGTTTTTGCTTTCGAATGTGCCTTTTTTTTATTAGACAAATATTCGAAATTCCTACTACAGAGTGTTAAAAGTAACACTGAAGTGGTGTCAGATTAACACTGCTGGATGTCTATAGCTGTGTCCCAAAGTTGAGTGTACACACTTCGAAGGTCACGGACTTTGAAAACCAGGCCTCCAAAGTGCATGAGATGCTCTGCCTTTGCAGGATTTCCTAATTCCACCTACAGGTGTTTCCGATTATCACTCTGTTGCATAGCAACGGCGCGAGAGGAGAGCTGATGAGAGGACAATCCTGCCAGGATAGGTGGAGCCAGAATTGCTTGTTTTTGTTTTACGTCATAATGGAGGAGACTGTGATGAACATCAGGCTTAGCCAAGACCGAGGCCAGGGGGGTTTTCCAGAAAGCAGGTTATGTGACATACCCGGGTATGTTTAAGAGTAAGTAAGCGGATAACCTCAACTTTCAGTTCCAAAAACGGAGGTAACTTTCAGGGTATGTTAGTAGTCATATCAACTCACTCTCTGAGCTTAACCTGCTAAGGAGCAGGTTATATTCCAGGGTTAGTTCACTTCAGGCAGCCTTCAGTGGGCGTGACAGATAACACACAACACTATATAATATTACAATATGTAATATAGCCATTTAATTTATATATATAAATTAAATGGCTATATTACATATTGTAATATATGTTGTGTGATATATATATATATATATATATATATATATATATATGAATGATATGTTAATGAGGAAGCGCTAATATAAGTAATAATTAAGGTAATATATTATTCTAATATGATTATTTCTTTTATTGGCATATATAAGAGTTATCTGTATAAATTATAAAACATTATGACAAGGTAATGTTTAACTTATATATATTTATTTATTTTATTTATTACATGTTATATTATCTCACACATGGGTCGGCATTTTCTATTATGTCTAAATTGTAAATCAAAATACATATCTGGTATGACTTAATATATAATTAGCATAAAACAAACAATATAATTCACATTCTCAAGGATTAAAGATTAAATGGAAAAAAAATAAAAATGATTGCACAGCCATCCATTAGGTGGCGATATGCACTAAGCATGTAAACAACTGATGAACAAAAGAAGAAGAAAGAAACAGCATGGCACGCTTTTTCTTAGCATCTGTTTCCATAGTGACTCATCGATTCGTCGCTCTGTTGAGAATGTCTTGAGTCTTAACCAGGAACATACTCTGAGTTGAAAGAAACCTACTCCCGGACACGTTTTTGGAACCACATACCTCGAGTAAGCAAGGTTTGGGGTTAATCAACCAAGAGTTCAGGGTTTAGTTCACCGTAAGTTAACCCTGCTTTCTGGAATACACCCCAGATAAATTACACTGGTTTGCTGCGTCCTTTGTCGGATTACAACTTTAAATGCAGGTATTGGCTTGGCGCTTTCTTGAATAATGTAATGATACATATGAAAAACTACAAAATACACACAAACGCATAGCAGTTCAAATGGTGACTGATATTTTACAAAGGTGTGATTTTGTATAGTTTATTGTCTTGACCAAGGAGATCATACACAGTAAAAACCCCAGTGTTAAATTAACACTCCCAGTGTTTATATAATCCACACTCAGAGTGTTAAAAAAGTAACACTGAAGCAGTGTTAAAGTTAATGAGATAATTAGTTTAGTAATTGAGTGATGATTGAGCATTATTGAAGAACATCTGATGTTAACAAACTCAACCACGGAATTCATAGAAATAATTTAAGCAATTAAAACCTTTTTTTTAAACTTGAACTTCAATATTATTAAACTGACTATAAAATCTCAAGGAGTTTATAAGTTAAAAAGGGTAAAATGTCACAGTGCATGTTAAATAGGCTAAATGAACTTGTGTTAACAATATAATTCGATTTTTTTTAAATGAACAATTCCTGTATAAAATGGGACATCAACCTTTATATTAAACATTTTGAAATCGTCCACAGCTGAGCAATGCGCGAGGCAGGTTGAGCGTGCGAAGTGACTGTGCTGCACAAAGTCATTTTCAGATGCAATGAAAATAAAAAAATAAAAAACCCTGGATAGCCTAGATTAGGCCCAGACTCTGTTCCTAAGTATATAATAATTATAATTACTGTTAACACACAGTAACAAATTTTAACCGATTAATTGTCTATTTTCGTTTGCTGCATTTTATTTATTTTTTTAAACAGGCTAAAAAATAAATTAAGTTTGTGAGAGGAAAAAAATATATAAGTCATGTATAAGTTGCATTTTATTACATTCAGAAATAATAACGGCTGGCCTAATAATGTTATAATGTGCCAACAGGATATTTTTAGTTCTCTTCACTTTACAACAAATCCTTTAAATGTAACAAATTTATCAGAACAGAACGAGAATTAAAAATATATAATTCTAATGGATAAATAAAATTGCAGTATATAATAATATAGGCTTAGCTATAAACAAAAATAAAAATAAATGAATAATAATTTAAAGCGAACCATAAGGTAAGGTTGGGCTCTCATTCGGGAGAAATCCAAACGTTTCCATATTCGTGATGTTGCCTATTTCAAGCTTAACTATTATTCGTTAGGCAAAATAGGCTTTGTAATTCACGCGTGTTTCAGTATCGACAAAAAAAAAAAAATCATAATTAGCAAAAATATGCCAAAGTGGACCGCTGCTCGCACCGAATGGCACGGTGAACGGCTACTGTTTCCAATGAATGTGCGCGAGGCACCAACGCGATCAAACAGCTGAAACAATAAAAGAATAATAACAGAATTCATAAAAATTATTGCTAAATGCTGGACCGTTCTCATTTCAATCTGCAAATGGAACCTGAAGGGTTTTTTTTTTATATACCAAGAATGAACCAAAATGAAAACATTTAGCTTTTTATCCGTATATATAGGCCTTATATTTAATGACTGTTTAATAACAATAGCATGCATAAGATTCTTTGTGTAAAGGTCTTTCTTTTAATTTTTGATGAGTAGACTGTAGCCTAAGACTATCCTACATTTTGAAATTAACTCACTGTACATTTTTAATGGTTTTTAAAGATGTTACAATGTTATATCATAATGTTATTGTTGTTTTACTTCCTCATTTTATCTCATTTTACAATTAAATTCAGTTCGCAATCTGTCCCTTTGCGCCACCTGGCGGTAGATTCGTGAATGATTTTAACACGCGACTGACTTGCAGTTAACGCTGCGGCCCTGCGGCGGCGGTACGCGCGGCGGTAGTACCCATTTTGGTTATCTACCTACTGTATCTGTGTGTGTCTAAAAAGCACTAGAGTTCAAATTTCTGTGTGTGTTACACAGATTTAAAATTCATTTTCTGTAAATATTACAGCAGTATTTTTTAGTGTGTGCTGCAGTTTCACTGGGATGATTATTCAAAACCTTAAGATATGGGGGGAAAAAAAACATCATTTTGGATATAATCAAACCAACTCATTATGACTATATGTTCACTATATATCACTGATCTCTCTTCTCCACAACACCACATACAGAGCTACAGAGAGAGATCTAGCACAACAAGTCAAGGGTCAAGAGCACAACTAAATCAAACACTGATCTCCGTGATGGTGGCATCATTTTAACCAAAAAAACATCAACATCTGATCTTCCGTAATTTTCAATAACAGCAGGTGTTCATCACTAACGCACAATCATCATTTAATTAATCACTTATTTATCTCAATAACTTTAACTCTTTGAAGACTTGGGATTTGACTCAAGATTAGTTTGTCTTGGAAGGAATGACTTGGTTCCTCCTCTGGTGAAATCAGCTGCTGAGTTCATGAGTGGTATAAAAATATGGCAGGACTTTTACTCTTTAGACACACACAGATATCAAGAACCAGCATATGAATCTCTACAATGGTGACAATCAACAAAATGCTTCATGTTGCAATACATGAAAAACTCCCATAATGCACTGCAGTATGAATAATGATTTTCACCACTGTTGAGGATCATATGATAAAGGTTCATGGCTAAATGCCTAATCTTAACCAGTACTTTTTTTTCTCTTAAAGAGCAGGTCATATGGGTTTTTGAAAAATCTCTTTTTTGCAGTTTATAACATAGCTATCCTTAAATGGAAACAATCTGCCAAATTGTTAATCAAAAAAGTGCATGATAAATAAAGATATTGTCTCTCAAAAGAGAGAGTCGGTTCTGAATCGCCGTAACGAGTCGTTATATGTTCGACGCTTTTGTCTGTTACCGGTGTACGTCACTGGGAACACATTTGCATAATCCCCGCCTGCCCGCGAAATACGAACAGAGTCTGATCTGCCCAAAATCACTTTTGCTATTAGTGCCTTTACATCATGTTGAGAAGACGCTGTATTCAAGGATACCACAGAAATACAATTCGAGCCTTTTTTGTGTGCTTGTCATTTTATCAAGAACTGCTTCTCTAATCTGGGCTTTTATCTTCGTTGGCTTCTAATCGTCTTAATTTGGACTAACAAGCTCTCTGAACCACGACCTGTAAGTAGTACGATTGATACGTTAGGTGTACATTTTCAATTGAGTGCTCTAAATATAATTTTTTTGTGCCAATATGTGATGTATACCTAGTGCAGCTTTAGGTTTCCAGGTAATACACGATATTACTGTCTTACTGAAGTAGTTCTAAAAATTCACAGTGAACCTAAGAATATGTTGATTATTGTAGACTGACGTTGTTCTAATTACTTTGTTTAATAATAAAGAATGTAGTGTAGCACACAGACTTTATAATAATTGTGAAACTGCTGTTTATTGTGCTGCACTGGCAGTTACAGGGTTAATGCGGGAGAGATGAGTGATTTCGGCTGGTGCTCCTGTGATACAACTGTTCTGCGTTCTGATTAAAAGTTAAGACCAAGCGTCTTTTGTCTGTCGTTCTTCAAACATTACAGTAGACATATTTTGGTTTACAAACTGTATTGTTTAATCAGTTGGTCACGTTAGCACTCGGCTAACGTATCCACCTAGTGTTCACAGTTTAGCAGCTAAACTTTAGCTGTGGGCACGATTCGCTTGCATAAGTGTTTTTGTATTTTATGTCATTATAAAAACGGATTGATTATATTATTGTTTTATGTAAAGGTGCTTTGTCAATGGTAGCGCTGGCTAACTGGCTCAAGGACTCATCTCTGTGCCAATCACAACAGGTTTGGCCAGCTGACCAATCAGAGGAAGGGAGGGGCTTGCTCCGAACTTGCTTGAAACGAATCATTTCCTAATCATTGGCAAATGACTCTAATATTAAATGTATATTCTGAGAAAATTACAATGTTTCCTGACCTTAGATGCATTTAAACCTGATGTAGGGGACTCCAATACAATATTGGGACACTTTAAAATGACATATGACCTGCTCTTTAACATTGAAGCATTATGGTGCCATTTGCGTAATGCGATTTCCTCTCTTTTTTAAAAAACAACGAAAAAATTTAAATCAAGATCATACAGTAATCAAAAGCAAAAGTTAACTACTAGCTCAAGATTAATTTAAGCATTGCGCAAACATTTACTGTAAAACAGTAATACAATTGCTTCAAAACAAATTTATCAAAACTACTAAAAGGCTCAAGAGCCCAACTGAAGCAAATACTTACCACAAATATGGTGGAAAAGTCAGTTGATTTAATCTAAGGCTGTGCCTGGAGTCAGTTGTAGTTCTTGTGTTTCTCTTTTCTTCAGTGATGTTGATTGTTAACAGCAGGTCTTCATCACTAATGCACAATCTTCATTTAATTAGACACTTAATTATCTCATTAACTTTAACTCTTTGAGGACTTGGGATTTGACTCAAGACTCGTTTGTGTCTTGGAAGGAATGACTTGGTTCCTCCTCTGGAGCAAAAATATGGCAGGACTTTTACTCTTTGGCCCCTGGACTTCCCACCTCTGACGATTAGGGGCCAAAGAGTAAAAGTCCTGCCATATTTTTGCTCCACCCATGAACTCAGCAGCTGATTAGAACAATGCATGGTAATGTTCTTAGAACATTTTTAGAACAAAAAAATTCTAGCTGGGTTATCGCCACAGTATACTGTACGTGCCTTTAAAGAGAAATGCATCCTTCACAGATTACATAATGCTTACATTTCAAGCTTTCTGTAGATATATTTCTCATGTATGTGAGACAACTCAATTTTAAGTTATTGTACACTGTAAAACCTGACAAGTCTCAGTAACTCAAACCGTTGGAGTAAACAGATTGCCTTTACTTGAACCATGTAAGTTTTAAAACTTTGCAATTATGTAATCAAGTGATTAATTAAGTGCTGATTGAGCTTTAGTGATGAACAGCTGCTGTTAACAAACCATGTGTTTTTGAAACATGTTTATTATAACTCAAAAAACCCAGAGAAAATATGACCAGGTATTGGTTGTTTTACAGCATATTGGTGATAATAATCATCAGTTATGGAGCTGCTCAGAGTTCAAAATCTTACTAAATAGGTGTTCTATAGTTAGTTCAGTTGATTACAATGAAAGCCATTCAAAAAGTCAGTGGTTCTTTCACAATCAGTTAATATAAAGAACTTTCCAAACAGTTTGGTCTTCTATGATGTCAATTAGTCACACACAGACATCAATAATCAGAATATGAACCTTAACAATGGTTACGAAAAAAAAAAAAAAAAAACATGCTGCAATGCATGCTGGGTACTATTGTAGTACAAAACTCATCCATGGCTCCCAGCATGCTCTGCTGCATTGTTTTTTTTTTTTTTTTATGGTCACCATTGTTGAGGTTCATATTCTGATTATTAATGTCTGTGTGTGACTAAGTGACACCATAGAAAACCAAACTGTTTGGAAAGTTCTTTATATTAACTGATTATCACAGAACCACTGGCTCTTAGAATCACTTTTACTGTAATCAATCCAACTAATTACACAACACATATTTCATCAGAGATTAGACTCCAAGCAGTTCAATAATCAATGATTATCATCACCAATATACAGTATAACAACCAACAGCTAGATACAGGTTAGATTTAAAAAAAAAAAAAAAAAAAAAAAAGCTAACCTGAATGCATTGTAAGTTGCTTTGGGTAAAAGCAGCTTCTAAGAGTGTGAGTGTGTGTATAACACCTGATGATATTTTCTCTGGGCTTTTGAGTTACAACAAATGGTTACAACAGCCAAAGAAAAAACTAAGACAGAAATCAAGGGTCAAGAGCCCAACTAAAACAAACACTGATCTCTAACATGGTTACTTCAAATGAAACAATAAATCAACATCTAAACCTTAGTTAATTCTCAATCAGATCTTCTGTAGACGTCTGACAGAAATAAAGTCAGTCTGGTTATTAATAAGTGGAGCTGGTGATGCTGTTTGTGGGGTTGTTTAATCAGATCTTGAGAGATTTAATGTATTTTATTTCAGTTTATTTTATCTAAGGCTGTGTCTGAAGTCAGTTGTAGTTCTTGTGTTTCTCTTTTCTTCAGTGATTCTGTTTGTTAACAGCAGCTGTTCATCACTAATGCTCAATTATCACTCAATTAATCACTTAATTACTTAATTGCAATGTATATCTTCTTTCAGTGAACTCAACTGAATTAAGTTCAGAGTACTCATAACTGTTAAGTTTTAAAACTTAAATGGTTTAAGGCAATCGGTTTCCTCAAACGGTTTGAGTAAACCCAACTTGTCATGTTTTTAAGGATATTTGTTTACACAAAAGGTTTGAGTTACGTTACTTGTCGGGTTTTACAGTGTGTTAGTTTTAAAACTTAAATGGTTTAAGGCAATCGGTTTCCTCAAACGGTTTGAGTAAACCTAACTTGTCAGGTTTTTAAGGATATCTGTTTACTCAAATGGTTTTGAGTTAAGTTACTTGTCAGGTTTTTAAGGATATCTGTTTACTCAAACGGTTTGAGTTAACATAACTTGTCAGGTTTTTAAGGATATCTGTTTACTCAGTAACTCAAACCGTTTGAGTAAACAGATTGTCTTTACTTAAACCATGTAAGTTTTAAAACTTTGCAATCATGTTATCAAGTGATTAATTAAGTGCTGATTGAGCTTTAGTGATGAACAGCTGCTGTTAACAAACAGCATCACCAGCTCCACTTATTAATAACCAGACTGACTTTATTTCTGTCAGACGTCTACAGAAGATCTTATTGAGAATTAACTAAGGTTTAGATGTTGATTTATTGTTTCATTTGAAGTAACCATGTTAGAGATCAGTGTTTGCTTTAGTTGGGCTCTTGACCCTTGATTTCTGTCTTAGATTATTTATTTTTTGGACGTTGTAACCATGTGTTTTTGAAACATGTTTGTTATAATTCAAAAAACCCAGAGAAAATATGATCAGGTATTGGTTGTTATACAGCATATTGGTGATGATAATCATCAATTATGGAGCTGTTCAGAGTCCAAAATCTTATTAAATAAGTGTTCTATAGTTAGCTCAGTTGATTACAATGAAAGCCATTCAAAAAGTCAGTGGTTCTTTTATAATCAGTTAATATAAAGGACTTTCCAAACAGTTTGGTCTTCTATGGTGTCAATTAGTCACACACAGACATCAAAATCAATAATATGAACCTCAACAATGGTTACGAAAAAAAAAAAAAAACATGCTGCAATGCATGCTGGGTACTATTGTAGTACAAAACTCATCCATGGCTCCCAGCATGCTCTGCTGCATTGTTTTTTTTTTTTTTTTTTTTTTTTTTTTATGGTCACCATTGTTGAGGTTCATATGCTGATTATTGATGTCTGTGTGTGATTACGTAACACCAGAGAAAACCAAACTGTTTGGAAAGTTCTTTATATTAACTGATTATCACAGAACCACTGGCTCTTAGAACCACTTTTACTGTAATCAATCCAACTAATTACACAACACCTATTTCATCAGAGATTAGATTCCGAACAGTTCAATAAGCAATGATTATCATCACCAATATCCAGTATAACAACCAACATCTAGGTACAGATTTGATTAAAAAAAAAAATGTTAACCTAAATGCACTATTAGCTGCTTTGGATAAAAGCAGTTTCTAACAGTGTGAGTGTGTGTATAACACTTGATGATATTTTCTTTGGGCTTTTGAGTTACAACAAATGGTTACAACAGCCAAAGAAAAAACTAAGACAGAAATCAAGGGTCAAGAGCCCAACTAAAGCAAACACTGATCTCTAACATGGTTACTTTAAATTAAAACATAAATCAACATCTAAACCTTAGTTAATTCTCAATCAGATCTTCTGTAGACGTCTGACAGAAATAAAGTCAGTCTGGTTATTAATAAGTGGAGCTGGTGATGCTGTTTGTGGGGTTGTTTAATCAGATCTTGAGAGATTTAATGTATTTTATTTCACTTTATTTTATCTAAGGCTGTGTCTGAAGTCAGCTGTAGTTCTTGTGTTTCTCTTTTCTTCAGCAATTCTGTTTGTTAACAGCAGCTGTTCATCACTAATTCACAATTATCACTCAATTAATCACTTAATTATTTAATTGCAATGTATATCTTCTTTCAGTGAACTCAACTGAATTAAGTTCAGAGTACTCATAACTGTTAGTTTTAAAACTTAAATGGTTTAAGGCAATCGGTTTCCTCAAACGGTTTGAGTTAACATAACTTGTCAGGTTTTAGTGAGGCTGTGTCTGAAGTCAGTTGTAGTTCCTTTCTCTCTTTTCTTCAGTAATTCTGTTTGTTAACAGCAGGTGTTCATCACTAATGCTCAATTATCACTCAGTTAATCACTTAATTACTTAATTGCAATGTATATCTTCTTTCAGTGAACTCAACTGAATTAAGTTCAGAGTACTCACAACTATTAAGTTTTAAAACTTAAATGGTTTAAGGCAATCGGTTTCCTCAAACGGTTTGAGTAAACCCAACTTGTCATGTTTTTAAGGATATTTGTTTACACAAAAGCGTTTGAGTAACGTTACTTGTCGGGTTTTACAGTGTGTTAGTTTTAAAACTTAAAAGGTTTAAGGCAATCGGTTTCCTCAAACGGTTTGAGTTAACATAACTTGTCAGGTTTTTAAGGATATCTGTTTACTCAAACGGTTTGAGTTAAGTTACTTGTCGGGTTTTACAGTAGATTATCAGGAAAAAATGAAGTGTCAATCAAGGGCACCTCCCTGTCATGCACATTAATAATTTTCGCAAAAACACTTGAATATGAATAATAATAGAGCACATTTCTTTTTGGTTACAGTACAGGATCTGCATTAAAAATTAATCTTCACAAGTCAGAGACAGATGCTGCTATAACCTGTAAATTGAAGGCTATTTGACGTTTTAAAATGATATAACGGCCGATGCCGCTCCAATTCGTTGATCATTCGTTGTTCTTGATCAAGATTAAACGGATGCTTGACTCTCATAAACTTGTTTTAATAAATCTCTTTTGCATTAAATAATAAAGATATAAAGCAGGTTAAGTTAAATATTATTGTAAAAAATAATTATAAAATGCTATAGACTGCGAATAAGTTTCACACTTTGCATGCACTGTAAAAAGTGATTCTCTTTATTTACTCAATAAACAAGCAATATTATTAATTAAATTTAACACATTAGAATATATTAGAATTAATCAAATGAGATGCTTACAAGCAACCATTCAAAATGAGTAAAATAACGTGAAAAAAAAAATAAGTAAAATTTGCACAAAAATATTGGTTTCGTTGGACAAAAAACAAGCAACTGGCTGCAGCCTGCAGATAGAGGTGCGGTTGCATGTGTCACCCCACCACATACCTATAGTTGGCGATCAAGAAACACAGCGCAAATACGCATGCACATGCCTTTTTCTCAAATTCATGTTTTTGTTGATTACATGGAGATGATACAGGCATGTTCAAAAGCTTCTATTTTCAAGCCCCCAAAACAGAGTTATTGAAGACACCTGATGTTAACAAACAGAATAACTGAAGGAGAAAAATCTAAATTTTGGTTACCATTACGGTGGTCAGTGTTTGCTTTAGTTGAGCTCTTGACCCTTAAAAATTTAAACAGTTTTTTTTTTGGTTGCTGCAGTTAAGGTACAGCAGCTAGACAAGCCAAGAAAGAATAAGGACAGGTGGTGTTGTTAGTTTTGACATCATCATTTGACCTGGATTTTGATGGTGACCATCAAAAAGCATGTTGCATTGCATTCTGGGTGACACCAATCAAAACTCATTTATGGCATTATAGTAATTTCCTTTATTCTTACTATTCTATTTTTGTTTTCAATGCTACTTTTAGCAGTTTGTTTTCTAATGTTCAGACCTAATGTTTTAGGCTTTAAATAAGTTTGGTGATTCAGGTCAAATAATTATGTAAACACAACTAATATCACATAATCATGTTTTTATTTTTGCTCGTCTCTCTATTACAACTAAGTTATAACAGCCAAACCAAATCTAACTTTAAAAACATTAAGGGTCAAGAGCCCAACTAAAGCAAACACTGACCACTATAATGGTGACATAAAAATTGTGATTTTTGTCTTTGTTGATTCTGCTTGTTCAGGTCTCGTCAATAATGGTCAATCATCACTCAATTAATCACTTAATTATCTCATTAACTTTAACTTTAACTTTACGAAGAACAAAAATGACACTTCATTTTAGGACTACATGATGATATGAAGAAAATATTGCTCACTTACCAAAAAACTGGTGGCCGTTTGAATCTGCAGTTTTAACTCGTTTTTCTCCTCAAATGACGTTGCTGATTTTCGTCTAATTTGAGAAGCACCCGGCTGCAGCCTGCAGATCAAGGCGAGGCTGCACCTGGGGCGGGGTTGCACGTGCAGCCCCGCCCCATACCTACTCTGATTGGTTCGATCGTCTTTCATAGACATACATGATAAGAAATGTGTGTGTAGTTGGTGTAGGACAGAGGATGTTGATTAAAAAGCTAAAAATGCTGTGCAGTTTTACAAAGCCTTCATTATAATGCACAGAAAAAAAAAAAAAAACAAGAGTCTGTAACTCTCCATGTCTGTGAAATGATTGTTCTGCTAAATTAAGCTGATTTTTAGGCTAACAGACGAACAACCCACTACATTTAGTAAATTAATTGGGTTTATTATCCACAGTGGGAGGATCAGGCCTTTAGATAGAAAAATGAATTATGAATTAAATAATTTTTGAAAACTTTATTATTTCATATCATCAGAGTATGAGAAAGGAAATGAAGAGGATGTATCAGTATTGTTTTAATTTATATAACATGACATATTGTTACATATAATAATCTGTAATGCAGTTGATAAATGACACTTCAATAATGTGTCTGTGTGCCATTTCAATTTTTATGAAACTTGAATTTTCTTTACTGTATTGCAATTTTCCTCCCCTTTATTTCAGGAAAATATCCTGCTCCTCATTATTTTAAAGTGAAGAAATCGAGAAACTTTTATTTCTACCGGTCGTGATGATTCTGAAAGGACATACCTGTAATGTGTTGCTATAGTAACGAACGCAATTTCATGATCATCATGCTCTTATTTTAGTGCAGTTGTGTCACAGCCATTGCAGTCAAATATTGAGATAAACTTTATAATGTATCATCTATTTTTATTAAATTAATATATTAAACTGGTATCTTCTCCGATACCCATTTTATGACCATTATTGAGCCGATTCTTCTCAATCAGCTGGAATGATTCTGGACATTCTACAAACCCAATTCCAAAAAAGTTGGAACACTGTACAAATTGTGAATAAAAACAGAAAGCAATGATGTGGAAGTTTCAAATTTCAATATTTTATTCAGAATACAACATAGATGACATATCAAATGTTTAAACTGAGAAAGTGTATCATTTTAAGGGAAAAATAAGTTGATTTTAAATTTCATGGCATCAACACATCTCAAAAAAGTTGGGACAAGGCCATGTTTACCACTGTGTGGCATCCCCTCTTCTTTTTATAACAGTCTGCAAACGTCTGGGGACTGAGGACACAAGTTGCTCAAGTTTAGGAATAGGAATGTTGTCCCATTCTTGTCTGATACAGGCTTCTAGTTGCTCAACTGTCTTAGGTCTTCTTTGTCGCATCTTCCTCTTTATGATGCGCCAAATGTTTTCTATGGTGAAAGATCTGGACTGCAGGCTGGCCATTTCAGTACCCGGATCCTTCTTCTACGCAGCCATGATGTTGTAATTGATGCAGTATGTGGTCTGGCATTGTCATGTTGGAAAATGCAAGGTCTTCCCTGAAAGTGACGACGTCTGGATGGGAGCATATGTTGTTCTAGAACTTGGATATACCTTTCAGCATTGATGGTGCCTTTCCAGATGTGTAAGCTGCCCATGCCACACGCACTGATGCAACCCCATACCATCAGAGATGCAGGCTTCTGAACTGAGCGCTGATAACAACTTGGGTTGTCCTTGTCCTCTTTAGTCCAGAGGACATGGCGTCCCAGTTTTCCAAAAAGAACTTCAAATTTTGATTCGTCTGACCACAGAACAGTTTTCCTCTTTGCCACAGTCCATTTTAAATGAGCCTTGGCCCAGAGAAAACGCCTGCGCTTCTGGATCATGTTTAGATATGGCTTCTTTTTTGACCTATAGAGTTTTAGCCGGCAACGGCGAATGGCACGGTGGATTGTGTTCACCGACAATGTTTTCTGGAATTACTCCTGAGCCCATGTTGTGATTTCCATTACAGTAGCATTCCTGTATGTGATGCAGTGCCGTCTAAGGGCCTGAAGATCACAGGCATCCAGTATGGTTTTCCGGCCTTGACCCTTACACACAGAGATTGTTCCAGATTCTCTGAATCTTTGGATGATATTATGCACTGTAGATGATGATAACTTCAAGCTCTTTGCAATTTTTATCTGAGAAACTCCTTTCTGATATTGCTCCACTATTTTTGGCTGCAGCATTGGGGGAACTGGTGATCCTCTGCCCATCTTGACTTCTGAGAGACTCTGCCACTTTGAGAGGCTCTTTTTATACCCAATCATGTTGCCAATTGACCTAATAATTTGCAAATTGGTCCTCCAGCTGTTCCTTATATGTACATTAAACTTTTCCGGCCTCTTATTGCTACTTGTCCCAACTTTTTTAGAATGTGTATCTGTCATGAAATCCAAAATGAGCCAATATTTGGCATGACATTTCAAAATGTCTCACTTTCAACATTTGATATGTTATCTATGTTCTATTGTGAATAAAATATAAGTTTATGAGATTTGTAAATTATTCCATTCCTTTTTTACCCACAATTTGTACAGTGTCCCAACTTTTTTGGAATCGGGTTTATAAGTTTAATGTGGCATAATGCATTAAAACTGTGTTTTTAAAAGACTAAACTCAGTAAACACATTATTAATAAAGTATTATATTCACAGACAAGCAGATGAGTCCAGAATAAGAATGCAATGCGATTAATCACGCGTTAAGCGTTTTCCTCCCATAGAAAACCATTAGACTAAAAGGAAAATGCTTAACGTGGCGTAATGCATTAAAACGTGTTTTAAAAAGCTGACCTAACTCAGTAAACATTTTTAATAAAGCATTCTATTTACAGACAAGCAGGTTATGGGAGGAAAATGCTTAACTCCTAATTAATCGCGTTGCGTTCGTATTCTGGGCTCATATCTGCTTGTCTGTGAATAGAATGCTTTATTAATAATTTGTTTACTGAGTTTGGTCTTTTTAAAACACCGTTTTAATGCATAAGTCCACGTACTTTCACGTTAAATGCTTTTGAATGTACCAATGATTAATTTGTGAATTTGACTGGTCCAGATTAAACTTGCAGTAAACGTCTCTTGATTCAATTATAGTGAGTCAAGTTAACAATAAACAACTGCATTATAGTAAAGGCTTTGTAAAACTGCACAGCATTTTTAGCTTTTTAATCAACATACTCTGTCCTACACCAACTACACACACATTTCTTATCATGTATGTCTATGAAAGACGATCAAACCAATCAGAGTAGGTATGGGGCGGGGCTGCACGTGCAGCTCCTCCCCAGGTGCAGCCCCGCCTCGATCTGCAGGGTGTACTTGGAGAAGAAGTTGTGAAACTTGTGTATTAAATAAATTCAGTGCACACAGACTGAAGTAGTTTATGTCTTTGGTTCTTTTAATTGTGATGATTTTGGCTCACATTTAACAAAAACCCACCAATTCACTATCTGAACAAATTAGAATACTTCATAACACCAATAAAAAAAAAATAAAAAAATTAAGTGAATTGCTGGCCTTCTGGAAAGTCTCAAGTCTCAAGTCAAATCCCAAGTCCTCAAAGACTTAAAAGTTAATGAGATAAATAAGTGACTAATTAAATGATGATTGTGCGTTAGTGATGAACACCTGCTGTTATTGAGAATTACAGAAGATCAGATCTTGATGTTTTATTGGTTAAAATGATGCAACCATCATGGAGATCAGTGTTTGCTTTAGTTGGACTCTTGACCCTTGACTTGCTGTGTTAGATCTCTCTCTGTAGAAATGCATGTGGTGTTATACAATGAAGAGATATTAGTTGTTTATATGTGATGAAATCAGCTTCAGGAGCTGGCCTGATTTTGTTCAAAATGACTTTCTTTAATTTATGTGTTTAGGTTTTGCATTAAGAACTCTGTGAAACTACAGCAAAGTGTGTTGTTAGCAGCGGTTCAGAGTCAAGTTTCATGTTTGCAACACAAAAGAACCATAATCAGTCGTTTATGGGAAGTGTGAATGTCTCATAGTCTATAAAACTTTAGCATGATGTGGGAAAAAAATATTGGAGTCAGTTTGTTACTTTATTTTATTAGTGTTCTGGATAAATTGTTACACCTTTTCATATTTTATGTCGTGTCATGATTTACTTTTGATAAAAACAAAGGTTTATTATTGTGTTCATTGCCATTTCATTTATTGTATACTCTTTAAATTCACTTGTTGAAAGAACAACAGCAGCAGTATGGTGTAACATTTGTTTGAAACACATGTATTTGGTACTTGCTGCCTTATATCTTTACTCTATCCTTTCATTCTTTTCATTGCTTTGGAAAACTTGTCTCGGATGTTTCTCTGCGTTGCTTTTTGCATAACTCCTGGTCGTCGACACCAAGCTTTGTTGCAATTTCTTTCTAGGAATGAATGCTTTTTCTGAATCTTTAAAGTCTCTACGCGATCGATCTTACAGGTGTGAATATATCTGTGCAGCTCAGCTATTCGACACTCCAGTGTATTCATGTTGCTAGTGACTAGGCCGGAGACATTGTTCTCTCTTGCCTGACCTCCGTTGAATGAGAAAAGAACTGGGGAAAAAAATTGCATGTCAAAGAAGATTGAGTTTCAGAACACACCCACCGATTGCGTAACCGCCATGGACCAATAGAAACTCAAAAGGTGTTTAGGAGCAGAAACAAACTCCCCCAGAAAGTTTGCTTTGGTCAGCTGTTTCGAACTGCCGAAACGAACTTTGTTTCGTCCTGATTTCGTCCATCGAAATGATGTCATATAAGTTTGTTCTTCGATTTCGTTTGAAGTATATCGGGGCCTTAAGGAGAAGAACTGGACTATTGCCCAGTGGTCCAAAGTCCTCTTTTCAGATGAGAGGAAGTTTTGTATTTCATTTCAAGTACACCCGGCTGCAGCCTGCAGATCGAGGCGGGGCTGCATCTGGGGCAGGGCTGCACGTGTAGCCCCGCCCCATACCTACTCTGATTGGTTCGATCGTCTTTCATAGACATACACCAACTATGCACACATTTCCTATCATGTAAGACCTTTTATACAGCCTGTGTAGGACAGAGTATGTTGTTTAAAAAGCTAAAAACGCTGTGCAGTTTTACAAAGTCTTCATTATAAAGCACAGTTGTTTATTGTTAACTTGACTCACTACGTCTGATTTATTGAATCACGAGATGTTAACTGCTGCAAGTTTAATCTTCTGGACCAGTCGAATTCACAAATGAATCATTGGAACATTCTAAAACACTTAACATGAAAGTACGTGGCTTAATGCATTAAAACGATGTTTTAAAAAGACCAAACTCAGTAAACAAATTATTAATAAAGTATTCTATTCACAGACAAGCAGATATGAGTCCAGAATACGAACGCAACACCTTTAATTACACATTAAACATTTCCCTCCCATAACCTGCTTGTCTGTAAATAGAATGCTTTATTAAAAATGTTTACTGAGTTTGGTCTTTTTAAAACTCTGTTTTAATGCATAAAGCCACGTTAAGTGTAGAATGTCCCGAATTATTCCAGCTGATTGAAAAGAATCGGCTCAATAATGGTCACAAAATTGGTATCGGAGAATGTACCAATTTAATATATTTATTTAATATAAATAGATTATACTTTATAAAGTTTATCTCAATATTTGACCGCAGTGGCTGTGAGACAACTGCACTAAAATAAGAGCATGATGCGCGTGAAATTGCGTTTTTTTACTATAGTAACAGATTACAGGTATGTCCTTTCAGAATCATCACTGGCCGGTAGAAATAAAAGTTTCTTGAATTTCTTCACTTTAAAATAATGAGGAGCAGCATATTTTCCTGAAATAAAGGGGAGGAAAAGTCTATGCTATGCAATGTAGTAAAGAAAATTAAAGTTTCATAAAAATTGAAATGGCACACAGCAGACACAGACTATCGCGGTGTCATTTATCAATTGCTAATTATATGTAACAATAATTGTCTTGTCATGCTATATTAATTAAAACAATAATGATACATTCTTTTCATTTCCTTTCTCATACTCTGATGATACGAAATAATCAAATTTTCAAGAATTATTTAATTCATAATTCATTCTTCTATCTGAAGACCTGATCCTCCCATTGTGTATAATCAACCCAATTCATTTATTAAATGTAGTGGGTTGTTAGTCTGTTAGCCTAAAGATCAGTTTAATTTAACAAAACAATCATTTCAGGGACATGGCGAGTTCCAGGCTAATGTTATTTTTTTTCTTCTGTGCATTATAATGAAGGCTTTGTAAAACTGCACAGCAATTTTAGCTTTTTAAAGAACATACTCCGTCCTACAGCAACTACTCACACATTTCCTATCATGTATGTCTATGAAAGACGATCGAACCAATCAGAGTAGGTATGGGGCGGGGCTACACGTGCAGCCCCGCCCCAGATGCAGCCCCGCCTCGATCTGCAGGCTGCAGCCGGGTGCTTCTCGCAAATACACTGCATCACATCCTATTGCCCCCCAGTGTCTATATGCAGGAACTACATAACACATCAGAATTACAAATCTACAGGTGCATCCCAATAAATTAGAATGTCGTGGAAAAGTTCATTTCAGTAATTCAACTCAAATTGTAAAACTGGTGGTGTATTAAATAAATTCAATGCACACAGACTGAAGTAGTTTAATTTTTTGGTTCTTTTAATTGTGAAGATTTTGGCTCACATTTAACAAAAACCCCCCAATTCACTATATGAACAAATTAGAATACTTCATAAGACCAATAAAAAAAAAACATTTTTAGTGAATTGTTGGCCTTCTGGAAAGTATGTTCATTTACTGTACATTTACTCAATACTTGGTAGGGGCTCCTTTTGCTTTAATTACTGCCTCAATTCGGCGTGGCATGGAGGAGATCAGTTTGTGGCACTGCTGAGGTGATATGGAAGCCCAGGTTTCTTTGACAGTGGCCTTCAGCTCATCTGCATTTTTCGGTCTGTTGTTTCTCATTTTCCTCTTGACAATACCTCATAGATTCTCTCTGGGGTTCAGGTCTGGTGAGTTTACTGGCCAGTCAAGCACACCAACACCATGGTCATTTAACCAACGTTTGGTGCTTTTGGCAGTGTGGGCAGGTGCCAAATCCTGCTGGAAAATGAAATCAGCATCTTCAAAAAGCTGGTCAGCAGAAGGAAGCATGAAGTGCTCCAAAATTTCTTGGTAAACGGGTGCAGTGACTTTGGTTCTCAGAAAACACAATGGACCAACACCAGCAGATTACATTGCACCCCAAATCATCACAGACTGTGGAAACTTAACACTGGACTTCAAGCAGCTTGGGCTATGAGCTTCTCCACCCTTCCTCCAGACTCTACAAGTACAGCATAAAATGCTTTACACGTAATTAAACGCATTGAATTCTTATTCTGGACTCATCTGCTTGTCTGTGAATAGAATACTCTATTAGTAATGTGTTTACAGAGTTTGGTCTTACAGGTATGTCCTTTCAGAATCATCACAACCGGTAGAAACAAACGTTTCTCGATTTCTTCACTTTAAAAGAATGAGGAGCAGCATATTTTCCTGAAATAAAGGGGAGGAAAAGTCTATGCTTTGCAATGTAGTAAAGAAAATTAAAGTTTCATAATAATTGAAATGGCACACAGCAGACATATAAGCCTGTTGCAGATAATTATACGTAACAATAACTGTCTTATCATGCTATATAAATTAAAACAATACTTTCTCATACTCTGATGATATGAAAATCTAATTTACAAAAATTATTTAATTCATAATTCATTCTTCTATCTGAAGACCTGATCCTCCCACTGTGGATAATAAACCCAATTCATTTATTAAATGTAGTTGGTTGTTCATCTGTTAGCCTAAATATCAGTTTAATTTAACAAAACATTCATTTCAGGGACATGGAGAGTTACAGGCTAATGTTTTACTTTTTTCTTCTGTGCATTATAATGAAGGCTTTGTAAAACTGCACAGCGTTTTTAGATTTTTAAACAACATACACCGTCCTACACTAACTACGCACACATTTCCTATCATGTGTGTCTATGAAAGACTATTGAACCATTCAGAGTAGGTATGGGGCGGGGCTACACGTGCATCTCCTCCCCAGGTGCAGCCCCGCCTCGATCTGCAGGCTGCAGCCGGGTGCTTCTCAGACTTTTAGGACCTTGGTTTCCAAATGAAATACAAAACTTCCTCTCATCTGAAAAGAGGACTTTGGACCACTGGGCAATAGTCCAGTTCTTCTTCTCCTTAAGGCCCCGATATACTTCAAACGAAATCGAAGAACAAACTTATATGACATCATTTCGATGGACGAAATCAGGACGAAACAAAGTTCGTTTCGGCAGTTCGAAACAGCTGACCAAAGCAAACTTTCTGGGGGAGTTTGTTTCTGCTCCTAAACACCTTTTGAGTTTCTATTGGTCCATGGCGGTTACGCAATCGGTGGGTGTGTTCTGAAACTCAATCTTCTTTGACATGCAATTTTTTTCCCCAGTTCTTTTCTCATTCAACGGAGGTCAGGCAAGAGAGAACAATGTCTCCGGCCTAGTCACTAGCAACATGAATACACTGGAGTGTCGAATAGCTGAGCTGCACAGATATATTCACACCTGTAAGATCGATCGCGTAGAGACTTTAAAGATTCAGAAAAAGCATTCATTCCTAGAAAGAAATTGCAACAAAGCTTGGTGTCGACGACCAGGAGTTATGCAAAAAGCAACGCAGAGAAACATCCGAGACAAGTTTTCCAAAGCAATGAAAAGAATGAAAGGATAGAGTAAAGATATAAGGCAGCAAGTACCAAATACATGTGTTTCAAACAAATGTTACACCATACTGCTGCTGTTGTTCTTTCAACAAGTGAATTTAAAGAGTATACAATAAATGAAATGGCAATGAACACAATAATAAACCTTTGTTTTTATCAAAAGTAAATCATGACACGACATAAAATATGAAAAGGTGTAACAATTTATCCAGAACACTAATAAAATAAAGTAACAAACTGACTCTAATATTTTTTCCCACATCATGCTAAAGTTTTATAGACTATGAGACATTCACACTTCCCATAAACGACTGATTATGGTTCTTTTGTGTTGCAAACATGAAACTTGACTCTGAACCGCTGCTAACAACACACTTTGCTGTAGTTTCACAGAGTTCTTAATGCAAAACCTAAACACATAAATTAAAGAAAGTCATTTTGAACAAAATCAGGCCAGCTCGTGAAGCTGATTTCATCACATATAAACAACTAATATCTCTTCATTGTATAACACCACATGCATTTCTACAGAGAGAGAGATCTAACACAACAAGTCAAGGGTCAAGAGCCCAACTAAATCAAACACTGATCTCCATGATGGTTGCATCATTTTAACCAATAAAACATCAAGATCTGATCTTCTGTAATTCTCAATAACAGCAGGTGTTCATCACTAACGCACAATCATCATTTAATTAGTCACTTATTTATCTCATTAACTTTTAACTCTTTGAGGACTTGGGATTTGACTTGAGACTTGAGACTTTCCAGAAGGCCAGCAATTCACTTAATTTTTTTTATTTTTTTTTTATTGGTGTTATGAAGTATTCTAGTTTGTTCAGATAGTGAATTGGTGGGATTTTGTTAAATGTGAGCCAATATCATCACAATTAAAAGAACCAAAGACTTAAACTACTTCAGTCTGTGTGCACTGAATTTATTTAATACACAAGTTTCACAACTTCTCCAAGTACACCCTGCAGATCGAGGCGGGGCTGCACCTGGGGAGGAGCTGCACGTGCAGCCCCGCCCCATACCTACTCTGATTGGTTTGATCGTCTTTCATAGACATACATGATAAGAAATGTGTGTGTAGTTGGTGTAGGACAGAGTATGTTGATTAAAAAGCTAAAAATGCTGTGCAGTTTTACAAAGCCTTTACTATAATGCAGCTGTTTATTGTTAACTTGACTCACTATAATTGAATCAAGAGACGTTTACTGCAAGTTTAATCTGGACCAGTCAAATTCACAAATTAATCATTGGGACATTCAAAAGCATTTAACGTGAAAGTACGTGGACTTATGCATTAAAACGGTGTTTTAAAAAGACCAAACTCAGTAAACAAATTATTAATAAAGCATTCTATTCACAGACAAGTAGATATGAGCCCAGAATATGAACGCAACGCGATTAATTAGGAGTTAAGCATTTTCCTCCCATAACCTGCTTGTCTGTAAATAGAATGCTTTATTAAAAATGTTTACTGAGTTTGTTCTTTTTAAAACACGTTTTAATGCATTACGCCACGTTAAGCGTTTTCCTTTTAGTCTAATGGTTTTCTATGGGAGGAAAATGCTTTACACGTAATTAAACGCATTGCATTCTTATTCTGGACTCATCTGCTTGTCTGTGAATAGAATACTCTATTAGTAATGTGTTTACAGAGTTTGGTCTTACAGGTATGTCCTTTCAGAATCATCACAACCGGTAGAAACAAACGTTTCTCGATTTCTTCACTTTAAAAGAATGAGGAGCAGCATATTTTCCTGAAATAAAGGGGAGGAAAAGTCTATGCTTTGCAATGTAGTAAAGAAAATTAAAGTTTTATAAAAATTGAAATGGCACACAGCAGACATATTAGCCTGTTGCAGATAATTATACGTAACAATAACTGTCTTATCATGCTATATAAATTAAAACAATACTTTCTCATACTCTGATGATATGAAAATCTAATTTACAAAAATTATTTAATTCATAATTCATTCTTCTATCTGAAGACCTGATCCTCCCACTGTGGATAATAAACCCAATTCATTTACTAAATGTAGTTGGTTGTTCATCTGTTAGCCTAAAGATCAGTTTAATTTAACAAAACATTCATTTCAGGGACATGGCGAGTTACAGGCTAATGTTTTATTTTTTTCTTCTGTGCATTATAATGAAGGCTTTGTAAAACTGCACAGCGTTTTTAGATTTTTAAACAACATACACCGTCCTACACCAACTACACACACATTTCCTATCATGTATGTCTATGAAAGACTATTGAACCATTCAGAGTAGGTAAGGGGCGGGGCGACACGTGCATCTCCTCCCCAGGTGCAGCCCCGCCTCGATCTGCAGGCTGCAGCCGGGTGCTTCTCGTATATGCAAAGGGATTGAAGAATAAAAAAGTTTAACCGCATGTGTTGAAGCTGATCTCGGTTTCTAGTCATCTTTTCACAAATAATACACCTAACACAGTTTGAACTGTCCCGAACTAAATACGCTTTATCTACGTTAGTGTACTTCTTCTCGTTGCTCCGCCCCTCGACAGTGACTGAAAATGAAAGTAAACAGACTTCATCTTTCAGAAGCAGACAGACAGATATTCGACGCTCGTCTTTGTATCGAAACATTCTTATCTAAGAGCTCTTTATTTCGTGAGGTAAGTCTGAAAATCTGAATCTGCTTTTATCTCGGATTAATCATTTTATGTTGTCCAAACGGATGAAAATGAATTTACAGCTGAAGTGCGTCATCGATCGCATGTAATGAAAGTTAGTGTTAGGCTAGACTTTACCAGGCTCGGGTTTCCGTCGAGTCAAGGCCCGGTGGGCCGCTTGTAAACGGAGTCCGGTTTTATTATTTCGAAACAAAGGCGGTTTCACATGGAATGAGAGACACGCAGAAAGAGGCAGCCGGTTTTGGTAGAAGAGGAGGAGACGGGGTGCTCGCTGAAAAACTGAAAATTGAGGTGGAAAATAGTTCCCCATGAAGGGAAAGTTCATTTCTGACAATGCTAGAAAACGGAACATATTCAGATACTCTTCATCTTTGGCTTTATTATTCAAGGCATTATTGTAGGCTTTTGATTATCTTCCCGTAAGAGAGCACTTCCTGTATTAGGCTTACGTTAACCATTTTTGGTTTACAAGAACGTTGTTTTTATGATTTGTTTTTGGTCAACCAGAAAAGCTTTTTTAACATTTACACTCAGGGGCGCAGATAGGTTTTTTTAACTGGGGGGGACCAAGCTGTCCAGCAGTCAAATTTTTTCAGTCCAGAAAAATCACCAGCTCAGTCATAGATGATTGTACAGGTGCATCTCAAAAAATTAGAATATCATAGAAAAGATCTTTGTTTTTTGTAATTTAATTCAAAAAAGCAAACTTTCTTATATTCTACAATCATTGCACACAAACAAATATTTCAAGAGTTTTTTTTTTTTTAATTCTGATGGTTACAACTTAAAGCTCAGGAAAATTAAAAATTCAGTATCTCAAAAAATTAGAATATTCCTTTTTGAGCTTGGTTAGTTTGATTAATTTTGAGTATAAATACCGGGTTTCTGGGTACCTCTTGGGCTAGTTTAGAACATGCAACAGTTATCCAGAAGACGATCAACACCCTCCACAAGGAGGGTAAGCCACAGAAGATCATTGCTGAAAGGGCTGGCTGCTCACAGAGTGCTGTATCCAAATATATTCATAAAAAGTTGACTGGAAGGAAAAAGTGTGGTAAGAAAAGGTGCACAAGCAACAGGGATGACCACAGCCTTGGGAAGACTGTCAGGAAAAGCTGATTCAAGAACTGGAGTGGACTGAAGCCGGAGTCAGCGCATCAAGAGTCACCACGCTCAGACATCTCCAGAAAATGGGCTACAGCTGTCACATTCCTAGAACCAACCAAGCCACTCCTGAACCAGAAAAAACGTCAGAAGCATCTCACCTGGGGTCAGGAGAAAAAGAACTGGACTGTTGCTCAGTGCTCCATAGTTCTCTTTTTTTTTTTAGATTAAAGGCAGGGTAGGTAAAAAATTTATAAACAACTTTCTTCCAAATTTGTTTAAACTTTCTATATATATCAATGCATAATTAAAATGTAAGTACTCTGATAAAAAGAGTATAAAAATCGAGTGACTGTAGGCCATTTAATCTGTATTAAACACAGCTCATTATTTCCATTCGGGACGAAACATTGGATTGGCTTAGGCGACTGTCACTCTCTCGCAACCATGGCAACCACCATTTTGCCACACATGACCTGCCCACTTGCGCGCGCACGTTTGATTTGAGGAATTCAGGCACGGATCCTAGGAATACCAAAACAATGGCAGAGAAACAGCAAGCAAAATTCACAGTACCGGCCTATGCAGTTACTGAAGGCAAACCAGGCAAAAAAAGGAAGACAGTAACAGTACAAGAAAAGGCAATGAACAAAAAGTCTTTGGATAAACAAAGAAATAAAACGCGAGTTATATCGGCGTGGCTTTCCAGCGATGGCGAGAACTGAGGGAACTCAAGGGGCTGAAAAGTGACTCCTTGATGGCTTTATTTCTGCTGGACAGGTAAATCTTTCTTTTTGTATTTTGATCATACATATTCTTTTGTTTATTTTTTCATGAAGCATGTGTCATTAGCACACGTAGCGAGCCGTAATAGAGACGATAAATAATCTATAGTGAAGGAGCCCAGAAGGGAGGGGGTGGAGTGAATGGAAATAATGAGCTGTCTTTAAAACAGTCGTGAGAGGTCTACAGACACTCGATTTTTATACTTTCTTTTTCAGAGTACTTACATTTTAATTATGTATTGATATATATATAAAGTTTAAACAAATTTGGAAAAAAAGTTTTTTATAAATTTTTTACCTACCCTGCCTTTAAAGTAAATTTAGCATTTCATTTGGAAATCAAGGTCTGGAGTCTGGAGGAAGACTGAAGAGGCACAGAATCCAAAGTCCAATGTGAAGTTTCTGAAGTCAGTGATGATCTGGGTGCCGTGACGTCTGCTGGTGTTGGTTCTTGTGTTTTATCAAGTCCAAAGTCAGTCCAGCCATCTACCAGGAGAATTTAGAGCACTTAAGGTTTCCATCTGATGACAAGCATTATGGAGATGCTGATTTCATTTTGCAGCAGGACTTTAGCACCTACCCACAGTACCAAGACCACTTCCAAGTGGTTTGCTGACCATGATATTACTGTGCTTGATTGGCCAGCCAACATGCCTGACCTGAACCTCACGGGAATCTTTGGGGTATTGTGAAGAGGAAGATAAGTGACATCTGACAAACAATACAGAGAACCTGAAGGCCGCTATTTTGAGAAAATATAAAAAAAATTTGAGATACTGAATTTTTTATTTTTCTAAACTGCAAGTGGTAGCCATCAGAATTAAAACAAAAAAACTCTTGAAATATTTCAGTTTGTGTGCAATGAATCTAGAATATAAGAAAATTAGCTTTTTTGAATTAAATTACAAGAAATAAAGAACTTTTCCATGATATTCTAATTTTTTTAGATGCACCTGTATATGATCACTATGCTACCAGCTCCTCATAGGACCCCGGGGTCAGGAGTCATAGCACATACACAGCAAAAAATCCAGAGTGAAATCAACTCTGCTGGGAGTACATGTGAGACCACACTCAAGAGTGTGAAAGTGTTAAAATAGGAGTGTTAAATTAACACTGATCCAGAGTTAAAGTTAATGAGATAATTAAGTGATTAATTGAGTGATGATTGACCATTATTGACGAGACCTGATGTTAACGAGCAGAATAAAAAAAGACGAAAATCACTATTTTAATGTCACCATTATAGTAGTCAGTGTTTGCTTTAGTTGGGCTCTTGACCCTTAATATTTTAAAGTCAGATTTTGTTTGGCTGTTGTAATGGAGTTATAAAACAGACGGGCAAACAAAAAATATTGGTTTTCCTGAATCACTGAGTTAAGCTTTCATTGTGATTATTGCGGCCGAATGATTCTTCAGCATAGGATTACCAGCATTTTAAATACAATCTGTGGAATTTCTTAAAAGTTGTTTGTTCAAAAATCTTTCAAAGGAGTCTTTTATTTACACATGCAAACATCAAGAATCAACCTGTGAACCTCAACGACGGTGACAATCAAAAAAGCATGTTGCAGGAGACTTGTGTTGCAGTGCATTCTGGGTGCCACCTATCAAAATTCATCCATGGCTCCCATGATGCACTGTGGCATGAATAAATTATTACCTGAATTGTCTTAGTAATTTCCTTTATGTTTTAGGCTTTAAATAAGTTTGGTCTCACATGTACTCCCAGCAGAGTTGATTTCACTCTGGATTTTTTGCTGTGTACATTGTTGTTGTTGTTGTTGTTGCTTTTTTTGTGTGGATATTATTAGCCTAAATAAGCTGACTAAATATACAATTACTGTAACTGTAAACGGTTATGTAAGCTGGCTAACTTACTTTTACAACTTACCTTACAAAAACTAACCATAGCCTGTGGTTTTACTATTGAAATTAATTAATTAATAAATACATTTATTATATAAAAAAGCAAACAAAAAATGGTTACTGTAATCATGCACAAATTAACCATGGATTTACTACTCTAACCATAGTTTAACCATGGTATTTGTGGTACTGTGGTTATACAAATGGTAATTTAAGTTTTGTTGGGATAATTTTGTTTGTGTTGAGTATTTGCAGCTCGTTTCTGTATTTGTTTGTGTTGTGAGTATTTGAAGCTTGTTTTTGTATTTCGTCATGTTGCGAGTATTTGCAGCACATTTGCTGTCAAACTGATGAAGAAGTTTTCTTAATTTGCTGGTGCTTTTTCTATTTGAATGTGTTTTGTGAAGTTGCAGCGTGTTCAGCTCTCGGCCACCGTGAGCCGCGCTCATATTTTGAAATCTTAGCCCCACACGTACATACGCAACCATGGCAACGACGATCACGGAAACAATTGAAGATGACTCACAAGCATATTCAAACAAAAATGGATAAGTTGTGTAAAAAAAAAGCAAAATCAACATTACTCACCTATCAAAAAGAAACAAAGCAACCTCGGTGTCTGATTCGAGCCCTTCCCACTCCTTGAGTTTCTCTCCACCGCTGGAAAGCTGCTCCGATATTTACGCGGGTCCTGCCTCTTGCCTGATTGCAACCCTTCTTTTTAATGTTTTGTTTCTCTGATATTTTCCTCTTTTTTATCTATCATCTCTCTCAATCTACAGTCGATCTGCTAATATGCTAATTTTGAATAAAAGCGTCTGCTAAATTACTAAATGTAAATGTGATGTAATTTGTGTCCTGTGCACTCAAATTGAGCACTATCTTCTCGCTATCAGGACAAGACACGCCCCCTTACTGCTGATTGGCTACAAGTGTGTTTTGGGACTCGATCAGACACTGCGGTCAAAAGCGTGTTTCAAAAATCGCTTAGTACACGTTTAAGGAATGGCGGGCAGGTTCGCCAGTACTTAGGCTAATGTACATAGCGGAAACCCTGATTAATCCTCTGTTTACCAATAGAGCCTTTCATTGAGACAGTGAGGGGGACGGATCGGGTTACTATGAATCTGGGGGGGGACATGTCCCCCCCGTCCCTAGTGCCATCTGCGCGCCTGTTTCCACAACGTTATTCTAACAGTAATCTAACTTTCCCCTAATGGTAATAGTATAACGTTACTAGTTTTTGTTCTCAGGTTGTTATTCTAATGTTCCTAACATAACATTTATATAACTTTCTCAGAAGGTTAGTTTTTGGTTCCCAGAACGTCATTTTGTTAAAGTTTGTTTAGGTTAGCCAGGAAAGTTTTCTTGGTGAAAACAGAATATTACTTTTTGGTGTGTATAACGCTATTAATGTTCCCCTAACTTCTTTACTCGGATTTCATTCCCCCCTGTCAGAAACGAACAAGCAGACTATAACCTTAGCTGCATGGAAATGGACATGTATGGACACCTTATCAGTATTATATATATCTATATATATATATATATATATATATATATAAACACATTGTTTTTATTTATTTTTTAATTAATAAAAATGATTTTGAGCACATATGTAAGATTAAATAAGTTGAAATGAGATTAGAGCCTTTCATATCTGCTTGTGCCTGATGGACCCTGCCATTTTTTTACGCCCCTGGAGCCGGCCTTCGGGATAATTTTCATGTCATAGCTCAGATGCGGGCTGGGCCTCCCGCCTGTTTTAGGCTTCTCCTTACTTTTATATTTTAGACATCCATCAATTAGTGCTGAAAACAAAATTTGCCGCGCTGGTGGAAACAACACCAGACCGTGCTACCGGGACTCAATGGGGTTTAGTGTCCTGCAGCAGCAGCGCAGATGAACGGTTCTGCGTTCAAATACATGCAATAGGCTAAAGCTTCCCGCAAAGCACTGGCAAAAGTAAATACCATAAATGTGACAGGGGGAAATAGTAAGGAGATATTTAATTATTTACTAATAAACTAGTATTTTCTGAGTCTGTGTCGCAAGGATGAAGTTGCTGATCCTGACTCGCAATCTCATTAAACGCACCTTTAGAGAAAAAAGCATCTTTACGGGTTATGATTATAATGAAAGAGTTTTTGTTTTTGATTTCTTTTATTTCGTTAAGTAATCATTTAAAGCTTTGTATAGATATATTTATCATGTCTGCACAGCAAAATCCCCAGTAATTTAACACTCTGAGTGTGGACTCGTATAAACACTGAAGCAGTGTTAAAGTTAATGAGATAATTAGGTGATTGATTGAGTGATGATTGACCATTATTGAAGACACCTGATGTTAACAAGCACAATCGCCAAACGAGAAAATCACAATTTGTGTGTCACCATTATAGTGGTCAGTGTTTGCTTTAGTTGGGATCTTGACCCTTGACTTTTTAACATTAAATTTTGTTTGGCTGATATAACTGAGTTATAACAGACAGATAAACCGAGAGTGAAAGTCATCAGGTTGTGATGATTATGTTTTAATGTAATCATTATGTGACCTGAATCACTGAATTCATTCAGAGTCTTTTCTCTTAGTTATATTTCTTTGATTGGATATAACAACTTTTGATGCCACAGTGAAAAAGTCTGTATCTGCTAGTCCATATCAACCTCTAGTCACACAGATGTTCTTAACACAACTTCCATGAGACTAATTAGCAGCCAAAGAATGTGGTGGCTTCTGCCGCTTCTGTGAGAAATCACTCTCAAAGTCTTGAGGTTTTGATGCCAGAAGATAGACTTTGTCATCAGAGATCATGGAGCCGAGAGACTCTGTGTCTGCACACTCTTTATATAGTTTTTCCTCAAGGAGTGATCAACATTTCATACACAGTCCTTCTACCCCCATACAATGTACACATGTTACTCTCCTGCAGGAAACATATGATCATATTAGTAAAATAACTTGATTACTCTCCTGCAGGCCTCCTTACATGCACAGCAAAATCCCCAGTGTTAATTTAACACTCTGAGTGTGGACTCATATAAACACTGAAGTAGTGTTAAAAGTAACACTGAAGCAGTGTTGAAGTTAATGAGATAATTAGGTGATTAATTGAGTGATGATTGACCATTATTGAAGACACCTGATGTTAACAAGCAGAATCACTAAACGAGAAAAACACAATTTGTGTGTCATCATTATAGTGGTCAGTGTTTGCTTTGGTTGGGATCTTGACACTTGACTTCATAATATTAAATTTTGTTTGGCTTATGTAATTGAGTAATAACAGACAGACAAAAGACATTGAGAGGTGAAGATTGTTTTAATGTAATCATTATTTGACCTGAATCACTGAACTCATTTAGAGTTTTTTCTTTGAGTTACGTTTGTTTTATTGATTATAAGACCTTTGATTCCACAACGAAAGTGTAGTTTTTATACATTTGGTACAGGTCTCTTGCAAGTTGTTCTGAGTTTTTATTTTTTTATTTTGAGTGTTTTTATTTTAGGCACACACACACATCAAGAATCAGCGTATGAATCTCAACAACGGTGACAAACAGCATATTCAGATAAACAGATCAACTCTGAACATCACAAAACTACATACTAAAAAGTCACATAAAAACGGCAAAAATGATGAGTTTTTATTGGCTACAACATGCTTTTTTGATGGTCACCATTGTTGTGATGCTCACGCTGATTCTTGATGTCTGTGTGTCTAAATTAAAGAGCGCTTTATTGATGTTTTGTGTCTGTCAGATGTCTGACTACCCCAAAAATTCCAGATCTTGTATTTTTTCACCTAATTTACGTACTCAATAAATCAAACCCAATTTAGGTGTTCAGGTCACTACATGACAATAAGTTAAAAACATAATCAATACGATACCACATGATCATCTTTCTTCTGGTTTGTCTGTTTGTTATAACTTATTTATCACAGCCACATAAAGTATGAAGTTATCAACTTAAGGGTCAAGATCTCAACTAAAGCAAACACTGACCACTATAATGGTGACACACAAATTGTGATTGTATTCTTTGGTGATTCTGCTTGTTAACATCAGGTGTCTTCAATAATGGTCAATCATCACTCAATTAATCACCTAATTATCTCATTAACTTCAACACTGCTTCAGTGTTACTTTTAACACTACTTCAGTGTTTATACGAGTCCACACTCAGAGTGTTAAATTAACACTGGGGATTTTGCTGTGTGTGAAGCATGTTTTCACTGAGTTTCGGTTCATTTTTGCACTCCTGTTAAAGACAAGATACAGAAAGCGCATCGTGTTTGTTTTCTTTATTTCATAAAAGCACAATATTTTGTTGATATTGTGAGTGCACACAAATAAAAGACCCTACCCTAATGATGTATTACTCTTACCTTTATGAGCAAAAATGAAGGCGTATCCACTGAAAAAAACACAAGTGATCACGCTGGCATCTCCATGTTCTGAAGCGTCTCTGCACAAACTGATATAGCGCACATTTATCTGGGTCTAACGTTTAAACATTGTTATATGCTTGAACAGTTTTATATCTATAGATTTTATTTTAGGCGAGTCGTGATGATTTGAGAAGGCTAAATTGATCAAACATAGGCTCACTGTCTAACGCTGGCCACTTAGTCATTACTTAAAAAAAAACTAAAACTTATATTTAACAAACAAAAAATGCTCCAAACATTTTTCTAAATTAAATTAATAAAAAAACGAAACGAAAGATAATCACTTTGCTATTACATACTAAACTGAACTATTTTAACCCCTTTGTGGTCAAGGATCTGCCCCAGATTATTGTCATTTCACTTTTACAGCACGTTAAACATCACTCTCTTACTTGATCTGGAGAAACTGCATCAGTTGAAAGTTTAAAGATTCTACCTTTGATATTCGACCAATGTTTTGATAAAACATAGTTGCAGTGACAGTAATTTATTAATTTATGTCAGGAGTGCAAAATAATAAATATGTATGAGTTAGGGGTGGGCGATATCTCGATATTTAAAATATATCGAGATCTTTTTTAAACACGATATGGATTTTGACATATCGTATATATCGATATATTGTTTATATTTAATTCTGATTCCGCCACTTTGCTTGTTTGTCTTCTCTGTGCTGTGCTCGCCCCGCCTCCTTGATTTTGTTCCCCCTCCCCTTGCGTTGAACATGGCGTCGTATGAAAAAGGACAACTGGCTCCATTATATGGAGATACCTCGGTTTTAAGGCGTCGGGCGAACAGCACGCAGATGTCTACTGTAGGGCCCTATGATTTCCGCGATGCAGAAAACGCGGACGGAATCGCGGAATCCAGTCATAAAAACGGAATGTACGAAACGGAATTTGTCAAATTTTAAATGAATTAATCAAAAGTAGGCCATTGCACTCACATCAAATCGTGATATTGACTAATATCTGTAAATATTAAGCTGGAAAAGTCTATTTAAATAGGAATCCTTTATGTTGTGCGTGTCTGTGTTAATGAATGGCGCAGATGCGCTTCTTCGTTTTATTACACACACTGAAGCGCGTGACGCTCGCGGTGATTTCAGCGTCTGTCTTCTCACTAAATGAGGATGTGAACACATGCACAACATCTCCAGACCTGCTCTGAGAGTCACTTCATGAGCATCTGACCATTTGATTTCAGTAAAACTAGCGTCATATCACATCATAGACTGTAGTATCACATACACAGAACTGTAACGGTAAACCCGTCAAAATAAAAGTATTTGCCAGAAATCTATTACTAGCCTATTGTTCAGCAGAATGTACATAGCCTACTACTACTAATATTAAAATGAAACGAACATTATTTAAGGAATAATCACACAACAAACAAATTTGCTTAATTTTCAATAATTAAAAGATAAATTGAATGTTTTATGCCTTCATTTGATAACCAGAAAAATGTGAATACACAGAATTTCAGAGGGGAAAAAACATTTCACATAAGTCTATTTTAAGAAAAAAAATTAACAAATTAAGTTGTTTTTATGCATTTAAATAATTACACTTGCTTAAACACAGAATTAGGTAACAATAAAACATATGGTGAAGAAAAAAATAATGCATTTCATAGGGCCCTAAACATGTAATATTTGGCATATTTGTTTTTGCAGTAGTTTTTGGGGGGTTATTTTTCCTGTAAAGATATCGAGATATATTTTTTGCTCCATATCGCCCAGCCCTAGTTCAACCCAAATATTCAGATGTGTGCAGGACATATTATGGAGGACTTTCCTGAACCTGAGAGAGTAACTGACAAATAATGCTGACTCACAGCCTGTGAGTACACTTTCATATTTAAAGAATTTGCCAGTGATGATTCAAACATGAGTTTTGAGCAGAGTAGAGCAGCGCTTGTTGTTTCTCTGATCACTAATGCAGACACTGTTTTTTGTTATAAAAATGTTTCACAATATTACTGCTTTTGCTGTATTTTGGATCAAATAAATGCAGGCTTGGTAAGAAGAATAGACTTCTTTTTTTTTAAAAAAAAACATTAAAAATCTTACTGTTCAAAAACTTCTACTGTAATGTACACTTTATTTTTTTTCTCAATTTTTCTAAACTAAACTATACAGGGAACCCTGTTATTAAGCTTAAAAGTAATAAAAATGATTTGTATACAAGTTCATATTAGACCATTTTTTTTAAAATAACGTTACATCTATCCATTTTTATTCATTATAATAAAAAAAGAGCAATTATGAGTAAAATATAAATGTAATTTTTGCTAAATGCTCTCTAGTGTGCATTTTTCTCACTAGTTTATGGACGCTGAATGGATTTTCTGCAGTTATGTGACAAAGTTTTCTAGCTGCTGTCTTTCCGTGGTTGAAACATTCATTGAGTGTTTACATGAGACATACATTCAGTAAGTTGTAGTGTATCTTTCAACTAGGGGTGGGGAAAAAATCGATACAGCATAATATTGCAATATTTTCCGTGGCAATACTGTACCGATACACCAAGTATCAATCTTTTATTATACTATTTGGTAGGATAATAAAATCAATTTCTTGACTATCCACTAGATGGTGGTGTTGAGTTTTTTTCTGGTGAGGTCAGCTGGGTCACCATCAGCATTTAGTAAGTTAGTAAAATGAAGAAAGCAGCATTGCGGAAAGTTACAAGTAGGGCTCGCTGCAGCCTGCGGTGGACATCCAACCCCGCCCACATCCAAGTGTGACATCAGAAGTCACGCCCATCCCGACACAACCCCGCCCACGTCCAAGTGTGACGTAAACGAAAGCCACGCCCATATCAAATACGTCTCCTCATGTGATTTCCCCATCCCCGTGCCTGGAAACCCGGAAGTATGTTGAAGCAATTTATGGAAGTTAATGGGATCTAAATAAAATAATATTGTCCTTCGTTTTACTAATACACGTTTTCTTATTTTTGTAAAGGATGTCTAGGCTAAAATGGCACAACTTAAATCTAATATATATTTAATATGTCTAATATACGGAGCTGATTTCGTCATCATAACAGCTCCTAAAAAGCTTATGTTGATTAAAGTAGGCTTATTGTCAATTAAAACTTTTAAACCTTACCTTGTTCATTTATGTAATGAGATAAATTCACTTTTATTAAAAAACGATTTTGACCTACCCAAGGCAAAATTGAAATGCATCAAATTTAAAGGGGACAATCAGATTTTGGTATTATAAAAGTATGCAAATTTATTGTAAAAGTTGGTATTGTATAATTGTCATTTAATTTTCTAAAGATTTATTCCACTTATCATAAAGTGTTAACATTTGAATGATAGAATCAACAGTTCCCCATATGCAGTAGGCTACACATACTTAGGCTGAATAAAGATTGCATTGATAGATTATATAAGTAACATGACATTGACCTTCAGGCCTTGTTCATCACAACTTGATATGAAACATGTCCAGGTCCTCCACATACTTAAAGATGAATGAAAAAGGCATCCATTGTTTCATTGGGTATTTTTATATTTATTATTTTACAAAAATAATTACATGTACAATTTTACAAAAAAAAAAAAATAATAATAATAATAATAATATACACCACCAGTTTTTGAACAGTAAGATTTTTATTATTTTTTAAAGTCTCTTCTGCTCACCAAGCCAGGATTTATTTGATCCAAAACACAGCAAAAACAGTAATGTGAAATATTTTTACAATTTAAAAGAACTGCTTTCTATTTGAATGTATTTTAAAATGCAGTTTATTCCTGTGATCAAAGCTGAAGTTTCTTCATCATTACTCCAGTCTTCAGTGTATTAACATAATAATAATAAAATGTTTTTTGAGCATCAAATCAGCATATTAGAATGAAGGATCATGTGACTGGAGTAAGTCACCTTTCAAATCACAGGAATAAATTTCATTTTAATAGAAATATAGAAAATTGTTATTTTAAATAGCAAAATATATTACAAAAGCAAAATATTATACAAATATTTTAAAATTGGACTGTTTTTGCTGTACTTCGGATTAAATAAATGCAGGCTTGATGAGCAGAAGATATTTCTTTAAAAACATTAAAAAATGTCACTGTTCAAAAACTTGACTGGTTGTGTTTAACAAAAGATATGCTCCAAATATTATAAAGTCTGAGCAGCTGAATGATCAGATAAACAGTTGTTGACATGCAGTACACACACATACATACATAGACTACACAGAGAGATTCCTTGCTTTAATATATCCTCCGATTCTCCCTCCAGGTAGTCTTTGATGGCATTCTGTTGATTTTTACTGTCCATCTGGAGAACGGCAGGCCCTTCCACCTCCCCACAGAATAACCCACGATGACTCTGTACCACGCTGGACCAATGTCCCTTACAAACTTCCACTTTATGTCCTCTTGGCGCTCCTGTTAAAAATAGAGAATACATACGTGTTGGGGGTATATGTGTCCACTAAAAATTATTTACCTCATCATTCTACATAAACATATTTATGATTTTAAACCACAAAAATCAATCAGTATCTAAAGAAATGCTCTCACCATACCTCCATGCACCACTGCATGGCTTATGTGGTCCTTCAAGTGAATTGTAACAAGTAATTTTCTTTACTGGTGAAACTGCAGCAGGGACCCCTTAACCCGGGAGAACTGCCCTGCACCAGGCTTGGACTGAAAATGTGTAGAATGCTGTAAAACATGACAAACAAACATTATGTGATCTTTTCGTTAACATAGAAGAATACAAAGATAATTTGTGACATACACAGAGTTATCCAGCAAGACATAATGAAATGATGCGGTTGCCCAACCAAGTTACTGTGCATGGGTACTGTGATCAGAGTATATCATTAAAGAGGTCATATGTGTGTGTGTGTGTGTGTGTGTGTGTGTGTGTGTGTGTGTGTGTGTGTGTGTGTGTGTGTGTGTGTGTGTGTGTGTGTGTGTGTGTGTGTGTGTGTGTGTGTGTGTGTGTGTGTGTGTGTGTGTGTGTGTGTGTGTGTGTGTGTGGTGGTGGGGGGACAGGTAAGTACATATGTGTGAGAGGGATGAAGTGTGTGTGTCTGAGTGGGTGAGATGAGTGTTATGTGTAGGGGGGGAGGGTATAAAAAAATATTGCACATTGATTCATAATTGATTTTATGTTGTAAGACTTGTGCCTTCTATCTATCTATCTATCGATCTATCTATACATGTATGTATGTATGTATTTGTGTGTGTGTGTGTGTGTGTGTGTGTGTGTGTGTACGCATGCATGCCACGAATACATACATACATATATACATACATGTGTGGATAGATAGACCCTCCAACATAAAAACACTCATCTCACCCCCCACCCCCAAACACACACACACACACACACACATATATATAAGTATATTTGTTGCTAGCAATAACGTGCCTGTGTGAAGTTGAAATTAAAAATACTTACTGTTGTTTATGCACATGCACACAAATGACGCACACGTTCTTAAAGTTGTCAACGTTTGGTAAAGACCAAAGATATATATTTTTTTTACTTACCGACACGGCAAACAACAGCTTCTTTTTTAGCGGTTGGCAAACAATACAAATTATCTTCTTATCGATGCTTCTTCCTGTTTCAAAATGAATGAGAATGTGACGTATTTTGACATGGGCGTGGTCTGTGACGTCACACTTGGATGTGGGCCGGGTTGGATGTCCACCGCAGGCTGCAGCGAGACGCTCCTCGAAAGTTATCAGGAAAGCCCTGTCTGCATTTAAATCCGATGTATGAACTTACTTCGGATTTGTAAACAAGTACATGGACCTGGCTAGAGATGCTGGAAGGAGACTTCTCCAGGACTTAACACTGTAAAACCTGACAAGTCACAGTAACTCAAACCGTTTGAGTAAACAGATTGCCTTTACTTAAACCATGTAAGTTTTAAAACTTTGCAATTATGTAATCAAGTGATTAATTAAGTGCTGATTGAGCTTTAGTGATGAACAGCTGCTGTTAACAAACAGCATCACCAGCTCCACTTATTAATAACCAGACTGACTTTATTTCTGTCAGACGTCTACAGAAGATCTTATTGAGAATTAACTAAGGTTTAGATGTTGATTTATTGTTTCATTTGAAGTAACCATGTTAGAGATCAGTGTTTGCTTTAGTTGCGCTCTTGACCCTTGATTTCTGTCTTAGATTATTTTTTTTTTTGGACGTTGTAACCATGTGTTTTTGAAACATGTTTGTTATAACTCAAAAAAACCCAGAGAAAATATGGTCAGGTATTGGTTGTTGTACAGCATATTGGTGATGATAATCATCAATTATAGAGCTGTTCAGAGTTCAAAATCTCACTAAATAGGTGTTTTATAGTTAGTTCAGTTGATTACAACGAAAGCCATTCAAAAAGTCAGTGGTATCTTTACAAAACTCATCCATGGCTCCCAGCATGCTCTGCTGCATTGTTTTTTGTTTTTTTATGGTCACCATTGTTGAGGTTCATATGCTGATTATTGATGTATGTGTGTGACTAAGTGACACCACAGAAAACCAAACTGTTTGGAAAGTTCTTTATATTAACTGATTATCACAGAACCACTGGCTTTTAGAATCACTTTTATTGTAATCAATCCAACTAATTACACAACACCTAGACATCAGAGATTAGACTCCAAACAGTTCAATAATCAATTATTATCATCACCAATATACAGTATCCCAGCAAACATGCCCACGCGGGCCCACTGCGGGTTTTCTGTGGGACAGTGTGGGCAGAGCAAACCCACACTAAACCCACGTGGGCCCCATGTGGGTTAGCCCATGTGGGGCCCACAGCAGTTTTGCCCATTCTGGGCCCTATGTGGGTTTTGTGTGGGCAACGCACTGTGCCCACAAAAAAAAAAAAAATAAAACACCCTGGGCCCCATGGTTTTTTTTTTTTTTTACAAGCAAATTTTGCACTAAAATTAGATTTCTGTGATGATGACAGTAAAATGAAAGCAATAAATTGTCCACAACAAAAATATAATATATGCGGTGTGTGTGTGTTATGTGTATATCTATTATGTATATATAAATACACACACATCCATTAGTTTGGATGCGATTAATAGCGATTAATTGTTTGACAGCACTAATAGCCATTGATTGCATAATATATGTATGTGTAGTGTGTATTTTAAATATGTATATATAAATGCACACACATACAGTATATATATATTTTTTACTGTACATATTAAAAATATTTACATGTATAAACATATATATATTCATATTCTTATAATTTATATATAAATATATTTAATATATAAACATAACATATTTTTATTAAATATATACATGCATGTGTTTGAATTTATATACATTTACATTTGGTCATTTAGCAGGTGCTTTTATTCAAAGCGACTTACAAATGAGGACAATGGAAGCAATCAAAAACAACAAAAGGGCAATGATATGCAAGTGCTATAACAAGTCTCAGTTAGCTTAACGTAGTACATGTAGCAAGTTTGTTTATTATATAATAAAAAGAAAACGGGTAGAATAGAAAAAGAATAGAGCAAGCTAGTGTTAGAGGCCTTTTCTTTTCTTTTTTTTTGGCTTTTTTTTTCTTTTGTTAATTGTATAATAAATAAAAAGAAAATAGAATACAAAAAGAAAAGAGCAGTTAGTGTTATTTATTTATTTATTTTGAGAAAACAAGTTAGTAAATTAATAGAGTGCAAGTCTAAATGGGGCAAGTTTTTTTAAAGAATAGAATTAGAATAGAGAGTGCTAGAGTTAGAGGGTCAAATAAATATGGAAGAGATGTGTTTTAAGCCGATTCTTGAAGATGGCTAAGGACTCAGCTGCTCGGATTGAGTTGGGCAGCTCATTCCACCAGGAGGGAACATTTAATTTAAAAGTCTGTGAAAGTGATTTTGTGCCTCTTTGAGATGCACAATAAAGTGATGTTCATTTGCAGAACGCAAGCTTCTAGAGGCACATAAGTCTGAAGTAATTAATTTAGGTAAAGGGGTGCAGAGCCAGTGGTGGTTTTGTATGCAAACATCAATGCCTTGAATTTTATGTGAGCAGATAATTGTAGCCAGTGCAAACTGATAAACATATATACATAATAAATATACACAGAACACACATATATATTATGTAAAAAAAAAACAAAAAAAAAAAACTTATTTTGGATACGATTAATCGTAATTGATCATTTAAAAACACTAATATAGGCCTATATATATATATATATATATATATATATATATATATATATATACACACACATACACACACACACACACACAATTAATTAATCGGTTATTTGTAACAGTATACATTGTTTTTGTTGTAATACCCTGTAGGCTATTATTAAATAACATTCATTTATTTGACAAAATAAAACCATGTGAATAAACAGATTATTGACTGATTTGTTAATTTATTCATTGTTATTGCTGGTATTGGACAGTGATGTAATAATTTATTAAATATTTCTGAAAGGAAAAAATGAAAAAGTAATATTTAATAATATAATACATTAAATGGGGCGTCAGCTCTTCAGCACGTGATTAATTCTAGCCAATGAAAGCTGGAGCTGCTGGAACTCTGCATAGTTAATGAGCTGTCATTCCGGCTTCAACTGATACCATCCAGCTCCGCTCAACCAGGTAAGCTTTTTAAATTTCTCAGTTAATTTCTGAATTTTCCATTACAATTTGTAAAATTCTTCAAAATAGTTGTGAATTAATTAATTAATAGGAATTAAATTACACATTTTATTTTGATTATCAGTGTTGCTTGTGGCGTTTTTAAATGACCAACGGTTTTAACGGCCAACTAACGTTAGCCCCTTCAGATCGCTTTCTGAGGTAACGTATAATCTCTGGTAATATATCCTTTCAAATTGAACATGAATTCATTAAATTAATTTGTTTTAACGTCCATTTTGGTGTTAATTAGGTTTATTTTCCTTTTCTGTCTTTTTGTTTTAATACTCAACAGCGAGCAGTAAGGGTAGTCCTACATAGTCTAATGGAGTTAAGTCCGTATAATGTCTCTGTTATAAAGTTCTAAATAGCAACATAAACGAGGATTTATATAGCATAATACAATACCTCGGCTACACACGCTTATTAAATCTCGTTATCATTAATGTATGGCTGTTCATAACTGATAGACTTCGGTAAACTCCGCGCTGACAGGTAACGTAACGTTACGACCGCTGCGCAAACAATATACATTCGCTTAAAGATTATTACAAAGATACTGTCATTTTACTGTCATGTTAATGTTACTTAAAAATAATATATTATAAATATCTTTGTAGGAAGAGTTTCGCGTCTCACACACGAGCTGGCGCGAGCACCGAGAGAGAGAGAGAGAGAGAGAGGAGTGTGTGTGTGAGAGAGAGAGAGAGAGAGAGAGAGAGGAGTGTGTGTGTGTGTGAGAGAGAGAGAGAGAGAGAGAGAGAGAGAGTCGTTAGCGTAGCCTACTGTATTATACAGTCTATGGTATGTACCCATAAAGATGATGACACTGTCAGATGTAATCAGCCATCAATAGTTTAGCAATCAATTATGAAAATATATAGTGAATGTAAAAATATAGCCCAGAAAATATTAAGGTAACTTATTCATGTAATTATGATTTCTCTTGACTGCATGTTCATTCATACAAACCTATGTAATATTTAAGTGATGTTTTTTTTCTTTTTTCTCCCTTTTCCATTCTCAGATATTAAACCATATATTAAATAATTTTTCAACTTTAGTTTTAAACCATTAACATAATGTCTTCTCTTTTTTGAGTATTGATGGCCATCTAGTCCTGATTGCAGAGTTAAGCTCCAGCCCCAGTCCTGTACTGCTGAAGCAGCTGATCAAGGTCTTCAGGATCACCACACACTTCAGACAGGTGTGTGGACAGGCTGGAGATAAACTCTGCAGGACACCACTGTTGTAAGTGATCAACCTAGCAGTCATCCTGCGTCTCTTCTCAAAGGTGTCAGAATAAAATTAAATTTTAATTTGTATTGATATATGCAATATTTCACTGAAATTCATTGATTTTCTCTCTTTTTCTCCATTTAGTTTGTGTCAGATGCAGATAAAGAGTCACCAGGAACAGGTCACTGCATCTTTTGTCATGTAAGTACACTTCAATTTATTTAAAGCTGCATATTAATGCATCAAGTTAAAGTCATTAGTTATTTCTTAAAGGGCTCATTTTTCCAAAAATGAAAGGTCTATCATCATTTACTTATACCTGTATTACTTACTTACTGTATTACAATAATAAGCTATTTTTATCTGTGACTCAGACATACTCTTGGGACATAGTCTCAAACCCAGCGAGCACCTTAACATATGTTTATAAAAGTGGTAATATTTAGGGGTGTCCCCGACTAAGAATTTTCTAAGAATTTTCTAATCTTGCCGATAGTCGACTGATAGTCAAATCATCTGTTTGGGGGCGGGGTTAAAATAGACATTCAGACATTCGACAGCCATAATTACTGACGGTAACACACAGGTAAAGTGTGAAACGGACGCCTCGTGGTTACAAAAATAATGTTCTGATTAAAAGATAGTTAACATTAAACATCAGCGAAACTAAGAACATTTTTTTTTATAATAGTGCTCTCATTATAACGTTATGTATATGACAGTAGTTATTAATGTTCTGCATTTTTGATGACCAGTAGAATGAAAAGTGAAAGAAAGTGGTGACATTTGCCAAGGATGGTAACCCATACTCGAAATTGGTGCTCTGCATTTAACCCATCCAAGTGCACACACACAGCAGTGAGAAGTGAACACACACCCGTGTTGTACCCTACCTGATTGTAAGAAATCCAGTCTTTCACTCTGCCTTTGTCAACTTGAGTCTTGTTGAACTTTTAAATCTCTGCCGCCAAGATGCTTCTCTGTCGGTCTCGGATTATATTAGGTGAAACTGAAATCTATAGGGGTGGTTGGATTTGATCATGCACGTTAAAATATTTATATAAAGCTTCTTTTTCAGAATCTTATTTACAGCAATATCTTAATAGGCTGAATATAAACTTATTTGGAGAAAACCGGTAGTTCTATGTGAAATCAGACATTTGAGCATTTATAGCCGAATTGGCATGATCATAACAGCATGACTGTGAGATTTTTGGTCGAATCGGGCTCCTCCTATCAAAGCATTGAATTGTCGATTATTCAGGGTCACCCCTAGTAATATCTAAGTGTTTTGCCAGAATATAACTTAACCTTGTGTTAAAACCATTTTTAATTATGTACTCAATAATGCCTTCTGTTGTTGAACTGGGAAAAAATTAACACAACACACGCATATTGGATATGGATATGTCAATGTGTTTAGACCTGAAATTTGAAAATGTTGTAAATTAATTATTTTAGTCTTTCATTCAGTTTTCCCTTAATCTCACTCTCAATCTCAATCAACCACTGCTCTCTCATTGTCTCATGTATTCATTCACACTCTGTCACTCTCTGTGTATCTCTGCCATCAATAAAGAATACATTTATTTTTAACATTAAAAAAGATCCACCAAAAATATAAGTGCCCTGGGAGACTTCCTGAGGTGGAAACTTTGATTTTGTTTAGGTTTATATATATATATATATATATATATATATATATATATATATATATATATATATATATATATATATAATTTTTTTTTTATTATTAT
The DNA here is from genome assembly GCA_024542945.1 of allo-octoploid hybrid of Carassius auratus x Cyprinus carpio. NCBI lineage: Eukaryota > Metazoa > Chordata > Actinopteri > Cypriniformes > allo-octoploid hybrid of Carassius auratus x Cyprinus carpio. The sequence continues at coordinate 670,152 of JANHFF010001134.1, forward strand.
ATATTTTTTTTTACATTTTAATTGTTTTCTTTCTCAGGTAGATGCTGGAACGAAAAGTAGCCAGGCCACAGCATCTAAAATGGAGACTTCTATTAAAGTGGCTCCGTAACGTAAGAGACTTGGACAGTGGAAGGAGCAGAAGAACCAGAAGATCAGAGATCAGGCAGAGCTCTACTGGTGCCTCTTAGGGGATTGATTTATCTATAATTATCTATAATATCTACTTAATGTTCTGATGTAGTTATAATTGGTCATTGTTCTGTTTTATAAATCTATTCAAACCATTCTAGTGTTCAATAGTTTGGGGTCAGAAAGTATTTTTTTATTTTAAGAAATTACTTGTATTCAGCAAGGGTGCATTAAACTGATAAAAAAAATGCTGCTCTTTTAGATTAGATTAGATTAGATTAGATTCAACTTTATTGTCACTGCACATGTAAGGTACAAGGCAGCGAAATGCAGTTAGCATCTAACCAGAAGTGCAATAAGCAGTAAGTACAGAATATACAAGGTCTACAATATGTACAATAACTATACAGATAAGTATTATGGACAAAATTTACAGATTTTAAATACTATCAGCATGATATACAGATAGGTGTACTATGAACATATTATACAGATGAATATGTGAAGTGTATGTACACTATAGGCAGAACTATGAACATATGAACAATTTAAACTATTGCAATGGAAAGTAAAGTGCATAGAAAATATTCAGTGTGCAATGGATTATTCAGTGTTCCTGGATGAACAGACAGTAGTGCAAGTAATAGCAAGTTTGTTGTTTTTGCTTGTTGTAAATAAATAAATAAATAAATCAGTCAGATGTAGTGATGAAGTGGGGGAGGAGTCTGTGTGTATGGTGTGGGGGGTGTCAGAGGGCAGAGTTCAGCAAGGAGACAGCTGTAGGGAAAAAGCTGTTCTTGGATCTGCTGGTCCTTGTCCGGAGGCTCCTGAAGCGCCTCCCGGAGGGCAGGAGGTTAAACAGTCTATGGTCAGGGTGAGAGGAGTCCTTAAGAATGCTGCGAGCTCGACGTACACAGCGTTTCCTCTGGATGTCCTCAATAGCAGGAAGTGGTGTCCCTGTGATGCGTTGGGGGGTTTTCACCACCCTCTGCAGTGCTTTGCGGTCAGCCACCGTGCAGTTCCCATACCAGACTGTGATGCAGCTGGTCAGGATGCTCTCGATCGCACACCGGTAAAAGTTCACCACTATGGCTGAAGACAGCTGGTTCTTCTTCAGTGTTCTGAGGAAGAAGAGGCGTTGGTGAGCCTTCTTGACCAGGCTGGAGGTGTTTGTGGTCCAGGACAGGTCCTCCGTGATGGTGGTTCCCAGGAACTTGAAGCTGGAGACACGTTCAACAACCATCCCGTTAATGTGGATGGGGTCATGCGTGCTTCCTTTCTTCTTCCTGAAGTCCACAATGAGCTCCTTTGTTTTACTGGTGTTAAGGAGCAGGTTATTGTCAGCGCACCATGTGGCCAGGTGCTGTACCTCTTCCCTGTAGGCAGTCTCATCGTTGTCACTGATGAGGCCAATCACCGTGGTGTCGTCTGCAAACTTAATGATGGAGTTGCATCCATGCACAGGCTTGCAGTCATGGGTGTAGAGGGAGTAGAGAAATGGGCTCAGCACACAGCCCTGTGGTACGCCAATGTTAAGTGTGATGGTGGAGGAGCAGGTGTGGCCAGACCTAACATGCTGAGGCCTGTTGGTCAGAAAGTCCATGATCCAGTTGCAGAGGGAGGTGTTAATGTCCAGGTCTCCAAGTTTTGTGGTCAGCTTGGAGGGAATGACGGTGTTAAATGCTGAACTGAAGTCAACAAACAACATCCGTACATATGTGTTGTTACTGTCCAGGTGTGTGAGTGCAGAGTGCAGCACTGTGCATACTGCATCCTCTGTGCTCCTGTTTCTGCGGTAGGCAAATTGATGTGGGTCCAGTGTGGGTGGGAGGCAGTCTTTGAGGTGTGCTAGGACCAATCGCTCAAAGCACTTCATAATGATGGGTGTGAGTGCTACAGGGCGGTAGTCATTTAAGCACATCGGGGAGGAGTGTTTCGGTACTGGCACAATGGATGTGGACTTAAAACATGTTGGCACAGTTGCTTGGGTGAGGGACAGGTTGAAAATGTCTGTGAAGACCCCTGCAAGCTGCTCTGCACATGCTCTAAGCACACGTCCAGGAATGCCATCCGGGCCGGCAGCCTTGTGTGCATTGATCCGGCTCAATGCAGTGTGGACATCTGAGGAGGTGAGTTTGAGAGGTTGGTGGTCTGCTGAGTGTGTGGTTTTGGTGGCCGTCTCCTTGCTGTCGCTGTTGAAGCGAGCATAAAAGTCATTTAGCTCGTTAAGGAAGGAGACGTCCGTGACCATTGGAGTGGAGTTGCTTGGTTTGTAGTCACTGATGGCCTGGATGCCCTGCCACATGCGTCGGGGGTCAGAGTTGGAAAAGTGTTCCTCTACCTTCAGCTTGTAGCAGTACTTGGCCTTTTTGATGCCCCTTTTCAGGTTAGCCCTGGATTTACTGTAGGCCTGCACGTCATCTGACCTGAAGGCAGTGTTGCGGGCTTTCAGCAGAATTCGCACCTCCTTGTTCATCCATGGCTTCTGATTAGGGTATGTTGTGATCTGTTTTTCTGATGTAACACTGTCAATGGTGGTGTTGATGTAAGTCAGTACAGAGGAGGTATAGGTATCAATGTCCGTGTGAGAGCCACAGGCAGCCTGAGAAGCAAACATACTCCAGTCCGTGTGTTGAAACCTGTCCTGAAGTAAAGAGTCTGCTCCAGCTGGCCACACTTTGATGGTCCTCACTGATGGCTTCACACGGTTGATGAGGGGTGAATACTTGGGGGTGAGAAACAAAGAAAGGTGATCAGACTGTCCGAGGTGGGGGAGGGGGGTCGCGGTGTAAGCTCCATCAATGTTTGTGTAAACATGATCCAAAGTTTTGTCTCCTCTGGTGTGGCAGGAAACATGCTGGTGAAATTTGGGGAGCACTGTCTTTAATTTGCAGTGATTAAAATCACCCGCGACAATAAAAGCAGCCTCCGGGTGAGCAGTCTGTTGTTTACTAATGGCTGCGTGAAGTTCGTTCAAAGCAAGCTTGGCATTAGCATCCGGTGGAATATAGACTGCAGTTATTATGGTGGAAGTGAACTCCCGCGGCAGATAAAAAGGTCTACACTTAACCATGAGAAACTCTAGGTTAGCTGAGCAGTGTCTCCCAACAATGACAGTGTTCGTACACCAAGCTTTGTTAACATAAATGCACAATCCACCACCTCTTGTCTTGCCGGAGTCATCTGCTGTTCTATCTGCCCGGAGCGTGTAGCGTCCGGCTAGCTCAATAGCATTATCGGGTACGTCGTTGTGTAGCCATGTTTCTGTGAAAACCATGACATTGCAGTCCAAAAGTCTCTAACTGTGGGTGATGCGAAGTCGTAACTCATCCATTTTGTTCACCAGTGACCGCACATTAGCGAGGAAAATGCTCGGTAAAGAGAGCCGGAGCGGTGTTAGCTTTAGCTTAGCTCTTAGACCTCCGCGCTTCCCCCGCCTTTGTTTACGATCTCGACGCCGCCTGCGAGCACTTCCGCCCGGCCGGGTAGAGTGCGCAGCCTCGGGTGTTCTGGCGATCTCAGGGATGAGTCGAAGATTGGTGATAAAACTGTTGGAAAAGTCCTCACCGATATCCAAAAGCTCCCGTCGGGTGTATGATGTTAAAGCAAAGCTGTTCAGTACGAACAGACCCGAGATGAGCAGGAAAAATACTGCAAAATTGCAAAAACTGGAGAGACGCTGAGCCTCGCGATGTGTACGCGCCGCCATCTTGGTCATAGTATTAAAAGCTCTATTCAAAATAACCTGAAAAAAATATTACTGTTTCCAAAAATGAAGCAGCACAACTGTTTTTGAGATGATAAAAAAAAAATGTTTATTAAACACCAAAACAGAATATTTGAATAATTTATTTTGGATTGTATGACACAGAAGACTGGAGTAATGGCTGCTGAAAATTAAACATAGTTTTTTTTTTGTTAATTACAACAGTTATTTAAAGTTGTAATATTTCATAATGTTACTGCTTTAACTGTATTTCTTATCAAATAAATGTAGTTTTGGTGAGCATAAGAGACTTGTTTCAAAAACATTTACAAATCTTACCTATCCTAAACTTTTGAACAGTGTTTTTCTGCATTTTTTACATGACCGTGAATAAATCAAAGTATTTGAAATTTATGACTCTTAATTTACTACTTCTACTTTCAAAGTATAATTGTTCTGCATGTGATTGAATAGTTATATTGCAGCATTCTGCAGGTACAAAGTTTTATTTGTTAAGGCCACAAAGGCCCTACACAGGTTTATGTCCACATTTCCCTCCAAAGTGTGGGCATACTGTGAGGTCTGCTGGGGCCCTAGGTACACATTTTCAGCTGGAATGCTACTTAGGACAAAGAGAGGGCATACTTTTTGCCCACAGTATTCCCACACTTTCCTCACTGTGCCCACACCCAGCCCACCCTGTGTACATACCTGTGGGCATTTTATTGGCACAACTGGCCCCATTGGGGGCCCACTCAGCTTTGTGTGGGCCAGCCCACACTCAACCCACACTTTTGGGCTATCCCACTTGGGCCCCACACGGGCCCCATAGTGTGGGGCCCACACGTGCCCCGCATTTCAGAGAAGGGTATAACTGCTGCCTGGAGATCTCCAAATGGGGGCGGGAACTCCAAAACGGGGTGGGAGCTCCAAAATAGGGCGTGGCTTCCTCCCATTGACAGACAGGCACATGACACGCAAGCGCAATTTTTCCCCCCAATCAACTTAAGTGCAAACGCCGCCCCGTAACTGATTCTAAAGATTTTATTGGTTGTGTCAATTAAAGTGTTGTTTCCTACACTATGCGATATGAGATCATTCCATAACTCCCCAACTGGACCTCGCCGGACAATGGCACCTTTTTAGTTACACCCAGCGTCACTACCCCTTTCTACCCTGCAAATTTCGAGCCCCAGGATGCCCCCGTTGCTGAGAAAAAAGCGTTAGAGCTGCGCTGGGACGGCTCGCGGGAGACCTCGTGGGTGATTCACGTTTATATCATTAAGCAGAGGTTCAAACTCCAGTCCGAACATCACTGGCCACAAGCTTTGGGGTTGCTCTCACAGAGAATATTTATTTATATAGCATATTTTATTTTATGAAAATAAAATAAACTAGAAACAATGTTTAATTTATAAAATTTTAAGACCCGGGAGAGAAGTCAATGCTGAATAAAGTCGTAGTTTTTGATATTTTTGGACCAAAATGTATTTTTGATGCTTCAGTAAATTCTAACGGACCCTCTGATGTCACATGGACTACTTTGAAGATGTTTTTGTTACCTTTCTGGACGTGGACAGTATACCGTACATACATTCTCAATGGAGGGACAGAAAGCTCTCGGACTAAATCTAAAATATCTTATACTGTGTTCCGAAGATGAACGGAGGTCTCACGGGTTTGGAACGACATGAGGGTGAGTCATTAATGACATAATTTTCATTTTTGGGTGAACTATCCCTTCAAGGCTACTCTCTTTCCACACGTGCGTCTGTAGCTGCTGTCGTGCTGTTGGGGGAGCTGTAGTCCCAGTGAAGCTCTGGCAAGCCATTCTTACCATCTGCTCTCTGCCTTTCTCACATGCTTCCTGTGTGCGTCTCATCTCCCCGAGAGACTGGCTCCTGGACGCTTCGACTACATCCGTACCTCATTTTATTGATTTTACCATCATCTTTGTGTAGTTCTCAATGGTTAAAGAGGTTTACACTGGTGTCACGTGGTTTTTCCACTCGCTCTCCTCCAAGGTCACAGTCACCAGCTCTTTCACAACCATGAACCATGGGGGTTCTTGCACTGGGCATCCTGCTCAACCTGGGCATCATCTGCATCTTTAGTGCCGGTTTGCCGCGAACACCTTCATCAGGAGTAAAAAGCTTTCTTGACCACTCCACACCTCACTGAGCACCTTCCTGGACGATTTTACACTATAGCGCACTTATACAGTCACTTTCAATTATACTTTTCTACTAAGAAGCTAAACGTTTAGGCTCTCACTCATTGTAGTTTCCTTTTATACTTACGGTTTATTATCTCAGCTGAAACCCTAATGATAATCGTGAGCTTTCAGGTGGTGTTATTTTATTCTTTAGTCATCATTGTGAAAGGTTGAGGGTTGAAGGACGCTAATATTGATTTTTACAGGTTATATTCTAACATAGTTCTGGGGTTTCAATAAACACAACATGATGTTTGTGTCACTCCGTATTAATGTTGTGTAACATTAACTGGAAAATAGCATCAATCAGGGATTTTATATTTGCACATAACATCATTAATATAAATAATCCAGTTTTATGATTGTTGCATATCAAAATATACAAAAATTATGGTGGGCATCATATTTAAACTACTGGCAGGTTGGTGAATTTTTCCCCTTTAAATACTCATATTTGTAATGTCCCTTTTTATTATAATTTGGATTTACTGGAACACCTTTGAATAATCTCAGGTGCAGTAACAAATTAATTAAGGGCTTTTTTCACTGTTACATATCGTGAAGGCATCATTCTCCTACTGAACTGCATCTCATGGGAATATGGGGCTGCACTGGAGTCCTTCACTGAGGTTTAGATGTTTCTAGACGTTTGGGGAACAGCTTTGATTCATGTGTCGTCCTCTGCATCTGCTCACATTTCTGTAGTAGTGTTTCGTTCATTGCAGGTTTATGGCATACAATACACTGTTTATATTCTTACACAAGCTTTTCATATTTAACTGCATTTTGCCAATGCACTTGTGGATCCAGTGCAAGCTCGAGATTGTTTTTTTGCTCATGTTATTAGTTCCGTTCTGTTCTTAAACCAGAAATCGAAGCTCGTCGTTGTGTATGGCTAAACTCTTAACCTCTGTCTCTCATTTTGTCCTTTTTCTTTTTCGTTTGGTCTTTAAATCTGAGGATTCAAATATGCAATCATTATCACAATGTCTTTTATTTGCCATTGTCAATATTTTTGTAACAAATGTGTAAAAATATGAAAGTGCCTAGACTCATTGTTCACTACAGTGTTTGTCCAGCTGTTGTGGTCTCATTGAATACAGAGCGATTACACAAATAGCATTATTGGCTTAACACACAAATGTATGAGCCAGTTCTGTTCCTATAATTCTGTTGTGTAATAGATGTTTTTGTGAGTAAGAGTGTTTGTTTGCACTATGCTGAAGATTTGAGGGATCCTCCTTTGACATCTTTCAGGTTCTGTTTATAGAGAGTGGAGTACAGGTATCTCTGCCTTTCACTGCTTTATATAAAAAGCACATCATTAAGCATTTTAAATGATTGTTTTTCTCATTTTTGTATAATTATATTGAGTTTTTATTATGTCTTATAAATAATTTAATTATTAATTGATGAAATTAAATCCAACTTTTATACAATAATTTGATTAAAATGATTATAGTTTTGTACTTTAAGATATTTACTTGTCACTCAGCAGGACATTTAAAGTTGACTGCCATTTTTTCAAGTTTTTGTATTTATTACATTATATTAATAATTTAATTATAAGTTATGTAATTAAATTATATAAATGAATTTAATAATCAGCTGAACTAAAACTATATTTGTACCTTCAAATATTCACTTGGAAGGAAGTGGAATCAAATAATCAATATAAATGTTTATACATATGTTCAGCTCTAAAATATTTTATCTGCTAGATGCTTTTTTTAATGCAATCTCAATTAAATATATATATATATATTATATTACTTATGGTGAATGATGGGAAATGTCCTGTTCAGATGAAAATATATAGTTCCATTTCTGGATGCTGATTGGTCAAAACCGTGTTATAGGTACGGATCATATGACTTCAGAAGACTTTTAATATTGTACAGATTACATTTATTGGATTTTTATTTGTTATTTATTTTTTTGTCCTGTTTGAAGCTGGACAAGTGCCACTGTCTACATTTGTATTATCATTTCTCTTTTAACATCGGACGGAATATAATATAATATAATATTTACTACGTGGCAGTTTAGCGCTACATGAGAATGAATAACTAATGACTATCACTTTAATTGTGCATCACTGGTCATTTTATCGTCTGAGGCAGGAATACACCGACTGCCTGGAAAAAGGGTGAAAGGGAAGTGGTCCAGACACAAATGACCCGTGAGAACTGAGTTTAGGCACCGCAGAGCCAGCGATACCATTACCCAGAATGCATTACAGTTCTCTAGAGTCTCTGAGCTGAGATAGCCCACCCAAAATAAAAATTCTGTCATAATTTACTAACCTCATGTACAGGTTTGGAACAACCTTCTTTCTTCTGCAGGACACAAAAGAAGATATTTTGAAGAATGTTGGTAATTAAACCGTTTCGGGTCCCATTGGCTTCCATAGTACAGACAAATAATACTACGGGACCTGAAATGGTTTTAAAATGGGGGAATCCCTTCTATTTTTAATTTAATTTTTATACAACGGAATATTAGTGACCATAACAATGCAGAATATTAAATATCTCCTTCATTTTACATCATAACATCACTTGGTTTTACAGTTTCCAAATTATTTAGTTTCCAAGTTATTTACAGGCCTAAATTACATTTTGAATTCCATTTTCAGTGTGGTCTCAAGACTTCTGGACGTCACCCCACTCTGTGTATAATTAGTTTTATATAAAATAACAGTCTATGGTGTGTTTGTTGACTGAAAAGACATATTTTCTACACATTCAGTTCTGGTAAATGTGTACTGTAATGCATAGAGCATAATATGAACATCATGCCAAAACAGGGTTTCTACAGACATGAACCAGTTAAATTTAAGACTTTTTAAGACCTTTTTAATACCACCTTATATGAAATTTAAGACCTAAACCTGTAATGTAAATACACATTTTTATTACATTTATATGTAATATTTAATGTGTTTAAATAAAAAAGAAAACAAAATATCATTGCTGTAATAAATGATATTTATTACTACAATACACAGTAAACTTTTAATGTCAGCAGACAATATTCCATACAAAATATCCCTGCAAAATAACTGCATCACTGAGATTTTTGGTGGAGTAAACAATTTATTCTGAAGCAATATTTTCATCAGTGTTCTGTTCTATCAGCTTTTACATACTTAAATCTGCATATTTTTTATTTACTTGTACAAAGGCCTATGTTTAACCTTTTTAGATGTATGCATCATCTTTCATGTCAAATTATTACAATTTATCAATAAATTCAATGTACACTATAGGGCTGCTACAAGGCAGATTAAATAATTTACACTGCAAATAAAAATAATTACAACTGCAATAAGTAATGTTATTAGATTAATGTTTTAAATGCATTTATGAATATACAAATAAGAAAGGTTGAGGGGAAAATGCATACTTTCCAACATACTTCTCAACTAAACTACCAGTAAGTGCAGGCGGTAAGTCTCTTAATGAGTGAGTCACTGAATCATTCATTCAACTGATTGAGTGTGTTATCACGCTGGTATCTTAAGGACTTTCATAAACAGCTGACTCCTAAAGTTTTTGATATTCTTCATATTCTGTGTGGTGGTCAAATAGAAAATCTTTTCTAATAAGTTTAAATTTATGGGCATTTTACCTTTATAAAGCCATTTTTTCAAAGTCAAAATCTTACATTTAATCAGTGAATTAGAATAATAAGACATTTGGGCTGTAATTAAGCAAATGAAATCAGTATCAACAAAATTCCTCTTTAAAATCCAGACATAAGCTGCACCTGAAGTGGCATTTAGAAGTATTTACATACTGTTTAATGCAAAACATGTATGCATTTAACCTGCAGTTACAAATGCATAAATAATCTGATATATTAAACATAAAACGTTGAATACTGATATTTGAAATAATAATAAAAAAAAATGAAAAGATACTTTAAATGTGAAATTAAAACCGCCAGCAGGTGGCAGAAAGTCACTGTTAATAAGTGAGTCATTGCGATTGAACGAATCATTTAAACGGTGATTCATTCAGGAACAAAATGGCAACGCTGTAATGTTTCTCAAAGACGCAAAACAGCGCTGTGGATTTGTTTTGAATAATTTTTGTTGGTGAAATAGAGCATAAATAGGCGATATGGTGTCTAAAATGTAAGTCTCTTAATAAAACCTCTAGTTTATTGAACTGTTGTAAAAAAATAAATAAATCAATATTACATTTGTACTGTATATGGTAATCATGCAGTGAAAGAGTGCAGTGTAAATGCGCAAGCGCACTAGACTTAACGAATATTGAGCTAAATAGCTCACTTGTCCTGGTATTACTTAACTATATCATGTTATGAATAAACTAAACAATTAAAATTTTTACCTCAGCATGTTTCTTCTGAGTTTATGTGTGCCGTCACGCTCATTTGTTCTGAAGTCTCTTACGAAGAGACAAACCGACAAACAGAGTGAGCCTCAGCGCGAACTTGTATTCTGTATTCTGCTAATTTACTGCAATTCTCTGATGACGCAGTAACTTACCGCGGGGAAGAAAAAATCTTCGGTCTGTCCAATGATTGTAAACCGTCATTAGGTCCATCAGACTTAATATATTAGCGGTAATGTGACCAAAAATATTTAAGACCCATCGAATACGAATTTAAGACATTTTAAGACTTTTTAAGGACCCGCGGACACCCTGCAAAATAATGTGAGGTTAACATTATCATGACATACAAAAATTAAGTTTAATACATCGATTATACATTGTCTATCCAAATTGTTATATTTATGTGTACAATGAAATAAATGATAGTGTAGCTGTCAGATGCCAACGTTCTGTGACTGCTATTGTTTAATTAATGTTAAAGGAAATTATCTTTAATTTTATACTTTAAAAATACTGTTATGATTTCCAGCTTGTATCTGTGTAATAATATTCAGTCTCTGAAACACTAGGTAAGATTGAAAAAAAACAACACCTATTAATTAAATTATAGAATGGTAAACAGTGAGCACTGCAGCTTAACCTGCTGTATGATCAATTAGTATTTGATTGATTGATCTCTGCCCTTACACCAGTGTCATGCTGGACGTCCGGCTGTGTTCAGAACTGCATACTAGCATACTGCAGCGTGTGGCTCTGAAGTGATTCATCTCAAGGCATTTATGGCTAAAATACAATGAGGCCATAACTGAGCGGCCAGCTCTGCCAGCAGCCCTGCATGAGAAGATGCACTTGCTTCGGGCAGCTACGAGGCCGTTCAAGCTCTCGCCCCGTGTGAGGCACTCAATGGCCTGAAAAGAGGGAAAAAATATGTCATATTTACAGATAGACTGGAAAAAAGATGGTATTGGTAATCATAGTTTATTCTGCTACTTTAAACTGTTTTATATATGCTGTTCATTTGCTGAAATGTGACATTTAATTAATTGAAATGTGTGTGTGTGTGTGTGTGTGTGTGTGTGTGTGTGTGTGTGTGGTGTGTGTGTGTGTGTGTGTGTGTGTGTGTGTGTGTGTGTGGTGTGTGTGTGTGTGTGTGTGTGTGTGTGTGGTGTGTGTGTGTATATATATATATATATATATAATGTATGACCCCCAATTAACAAATTGAAATTTACAATTATTACAGTTGATATGTGAATTATATAAATGGGGTCATACAATGTGTATTTAAAAAAGGAACAAAACTCCACAAAAGCATGATAAAAGTCTGATTAAAGTAGTCTGTAGTAGATAGGAACATTGTAGTCTCATTCCTGAACAAATGACTCGTTCAAATGAATTGGTCAAAAAGAATCATGAGTCATGTCCAAATCAAAATGAACTTTGTTACTGTGTGATGTCTTATATACGTTACTAGCTGTTCATGTGACAGACCTTTAGGTAAAGCTAATTCTAGGAGTTTTGTTTGAATGTACACTATCATTCAGATGTTTGGGGCTGGTGAGATTTTTAAATGTTGTTGAAGAAAGTCTCATTTATTTGATCAAAAGTACAGTAAAAACAGTAATATTGTATTCTAAATTAAAATAACTGTTTTCTATGTGAATACGTTTTAAAATGCAGTTTATTTCTGGTCAAAGCTGAATGTGATTCATAGAAAGTTCAAAAGAACAGCATTTAATTGAAATTGAAATCATTTTACTGACCGATTGAATGCATTTCTAAAAAAAAAAACTTTTGAATGGTAGTGTAACTTTCAGTGAAAAATTATATATGTAAAAAAGCATTGTTTACTATTTTTATCTTTAAAAATACTACAAAAAAAGCATTAATGGGATCAATCAACATCAATTTTTAATTTCTATTCATATACAGGAATGACTTGAGGGTGAGTAAATGAAAGAATTGTAATTTTTTAGGTGAAATTTGTTTGTTTCATGGTGGTATTGTTTTTAACACTGTCAGTAAAAGAGTTTTACTAGGCATGATTGTGTAGCCACACATGTTTGTCACTGACTTTAAACATTAAATGTGGTACTTTACCTCACTGTTGGATAGCTGATACCAGGGTTGTCTGCCGTCGGTGAAGATTTCCCAAAGGATCACTCCAAAGCTCCAGATGTCACTCTCCGTGGTGAACTTCCTGTACTTCCTTCCAGCGAATGGGCAGCATGGTCCTCCCACCGACCTGATGATGGGATTGAGAGTACATATACAAAATCACAAATGAGCTCTTTTAATGTCTAATGTTTCTCCCAGACCTTATCAAGATGCAGAAGTGGATCTCTAAAGAGATCTGAACTGCTTCTCAAATTGTGACGCGAGTCAGAGATCTCAATATGAACACGGACACTTTTACTTACAATATATTTCTGCTAGTTTCAGGAGAAACATGTGAGGCGATGTTGAAATTGAAATGAAGTGTTGTACCCGTAGTAATCAGTGCTGTAAATGTCTCTCGACATCCCAAAGTCCCCGATCTTCCCCAGCAGCCCTTCTCCGACCACACAGTCCCTGGTGGCCAGGTCTCTGTGGACGAAGTGAAGGAAGCGAGGTCCATCATGCCCGAGGCGATCCGAGCTGCGATGTGGAGCATCTGAGGAAGAGTCAACTGACCCATCGGAGGAACCTTCATCTCGTCCAGGATACGAGCATCTGGACCATGAGCCCTGTAAGAAAAACCACGCACATCATATAACAGCTTCTTAAAAACATAAACCTGAGAAAAGAGATGTGTTTATTATTTTTGCATTATGTGCGTGTTATCTGAATATGCATTGATTACCCAGATAGCCTACTAAACTTTCCTTGATGTTTAGCATACATTCAGAGCACACTACAGTCTTAAAAATAAAACCTCAGAAGGGTTTTTGTTGAACAGAACAGTTTTTAAAAGAACCACTTTTCTTAGTGTGAATACATAGTAATAATATAAAGAAGCTTTTGTGGAATGGAAGGTTTCCATGAATGTTGAAGGATCTTTATGTAATCATTGATGCCAATAAAGAACTGTTATTTTTAAGAGTGTACGTGGAAAACTGTATCCCATAATGCAGTCTGATTCATCCTTGATAGATTGCTGCAGGGAGTTTTTGTTTTTTGTTTTTTTGCATCCCCTGGTTCCCACAGCAAAAAGACAATATGATTTCTCCATTGGGTTTAGGATTATGGCAGAAAATAAGCTTAGTGACCAACAAAAGTTTCTGATCCTAACACGTTTTGTTTTTTTAAGATGATCTTCATAAACTAACACATCTTTTAAAGCCTAAATATGAACACCAGAAGTAAAAAGATAGGTTAGGTTATAAACTAACTACACCACAGTTGCACAGCTTCAACGTCAACACCACTAAGCTTCTCAACAACTCTTTTGATCTTTTCTGAAAATTTGCCACTCACTAGCAATGTGACAACAATGCAGCATGCTGCTTTTTTATCGTTGCATAAAATAGCATTCCATTCTAAATGCAGCTTTTTTATATATAGTACCAGCATCTGCATTGGTAATGGTAATTTTAATGAGTTATACTGTTGTACTTTTCAAATAAACTCCAGATTGAAGTCAGTGCACTGTAAGTCACTTGGAATAAGAAAACATCTGCTAAATGACAGCACAAGCACCATTGGTCACCATCAGCCACCTCACACTTCACTCAACTTTACATCTTTATTAAGACTGGAGCATCACAAGCTGGATCTGCATTTGGGCTCCATCGCACTTCTAATAGGTTTGAGCTTGGAGTTTCAGATGTTAATGTGGATGTAGATGGAAGTATAGTGAATGAAAGGCCTTGAATTTGAGGCAACTTTTCATGTACACTCTTAAAGGTTCCAAAAGGGGGGTTTCACAGCGATGCCACAGATTAAACATTTTGGGTTACCAAAAGAACCTTTCAGTGAATAGTTTGATGTAAAGAACATTTTAATGATCTAAAAATATCTAAAGAACCTTTTCTGCAATAGAAAGTTTCAATACTTAAAAAGTAAAGGTTCTTTATTGGCATCTATGAAATCTTTCCATTGCACAAAATTTACTTAAAGTGGAAAAAGGTTCTTAAATTATTAAAATGTTCTTCAGACTGGGAAAAATATCGCTATTTTAGGAACTGTTCACTGAAAGGTTCTTTGGTGAACCCAAAATATTGCATTGCTGCAAAACCCCCCTGATGGAAACTTTATTTTTAAGAGTGTATGGATGTTAAAGGTTCTTCATGGAATCATAGATTCCAATAAAGAACCTTTATTGTTAAGAGTGTAAGCCCAAAATAAAATGCAGAAAGGTGACTTGCAGGCAAGATTATTAACTATAGCAAGAGGTGAGAGTCTGTTCTTTTGCAATAAAAAAATAAAAAAATTAAAAACCTTGCAAATGTGTTTGGTGTTTCCAAGGTTGTCTAAGAATGGCATGTATGAATGTCCAAGGAAGCTCTTCGGATTCGGACTGCTGCACCACGTTGCTGGCGCTGTAGTTACTTCGCTGTGAGGGGCTGGTGGTTGTTAGACTGACCTTAGAAAGCGTCTGAGGTCTCCGTGTCACATGAACTCAAACAGCATGGCCAGAGGTTCTCCGTCTGCACACACACCGTAGAAGCTGTAGCACCGTGAGCAGCTCGGCCTCGCGCTGGAAGTCCTGTCCGGTGGACTCGTTGGTGACTGTCAAGGTCTGCATATGAAGACAGTCAGATATTAAAATGTAGTGAGCATACAATGTTCAAGAATTTGGACACTTCTAAAGAAGTTTAACACGGGTAATAGATGTTGGGAGATGAACTTGCTACTAACTGTTATTCAAATTTGAAGGGCAGTTCTTCATTCTGTTTGCTTCTTCGATTTTAAATTCATTACAATTTGAATTACTGAGTTGGCGCTCAGCTCTGGTTTAGTGTTTTGCAACAGTGTTTTTTAGTATTATTTATATAGTATTATTAATATTTTGATATTTTCAGTTGTCTTTTTTTTTTCATTTTAATTAGTTAAATTTTTAGTAATTTTGTTATGTGCTTTTTTCCTTTTAGTAGTCTTTTTTTATCTGTTTAGTTTTAATTTGTATTTCACTTTTAGTATTTCAGCTATTTTAATTAATTTTCTTAAGATTTATTTTTTAAATTTAAGTTATCCACTATTTATATTTCAGTGTATTTCATTTTTTAAAACAATTATTTTTTTTGCTAATGTAATAACTATGTTTTCTGTGGTTGTTTTGAATGTTGTTGCAAATTTAGCTTATTTAGCTAGATATCTAGCTGGTTAACATGAATGTGATTCTGCTAGAATTGTTCAAATTACTTGTGATAGCCTCTTAAGACCCTGCGGCCTCATATGAGGACATTATATTTTTGTGAATTTCTCTGAGACTGTACATGGCACAGTTTTAAGTCTAAAAAAAAAAATCTTGAAAACTAAAAACATATTAGTGATTTAAAAAATCAATTGTTTTTGCCTATGCATGTTCATTCATGTCTTTTTATTTTTTTAAAATACCGAGGACATAGCATAACTTATGAATGTTTTCATTATTTTTAATTATCTAAACAATGTAAAGACATGGAAAAAACTATTTTTTTCCTAAACCTTTTTTCTCGGGTCTTAAGAGGATAGACTTGGAGGAATCAGAATTGGTTAAAAGTCAGTAATGTTTTGCATTGTATGTCATCAGACTCAAACAAATGCTTGGTTTTGCACATGGAGTTACTGTATGCATTTCAGCTGTATTTCTAGTTATTGTTGCTAATTAAAACATTTTTAGTGTAAAAAAATAAAAGAAGTGGAAGTGGCTCCCAATCAGCTCTGTTTCCGTGTATTCTTTTTCTTTCTTCACATCTATATCCTGAGCCCATGTTAAGTTAATTAACTTACTGGCAATCACTGAGTCATCTGAAGTGCTCTACACAATTTCCTGTGTATAGTTTGACAACATAGACATTACATTCTCTCTTATTCCCTTGTATACTCTCAGCCACTCACATTTAACATTTTGACAGCTGTTTAGTGTTAAAGTTGAACACTGGTCTAGGTCGGGGTTTTCAAACCTGTCCTGGAGGACCCCCAGCACTACAGATTTTGTCTTAGAACTTAGTTAAGTGGTCTTTAAAAATGTTTTAAGAATGTTTTTTTTTTTCTCAGACATTTTCTGTTGGATGTTTAAATGTAAATTTCAGACATTTAAATGTTGAAATATATATATATTTTTTAATGTAACTATTTGTTTCAGAGCATCCAGAGAACATTCAAAGGTTACATTCCAATAATGTTTGCAAAATGCTAACATGAATGTTCCTTTACAGGGATAGTTCACTCCCAAATGAAACATTTATCATCATTTACTCACTCTCTACTTGTTCCAAACCTTTATGAGTTTCTTTCTTTTTTCATAGTATGGAGAAAAAAAATACTATGTAGGCCAATGGCTAGTCAACTGTTTTGGGGTGAGTAAACGATGACAGAATTTTCATTTTTAAGCGAACTATCCCTTTAATATTTTCAAAACCAAGAAGAAATGTAAAAAAAAAAAAACTGGACATTTTAAACCTTCAGAGAACATTCAGAAATAATGTTTTCATAACATAAAACTAATAATAAATAAATCAAAATGAATTTGACATAACATCAAAATAAAAATAATTGTAATTAAATGTATAAATAAATAAAGATTGCATCAATCTGTATACTATAGTGAGTAGGAAAAAAATGCATATTTATAATATTAATTTTTCACAATGTATATTGGGACTCAACACATGGAGCTATTGCACAAAGATGATCATATCTGGTGGTCCATGGCAACGTCAAGATTGAAATCCCCTGGTTTGAAAAAGTAGTATCACAACTTTCCTCAACAAGCAGCAAGATCTGAGGTCTCATGTGGCACACATGATTACATAGTGTTATTAAATGCTTGAGGCTCGGAGTGTGTTCAGATCGGGAAGTGTGAGGAGTACTGCTGGCGCTTGCCTTGTTATATGTGGTTTAAAATTCACAACTAGATGCACATACAAAACAGCATCTAAACAGATATCTGGCAGAATGTTTACTTGATCTAAAGAAAATCACTCTGGTTTTTAGAAAGCTTCTCCTTCAAATCACAAAACCCACTCAACACTGTAAAAAATGACTGAAAAACTATGTCAAATCCCTACAGAAAAGTATTGTAAACCCAAAAACATAATTTTTTTGTTTAATTCACAGTGAAATTTTGTAAACTATTAAACATAATATTTTGTTATATTTACAATAACAATATGTGATTATAATCAAAATTATTTGTTAAAATGACAAATTATTGGTATCAAAAACAGAGAAATACTGTAATACTCATAACAAAACAATTTATTAATTTGACATGCAAATATTGTAAAAACTAAAGTTTTAGTCTGTTGTTTTTAAAAATACAAATAAAGTATGTGTCACTTTACAAGTTTATGCCGTAGGCTAATTTTAGCATGACTGATGAAACGATGCAAATTAAGGTAATAATTTTTTTTTTCACAAATAAATTAAATAATAATAATTGTGAACCTGAGAGGTTGCCCATCTATATATATAAAAATATGACAAAGTAACACTTCTGTTCAGTCCCAACCTTAATCATCGTATGCTTTATGTTTCTTTTAGTCTTTCAATTTTAATGTAATACTTAGCTTAATGGTTTAATATTTATTTTTATAAAAAATAAAATAAAAAATTGAGCATTGTATCATTATCACAGGCTGAACATCCTAGCAGTGCCTCTAATTGTCTTTGTTT
The DNA here is from genome assembly GCA_024542945.1 of allo-octoploid hybrid of Carassius auratus x Cyprinus carpio. Taxonomy (NCBI): domain Eukaryota; kingdom Metazoa; phylum Chordata; class Actinopteri; order Cypriniformes; species allo-octoploid hybrid of Carassius auratus x Cyprinus carpio. The sequence continues at coordinate 688,369 of JANHFF010001134.1, forward strand.
TCTGTCATTGTGCTAGCCTGACTTCGTCATACTCATATTCTAGGCAGAATTAATTTTGATAAGGTACATTCTAACTTAACTTATTCTTTAATTTCATTTTTTTTAATATAATACAGTATACATTTAAAATCACATTCTTAAAATCAACGTTTGTTTTTTTATTACTGGTTTGTTATATATTTGGAGATATTAAAGATTTTTTTATTGCCATATGACTCATTGTTCATATTTTCTAAATGAAAAACATCAACCACCACTTGAACATTTTAAATAGTTTAAATTTTATTCCAAAGTATTTTAGAAAGTGAGGTTAAAAATGTACACAACAAAATGACAGTCAATAAGAACCTGAAGCTAAAGTTTTGCGCCTCTTTTTTCAGCTAGTCAGAGACCTTTAGCACTGACAAGCCTGATTCCAAGCTACCTGGTGAAGATTGTATATGGTCATCCTCGTGATCTTCATCAAAGTAACCTGTGTAGTCCATGTCAACCTGAACAACACTGTCAGTAAACAAAGTAGTGTGACTCTGCTCGATGTCATCAAAAACCTCATCAAGAATTCTTATTATTTCCTTTGCATGTTCCAGTTTGAATACAGGGAGATTATGTGTAACGTAGTTCAGCTCAAATATGTGTGATATGTTTGGAAAATGTAAGCCCATCCCAAGAGCTGTTGTAGCCACAACAACTCTACAGCTACCCTGTCCGCTCAGAGATGACAGCACTCTGTTCTTCTTGTGAGGGAGTGTCTGGCTGTGGAACATGCTTATAAGTAGGTTTTCAATCTTTCTCTCAGGATCTCTGTCAACCCAGGAATCTTCACCGAGTTCCCCCAATCATAGCCAAAGTAGTTGGATTGTCCATCTGCAGCTGCTTCATTACCCTGGCTCTGATTCCCGATCAGCAGATGCAGTCAATGCAAGTATAGGTGTACCTGGAATATATAGAAGGAAAATAAGCAAACATTAAGTAATAATTAAATACAAAATGATGAGTAGCATCTTCTATTAATTTGTAATGGCCGTACAGACATTTACTAAAAAAATACATCAATTATAAGGGGTACAGAGACTTCCAGTATGGGTATGGTGTGTGAGTATAACAAAGCGTCAGACTTGTTTGAAGCTAACTCAGCGATGGCTTTGACCTTCTGGTCACATTATTAAAAATACATGTAGAAATTCACACACCTGCTGTATGCAAATGGTTTAGACTTAGTGTAGAAAACATCGAACAATGCACATACAGGAAGGGTACTGTTGTGTACACACATACCAGCTTTAACTAGGATCTAAGTCCTCCCAACTTGGCGAAGCTCTCACGAAATGTCGTCCACCCTTTTGCAGCTTGACCCCTGTTATAAATAATATAGTAAATGAGAATGTTTGAACTTTTTGTTATTTCACTACACCGAGACTCTCGTTATGATTGCACAAAACTGACTTTACAGACGTAACTTACATCGGGACTAAGTTAGGTACAATATATTTTTTACAACATTTGCTTCATGTCTCTATGTTATGAGTTATTTTCTAGGTCAGACAGTCAGATTAAATCTTACCATTTGTAAATGAGATGAACTTCATCCACGAAGATACCCATTACGTTGTCTTGAAAAACATCGGAGCCTAGCATGTCCCTCCACTTCTTGTTCAGAGCCAGGATTCGGAGCAGACAACGACCGCTGGTTATGTCCACCTCGCTGTGATGCCCACTTCGGTTGCTTCTTTTACTTGGTCCTCCAGGAGTGCGACCAAAGGAGAAACCACGATGACCACAGGGTTTTCATTGCGTCCTATCTTCTGAGCGACCATCGGAGCCAGCTGATAAATTAAACTTCTGCCGAATCCCGATGGAAGGACGGCAAACACATCTTTCCATCGACAAATGCCTTGATTGCGGTTCTTTGTTCGTCTTTTAAAATCAATGCGCTGTCGATTTCTTTTATTACAGACGTGATACCGGAATCTACACATCCTACTTCTCCAGCTGCAGTCATCGTTGGTGAAAACCAATTCAACCCAAGCGCTCTTTGATGACGTGGGTGGTTACGTAACCGCAGATAGCCTGTCCATCATCGATTAAAGCCCGCCCTGGCAATTTGATTGGCTCGGCCTTCTGGGAGCCGAGCATAATTACTCAAGTATAGGTCTCTGCAGGAAAGTAATGGGAGTTACCAGATCTCTAATTACTCCTCAATGGATCGAATCCAGACCGAACTTCCCGTCCAAAAAATGTTGCGGGCGAGGTTCGGGCTGGCACCCAGGCTAGCATTGTGCACTGAGCCCGCATAATTTTGAATTTCATAGCGCAGATGAAGCTCGTCTCTGATTGGATAATCGCGGGAGAAGCATGAGTGACGTCAATAACGAGCGATCCAGAGCTGTATTTACTAGACAAAAAAAAAAAAAAAAAACGGCGCAGCAGAAATCTTTGGACCACTTTGTCATTTTAAAATCATTTTAAAAGTTTTTAGGACAAATCTACGATTTCAACACAAGTTTTTTGGAGGATCTGCTGCTGTTCATCCAGAAAAGTGAAAGTTTGCACGGTAAGCTTCACATTCAGTCTACTTTTTTCCGAGACCAAGTGAAAATGTGTGCTGAAAGCCCATTAATTAAGAGGCTATGTACTTCATTGCAGAGTGCTTAGGAATGAACCCCGTTGTCTTTTCAAATGTGTTGGCGCCAACTTTAGTCAAACATTAACCACTTACGCGGCTTTCAAGGCCCATTATTATCGTCTACACAATGCACCTGCACCGCAAGCTGCTCCTATAGCTGTTGTTGCGGATTTAAAATGCGCCATTTCATTATGTTCCCGCCATTTTCACACGGTGAAAGAACTAGTGTCTCACTTACATGATCATATTAGAGAGGGCAGGTCTGTGTCGTGTCCAGTAAGTGGTGTATACACACTTCTCACATGTGTAGGAAGCATGTCACCATCATGGAAGTCCTGCCACAACTTCAAGCAATAAACAAACACATCCTGGAAGAGCACTTGCAGTCCATTGGAGTCGAGACGTATGATAATCTAATGTTCATAACGGAGGCTGATTTGTTGACTGCATTAAGACCTGTAGAAGCCAGAAAGCTTCTTTCTGTTTGGAAACAGAAATGTAAGTAAAAACACCACACAACTATTCAAAATCAGACATGGACATTGTGTAATATTGTACAGTGTAAATCATAATCTTATTTTTTTGTCATTTAAAGACCACACTCCCGAGAACAGCTCATCATCTGTGGAAGCCTCATCTACCCGAATTTCATCGTCAACCTCCTCCAGCAGCCCAGGACTTGACACACATTGGGATGACAACTTTGAAATTCCAATTTCCTGAGGAAGTGATGCATTCTTTGGAGAGGGGAAAAAGGCCTGGCACAAAACTGAGGCAGCAAATGGTCCGGATTGTTGTGACTGAGATGATGGAAAAATGCCCTTATGTAGGGAAAAAGCATTCAACTGATGTTGCAACAAAAATGTGGCAAAATATCCCAATTCTCTCCGAGATGTAATAGAGGGGGATATTGTTGGAACAGGCTACCATTCCCTTGTCAAACAGTTGCAAAACAGAATTGAAAATGTGAGGCTCACTTCAACACCCAAAATAAGAAAAAGAAAACATCAGACTGATGTCTCAGACCAGACAGACGAGATCCATTACAAGAGACCGCAGCAATACAGGACACTTACGGGTGATTCTAATGCCCATTGAAGAAACTCAAGAGAGCCTGCAGCAAAAGATGGAAAAACTCCAGGTGATGTTCCAATGCTCTGATGCCAATCCAGAGGAGGTAAAATGCCTAATGAAGTCCATGTTTTACACACAGCGTCAACATGTCAACCAGGGAGAAAGTATCAAATGCCTTAGAGAGGAGTGGCCGTTTTGGTTTGATGAACTTGGCATGTCAGTCCACTTCAAGGAACTCACTGGGATTGACCTCAAAGAGACATTCACACGAAATTCAGCTCCGCTACTTTGAGGAGGAGTCCATGTTCTTCCATGTAGAAGATACAGGTCCTTCTCAAAAAATTTGCATATTGTGAAAAAGTTCATTATTTTCTATAATGTAATGATAAAAATTAAACTTTCATATATTTTAGATTCATTGCACACCAACTGAAATATTTCAGGTCTTTTATTGTTTTAATACTGATGATTTTGGCATACAGCTCATGAAAAAATTAGCATATTTCATCCGACCAATAAAAGAAAAGTGTTTTTAATACAAAAAAAGTCAACCTTCAAATAGTTATGTTCAGTTATGCACTCAATACTTGGTCGGGAATCCTTTTGCAGAAATGACTGCTTCAATGCGGCGTGGCATGGAGGCAATCAGCCTGTGGCACTGCTGAGGTGTTATGGAGGCCCAGGATGCTTCGATAGCGGCCTTAAGCTCATCCAGAGTGTTGGGTCTTGCGTCTCTCAACTTTCTCTTCACAATATCCCACAGATTCTCTATGGGGTTCAGGTCAGGAGAGTTGGCAGGCCAATTGAGCACAGTAATACCATGGTCAGTAAACCATTTACCAGTGGTTTTGGCACTGTGAGCAGGTGCCAGGTCGTGCTGAAAAACGAAATCTTCATCTCCATAAAGCTTTTCAGCAGATGGAAGCATGAAGTGCTTCAAAATCTCCTGATAGCTAGCTGCATTGACCCTGCCCTTGATAAAACACAGTGGACCAACACCAGCAGCTGACATGGCACCCCAGACCATCACTGACTGTGGGTACTTGAGACTGGACTTCAGGCATTTTGGCATTTCCTTCTCCCCAGTCTTCCTCCAGACTCTGGCACCTTGATTTCCGAATGACATGCAAAATTTGCTTTCATCCGAAAAAAGTACTTTGGACCACTGAGCAACAGTCCAGTGCTGCTTCTCTGTAGCCCAGGTCAGGCGCTTCTGCCGCTGTTTCTGGTTCAAACGCACACGCCTGTGCACGGTGGCTCTGGATGTTTCTACTCCAGACTCAGTCCACTGCTTCTGCAGGTCCCCCAAGGTCTGGAATCGGTCCTTCTCCACAATCTTCCTCAGGGTCCGGTCACCTCTTCTCGTTGTGCAGCGTTTTTTGCCACACTTTTTCCTTCCCACAGACTTCCCACTGAGGTGCCTTGATACAGCACTCTGGGAACAGCCTATTCGTTCAGAGATTTCTTTCTGTGTCTTACCCTCTCGCTTGAGGGTGTCAATGATGGCCTTCTGGACAGCAGTCAGGTCGGCAGTCTTACCCATGATTGCGGTTTTGAGTAATGAACCAGGCTGGGAGTTTTTAAAAGCCTCAGGAATCTTTTGCAGGTGTTTAGAGTTAATTAGTTGATTCAGATGATTAGGTTAATAGCTCGTTTAGAGAACCTTTTCATGATATGCTAATTTTTTGAGATTGGGTTTTTTTTTTTTTTGGGTTTTCATGAGCTGTATGCCAAAATCATCAGTATTAAAACAATAAAAGACCTGAAATATTTCAGTTGGTGTGCAATGAATCTAAAATATATGAAAGTTTAATTTTTATCATTACATTATGGAAAATAATGAACTTTTTCACAATATGCTCATTTTTTGAGAAGGACCTGTAGATGTCTGGCAGAAGAGGTCCAACTGGAGCAAGTGCCTCTGACCCCCGCTGTTATTGACTGTGGTAAGTCTGTTTTTATTTATTTATTTCAATCTTTTTTTATTGCACTGTTTATAGAATTTGCCGTGTGAGTGCAGAGCTTATTGATATAACCTGTTAAATAATTTGTTCTTAGGACAGTCCTGCTATTCCTCAACAAGGTACATGCTGAGTCTGGATCAGAACCTAATCAACACAAACATCTCCTCATTCACTTCTGCATTGTGCCTCATGTTCGGGAGCTACTACTGTTTTAATATCCATTATCCATCTGAGCTGGCTTCAACTCTGGAGTTTCTTCAAAGGTGAGTAAACATGGCTTTCTCATTACTACTTTCCCTCACAGCAAAAAATCCAGAGTGAAATCAACTCTGCTGGGAGTACATGTGAGACCACACTCAAGAGTGTGAAAGTGTTAAAATAGGAGTGTTAAATTAACACTGAATCAGAGTTAAAGTTAATGAGATAATTAAGTGATTAATTGAGTGATGATTGACCATTATTGACGAGACCTGATGTTAACGAGCAGAATCAACAAAGACAAAAATCACAATTTTTTATGTCACCATTATAGTGGTCAGTGTTTGCTTTAGTTGGGATCTTGACCCTTACGTTTTTAAAATTAGATTTTGTTTGGCTGTTATAATGGAGTTATAAAACAGACGGGCAAACAAAAAATATTGGTTCATTAACTGTAACTCTGCTTCAGTGTTAATTTAACACTCCTATTTTAACACTTTCACTCTTGATTGTGGTCTCACATGTACTCCCAGCAGAGTTGATTTCACTCTGGATTTTTTGCTGTGCTGGTCTAGTCTGGCTCATAGACGTGCACAGACAGGCATGCACGCAGACAGACAGATAGCAGACACACACACACACCGCAGACACACACACATACATTCATGCATTGACACATGTACATGCAGACAGACACATGCATACACACACACACACACACACACACACACACACACAGAGACTCACACATACATGCATACATACATACATACAGACACACGTACATACACACAAACGTGTGTGTGTGTGTGTGTATGTATATCTCTCTCTCTCTCTCTCAACTAAAATGCTTAATATGCTTTTATTCTACAGGTGTTTTTTCTCAATAAACCCAGAAAAGGGAACCAAAGTACAGAATAAAAACTCCAAGCGTCCTCTCAACTTGAACCCTCGAGTCCTCATCCTGATACAGGAACTCTCCGATCACGACTCTTTCTGTTTGTTTGAGAAGAGGTACTGTTTTCACTTTGTTAAATCCACAGTGTGTATTATGGTTAAGGCACTATGTAATTTGTTTTAAACTCTTAAAGGTGCACTGTAACTCTTTCTGGTAGAGGGTCCGTATGTATCTTGCATTTATTCAATTAGAACTGTTTTTAATGCAAAAAAATACCTTAACACACCTGCTTTCTTACTGTAAAGGGGCTCGCCTCTCCACAGATCTGACCTGTAACTTGGCCTGTTGGCATCACCTGATTGCCTCTATGGAGATCGATAAGTCTTACTGTGGAACATTCCAGACAGGGAGAGTGTGCGTTGTTGTTGTGCGCCTGGCACTTAAACTTTGTTAAAAAATAACTTTTCAAACTTGCTTTGAAAAAAAAAAAATGCATCCAGTTGTTTACAACTCTTTTGATGGCTGCTAAATAAATTTAGCAAAAGTGATATTTTCCTCTCTTGTCTTATTTCAAGATGTATTTTTTAAATTTACCACAATATAACTTCATTATTAAAACATAAAATACAGCATATTATGGATATTTTATGTATAATATACAGGACATCTCCATTTAAAATGCAAAGTTTTACTGTTGTTTTACCAGTTTAAATTAGTTTTTTGTTTGATATTTCCCTGTTAATTTGATTATTTATTGATGCACAATAAGCAATTATTACATGTAAAAAATACAGGAAATTGTCTATTTATATACAATGCAGTTATGTGAAATTAACAAAAAAAAAAAAAGTGTAGACTTAACAATTTTTTAATGTGATTTAGCTGTCATTTCATTCACTGTAAATCAATTTACAGATTTCTTCCGTAAAGGTAATCTACAGTGCTGCTGTATTTTTTACAGGAATTCTCTGGTAACCACAGCTGCCAGCGTTTTTTTACAGTGAAGCTATAACCGCAGAGACCCCAGACTGGGCAGAGAAGAGGAACGCAGGGGATAGAGGGCGAGAGGGGAGGGAGGCTATCAGGTCCACTTAGGCACTTTGTGAAAAGCCTGGCTCCATCACTCTTCTTCAATGGCTCGCTCGCGATGCTATTTACTTTGCATGCTGTAATTAAGACCTGGCAGCACTTTGCCGAGCTGTTAGGCTGACACTGTACAAAGTTACAGCTTAGAAGAGACTGTATTTCACTGCCTTTTGTGCCTTACTTAAAAGCAACACAATGCCTCCTGTGGAACTCATTCAGATTCCAAAATAATATTGGAGAAAGTCATTTTGGCATGGGCCATGATTGTGCTGACTCCGGCTTTCATCTAACACTAACTACTTCTGCAGTTGTGTGAGCTGCACCTGGTTTGTTTCTGCGATGCATTTGCTCGAGATAGTTCTCTTTCCCATTAAAGACCTCTTCAAGACCAAAACATCTTCATTTGAGACCTAAGTAAACTGATTTAGTCTTCTGGTTAAGCGAAAATACAACTGATTTAGTCTTCGGATTAACTGCAAATTGATCTGGATTTTGAAGGCATCCAAGTACGATTTTAAATTGTCGTGTTTTTGACAATTGATAAGAAATGAAGTCATCTCAGTGGGAAAAAGCATTTTTATCCAACAAATGGTGGCTGCTATGTTTAGATCACATGACTATGACTATGGTATCAGCCTGTAATACATAAAAACGTTAAAAAAAAGTTTTGAAATGATATTTGGCAAACGTTTCCCATTTCAAATTGGTCTTGCATGCCCAAAATAGCAGCTTGCATGCGTTGCAAATAAAGCTGTGGAGTGTAACTGACTTTCCTTCAAAGAGACTTTGATAATACATAAAAAGTCAACATAAACTCTTAATCACAACTCATTTTGCATTCGTAATCTGGTGCATTTCCGAGCTGAACAGGATGTTTAATGAGAAAAAAATGTAGGGTGAGGCTTGATTGTATCCATTGAGAATTAATTTGATTGTGAAAAGTTTGTGTTACATGCCAAAATGGATGGTTCGGTGGGTTTTGTAAGATCAGCTGAAAAGGAAAGTTGTTTCAGAGCAGTATGGAGCAAGGTTAAGAAAACAAAAAAAGATAACATGCAACATATGGGCTATTTCGATTTCATGTTAACTTTTAAGCCCATATGTGGAAGCAGAACTTACGGTGGATGCCAAACTTGAAATGCTGTCCACATTTATTGATGACGACAACCATGATGAGCAGAAATGTGCACGCGAACACAGCAAGACCCACCGCTACCGACACCTATGAATGTGCAAAATTAAAAGAATATAAAAGTAATAAGTTGTGAATCATAAGACTCGTCTCTTACCCCAAACACTCTGTTCTCCAGTTTCTCCGTCTGTTGATTGGTTAGTGGGAGCTGCTCATGTTAAAGCTTTTAATGAAATGTTACTTTGTGAACATTGAGCAAAAAATAAAAAGACTTTCTTACTCAATGTTTTGTTTTGTTTTCCTGTACAAGTATCTAAACATTGTTAAAGTCAAGATACAGAAGTAAAATAACTTATGATAAATGTCTTCTTTTCTGAAAAATACATCAAAATTAAGTGACAAAAAAAAAAAAGTTTCATTTTCTGACCCCACTGGCTATTTTATTTTTTTTTTCATAAATTTTTTATTAGTCATTTTACTTTTCAAGAAAACACATCTTGATTTATGAATTCTTAGATATTTGTACTAGAAAACAATGTGCAGTGAATGAGATAAATGAGCATTTTAATAGTCAAATTTTAAAAGTCAAAATAGGAATTAGATTTAGATAACTTACTCGGGTCATCAGTGAGGACTGGCGTGTGGAGAGAGATTATAACAATAATTGACTCAATGCACCACACAGCTTATGAAACACGACATGTTGTATGATGATGTGCACTCACCAGTGTAAGGTCCACGCACTCGGCCCAAGGACGGTATCCGGTGCTGGCTGAAGGAGTTATTCAATTTAGGTTAAACTCAATCTGACTCCATTTAATGATCTAATCTGACTCCATTTTAGTATGACCTCGAATTTAGGTTGAAAGGCAAATTGTTTGTTTGTCTGTCTCTAATTATTATTATTCTCACATTTGATTATTCTATTTATTCTTTAATATTATTGTACTCGTTCATTCGGGTGCTCATGCCTCTAACAAGGATACAACGTAATCTACTAGAGCCAATAATTACAGAGTAAAACAGAATTAAATCAAATGTAACAATTTATTATCAGTCAGGTAAATATGTATTCTGCCAATTACAGAATTCAAAGATATCAAATCAATACAAGACATCAGATTCTCAAAGATGAATCTAGGAGTGAAAGAGAGAGTGTTCAAATGATCAGGAAAGTCCTTTGTTCTCTTAGGGGGAAGTCGTCTCTCAGTCCAGACGGTCCGACTCCAGCCTTTCACCAGGAATGATGCCTTCCGGGTCAAAAGGGTTATCCGTGAACTTCCTGTTTACCGTTGCCTGGTCTCTACCCAGTTTATTCTCCACGATGAGCGTGTAGCTGCCGTTGTTGAGGTGGGTGGTCTTGTTGAGGAACAGACAGCCGTGTTGAATGGATCCATCGGTTGCATCTCTGATCAGTTCGGTGTAGGCGTGGAGTGTTTCGGTCAGAGGCGTGTTGTTGAACAGCCATTTGATGGTGGCGGGAGGATTGCTGTCCACAGCGAATGGCAAACACCAGTCATGTTGTGGTTCTGGGTCCTTCATGAACAAGATCCGCACTGGAACTAAACACATATGGGGAATGAGTTCACACGTGTGCAGTGAGACAGTCACAGTATCGGCCGATATTTGAAATTTACTTTCTATTTTATAGCAGAGCTGTGTGCATTTGTGTATAAAAGAATTCAAATTGGTTTTGTTGATATTTATTGAAATAAAGCTGAAATAAAATATAACTATCAGACTAAATGAAAATGAATAAAAACTAAATTTAAATAAATTAAAAACTTAATTAATTAAAACTAAATAAAATAAGTTTAAACACTATAATTACCAAGTGTACTCAAACTAAAATTGAAATAAAAACTAAAACATGATGCGGAATGAATGAAACCTAAACAGAGCTATTATAGCTTGTTATAAACAAAATCCTTAAAAGACAAAAACATTTTGTTATTGGGGGAAAAAAAAGTTAACTGAAATAAAATAAAATATTTTATAAAATTAACTTTTTTTTCCACAATTGGAGACACAAAGACACTCTCACTTAGTTTAACTTGATGTACTAAAAATAACTGAAAGTAAAGCTGAAATAAAACTATATAGGCATTAAAAATGGCCATAAAAATACTAAAACTTTAAAATGAAAAATGGAAAATAGAAAAAAAAGTTAATTAAAATATTAATTTAAAAAAAACTTTACCAGTACTTCAGTGATATGACAATAAAGCTGAATAAACAAAAAAACATTACAAAATAACTAAAAATTTAAATGATAGCATAAAGATAAAATAATTATTATAATTCAAAATTCTAATAAAAAGGGCAGATATATTTCATAATAAGTAGATAGACTTTAGTGTTAGTATATACATAGACATCTCATATGCTGTTGCATTTAGATTTGAAAATGCACTGATTTACATTCATGCAAAATGACTGTGTTTTCCAAGAGAAAAATAAGAATGTGCATGGTATTAAGAAAAATGACAGAAATTAAAGAACAGAAAAGTTTCAGCACATACATTGAATGTCTAGCTGCACCGTGTCTTCTCCCATTCCAGCAGGATTCTCCGCCTCACAGGTGAGGTTCTGCAGGTTGTCTCTAGACGACACGTTTCTCATGTGGAGAACCAGCTCCGAGGCTGAACCCCTGAGTCCTTGCTGTGGACAAGGATGGATATAGGCAAGATTTAACTGACTGACAAAGTAAACAAGTCTTCGAAGTCCTGCAACAACGTTTAATCATCCAAGCATATTTTAGTGGACTGGGGTAAGGGGCTTGAACGAGTATTAATTGCCCTAAGTGACTTACAAACCAGGAATACTACAACAAAAGGGTCAGAGTTATGATTGCATGTTTTTTACGTCCCAGTACCAACAAGCGATCTTTATTCAAGTACGTGGTTAATCACATTGGTCAGTTTCCATTGATTACTTCCTTGACAGCGTCCTGATCTGAAAGCAGTGTCATGTACCTGCAGGTTCCAGCTGGACTGTAGGTGCTCTGTTCTCCAGCGGAGCGTCGGTGCTGGTGCTCCAGTCACCAGACAGGTAAATGTCAGATTTCCACCTTCTTGAGTGGTCAGTGTCGATGGGTGAATTGTGACCTCAGGAATGCCTTCAGACCACAAAACATTTAGCCAGTTTTAGTTATAAGGACATTGAGAAAGAACTGAAAATGAAGGGGAAGAAGATCAGGAAATATCACAATATAAAGTGTGTGTCTACTTTAATAGAAAGTTGAAATGAACAGCATTTATATAATCAAAAATTTCTGAAGAAAGGATGACAATTTCCACAAAAATATGAAGCAGGACAAGTGTTTGCAACATTGATAATAATGAAAAATGTTGCTTAAGCACCAAATCAGCATATTAGAGTGATTTCTAAAGGATGGTGTGATACTGAAGGCTGAAGCATCACATGAATAAATTACATTTCAAAGTATATTCAAATAGAAAACAGTTATTTTGAATTGTAATAATATTTACACAGTTTTTACTGTATTTTTGATCAAATAAATCCAGCCTTAGTAAAAGAGACTTCAGATCTATTATTGAACAATGGTGTGTGTAAAACTGTAAAGTATCCATCATGACAATTTTGTTTCAATATCTTAAATGCAAAGTATGTAATTTATCATAGATAATGATTCTTTCGAACAGGTTTCCTTAACACTTTCCATTGGTCAGTCAAATGAATAGCTCCGTCCCAAGTTTTTGGGGAAATCAAGAATGGCTTGTTTATTGTCTCTTCATTTTAAATGTGAGAGAAGTATGTAAAAGAACACACTTTATCCTGAAATATGTTTCATTCCAGATAAGAGCACATACTGCAGTTCTCCATTTCAAATGAATCCAGCTGAATGTTGTTGCCATTGTGCATGCAATTTTGTTGAAAATCTGTGTCGCTGTGTCTTTTTCTGTGCCACTGCTGAAGCCAATAAATGTCACATGAGCACGTGAGCCGATTGTCCCTCAAGATTCTGTGCAAAAATGAAGCAGGTGTCATTTCTTATGCTTATTTCATGCTTTCAGAAAAATAATACGTGCGCAGGACCTCAGATCTATCATTTAAACTTTTCAGTCAGAGGTATATTGTTCACATTTTCGGTCTCAAATCTCCAGCCGAGTATAAATCTGTAAATCTCAGTGCAGTGTGTTACTCACAGACTCAACAGAGGGACCGACTGGAACACCCTCCAACTGATGTGCACCAGAAAATTTGAGGCCAGGTTTCTGTAAGAGAAGATGTGAATTACACATGCAAAAGAGAGATGCATATTCTCATGCATTCAATTCTATCAGCTCTGCTGTACAATAGTTAAATAGACTCTTCATAAATAGGACTATTTTATAAAAATAAAAAAAATTGTAGACAGCTCAGATACAGAGCCTTTACCCACTTCCGAGGAATTTTATCACATAACTAGATTGTTATGTTTTCTGAAGAAAGTATAAATAGTGTAAAATGTGCTGCTGTGATGCTACACCAAGGGAGAGAGAGAAAAAAAGATAATTTCACTCAGAAATTGCTAATAAATGTAATAAACAGTTACAAAGAAACAGCAAGTAATACAGAATTAAATGTAATTATGAAGTAGAATCACTGAATACTATTTTTAGTAACACTTAAAGCTTTTATGTGTAATGCATTATAAATAATATCATAATATACATTATAATGCAATATATATATATATATATAATAATAATTAAAAATAATTGTAACCTAAGTTAAAATGCACTATAATATTTTCAGATTCCTTACATCTTGTGGTTTGTAATATTTTCTATTGAAGTACTAAAATGAAAGAATGAATACATAAGTATTAAAATGTGTTATAAATGTGGTTACAGCTATTCATGCGATCATATATTACATTTTAAGGTGCATTACAAGGCACAATTAATGCATTAACAATACTTTTATAATGCATTAACTATATATTTAGGAATATAGTTTCTAAAATTAAATCTGTTAAAAATAGTTTTGGCTCATTAAAATAAAGCTGAAATAAAATATAAAACAAAATTAAAATGAAAATTTGAAATGTTGCCTTGGTAACCAAGTAAAATAAAATAAGTTGAAGAAAAATAAGTTGCTAAGACTGAAAAAAATTGCTTAATAGGAATATAAATAAAAAAAAAAAAAAAAAAATCACAAAAGCATGTTAAAAATGTACTAAAACCTAAGCTAAAAATGAAAACTGAAATGATAAAAAAAAATAACAGCCAATTTAAAATAATAATAAATATTCTAATTGTATATAAATATTTCCAAAATAGCACTACCTGCAAAACATTGTTCTGGTATTTAGATAAACACTTTTATTTTATTTAAATGTTTTAGCAGTTTTATTGTCCTCCAGTTGATCATCTAAAGTCCACTCACTTAGAAAAGTAAAAATGCCATAATTTGAGTTATTTTTCATGTCTGCAGCACAAACTTACAGTATGCTTCATGCTCCAAAGAGCAATATTTAAGCTTAAGAGTTTGTATCAATCTCAAACCTCATACATGAGCGACAGTAACAAGGTACAATGAAGCAAAATATTTCATAGCAGCACTGCATTTCAAAAATAACACTGGCACGCAATGACAACTGGATTCAATCTTAATTAGTTGAGTGAATTTCTTCTCTTTCTCACAGACAAGCTAAAACAAGTTTGGCTAAGAGTTAGAGAGTGGAGTTTGAAGGCCTGTGTGTTGCCTGCATACATAGTTTCATTTATTATATTGCATCGTTTTGTGAACAGAAAACCTCTCAATTCAAGGTTTCTGATTCAGAGATATTTGTTGTCCTGTCTAATTGAATTTGCAAGATGGAAGCTGAAATCTAAAGCTTAATAAAGAGAGATGACAGCCAATGGGGACAGTGACGGATTCGCACATATAGATTCTCTGTGGCAGGGCTAAGCTAGGGTTCAAATATTTGTTTTCCCTACTCCCAAAAGTTCATGTCAGATGGGTCAGCCATCAGCGCCTGTCTATTACAGCTCGATTCTACCGTAGGGAGAGACCGTCTGAGAATAGCAGCTGGCGTCGAGAGGAGGGGGAGGCAGTGGATTAAAGAACCCAAGCCATGCACGTCAGGTGAATAAAGATAGACTCATTTACACTTATGATTTTTTCTACTGTACAGCCCCACCACCACACGATGCTCGCAGAGATACTGACACATCTGGCCCTCTGTGAAATACTGATTGCATGATAATGGACCCTTAGTGGAGTGTATTTATTATGCATCAGTTGTCAATAATATGGGTGAGCAAAAGGTGACTGCTGGATATGCTATCATGTTTCTCCAGAACCCTCCTGTGTGACCGCTTTCCCCCACATCTACAACAGTGGGCATGTCGCACACACTGAGAGATAACGATTACAAGATAGTGGAGATAAGGGTCAACAACCTTTCAGCTAATGACATTAGTGTTTCGTTGATGCCGTGATTAGAAATCTTCCCTTCAGGAGGGAGTAGATGTCAGATCTTTAGTTTGAACCTTAAAAAGGATGAATTGAAAATAGTTATGCTTCTACACTGAAAAAAAAAAGAAAAAAAAATACTAAAAATGTTGCTAGTAAATTTCACAATGACAAAGAATTGAGTAACACATTGAATAAAACATGACATTTTGAATAGTATTTTCTTCATGGTTTATGTTATGTACCTTTATTCTAAGACATTTGCTGAGGAAGTTCTTTAAGGAGGATCTATAATCCGTGTATTTACGCTTTGGTTTGAATGAAAACAGTGCATATACTGCTCAGATTTGCCAAAATGGTGCTACACTGATTTGTCGATGCTTTTCATACTTTCCTGGATCTTGACACTGTTATTTATTTTATTTCTGTTATTTACACTGTTATTGTCTATGGGACAATCTCAAGCCTAATGGTTTTCATCCAAAATATCTTAAATTGTGTTCTGAAGATGAACGAAGCGTTTGGAACGACATGGGGGTAAGTGATTAATGACACTGATTTGTGGTGGAGTAACCCTCGTTTACAGCATGATGAATTAATTCCATAGAAAAAAATAACAGATTACAGATTTGAAATGATAGGAATGTGCATAAATTATCACAGAATTGTTTGTTTTTGGGTGAACTGTTCCTTTACTTAACAAAAGCCTCTGCCACACAACTGCATTGCAAATAACAAATCAGGAAGAACTACTGGATAGTTGGTCATGTTGTGTAATTAATATTCATGATATATAATATTCATATTCATGATCAGCCAAGCTGATTTTATAAAGTCACCTCCACACCACCAAACAGTTTTTCAGATTGTTGTTATTCTCTTCTTGAAATACATGATGATTATCTCTGCAAATTTCCTTTTGAATTATGGGAAAATTAATGCATTCAAATGATTTCTGGATGTGGAATGTGGAAATGTTTTCCTCAGTATTCATTTGGTTGATGACTAACTTTAAATGTGTCTTAAAGCAATAAAGCAGCTTCAGTTATCAGGGGGGAAGAGGGTTTGAAATGACTGACAGATACACGCTCTGAGACCCAAGTGTATTGTGGGAAGGCCAGTCGTATATCTAAAGAATACTCACACATACTGCAGCTTAAAATTGTGCTGGAATGCATTTTCAGAGATGTACACCAACCCACAATCCGTGATTGTCCTGAAATACATATATGAATGCACAAAGTCTCATTAAAATCTTAAGATACTTGAAAATCTTTTGGAATCTAATACATCTTTTGTAGACTGTGTTATACTTACAGGTTCTTCAGTTCTCTGTAGTTGGTGAGGTCTATGCCTGTGATGTTCTCCAGGCTGGCTTGACTCTCTATGTAGCTAGACGGTTGAAATGAAAGAACAGGTTGAAATTCAACTAAAATAATGCTGCATTAAAACAGGTCCCTCTAGTAATAATCATGATCAATGTCATTAAATCAAATCTGATACTATTGACCATATGTTAGTGTTACAGTATATTTCATTGCTGCACTTTATTTCTGATTTTGTTTGCATAATCAAAATGCAATAACTAGATTCACCTCCGTAAAACACCTGTTTTTTTTTGTGATTATATTTTTTTAAATCGGAAACATGTTACATTATGAAAGCAAGATCGTTTTCAAACTGAATTTCTTATTGACTAAGGCTTATCTTGCTTTGTTGAAATATCTAAAAAAATAAATAAATAAATAAATAACCTTGGAAATGCAGCCACCCAAGTTCCCTCTCAGACGGTCACTTTCGACATCAAGTTGGTTACCAGCGAATTGGGAATCTTGCCAGAGAGACCAATCTACTTCGAGTGTAAACTAAACGAGACAATACACATTGGCATGCAATGATTGCATCCAGCTGCCACTGATCGCAGCGCAAGTATAAATAGGCAGCAGATGCACCGCATATTTAGCTTTTCGCTTCGGAGCCTAGCAATATCATCGTTCTGCTCCTGCCAAACTTTGAGTGAACTTGAACTTTGAGTTCAGTGCACTCTCTGGGAGCTTTTTGTGTTGACGGAATGGTGCTACAGCGGTGGTTGTTTTTCCCGTGTCGAGTGGATTGCACACATCAGGCTGCACTACCCCCTGTTTGTGTTGCAGGCGGCCATTTCCCCTGTGTGCTTCAGCATGCTAAAAGAGCCTTTTTCCCTAAAAGAGCATTTACAGGGCACGTCTTTTTAAAGACTTTGTTGAGTCTTTGTTGAGGCCTGCTAGCTCCTCCTCCCTCGCCACCCTCAACAGCGGGTCAGCCAGGGGGTATACGGAGATCCCTCTGGTTGAGCGGTCAGTTGTGTCCTAATACCACCTCCACCTGGCAGGGCAAACCATTCCTTCCCAGCGAGTTCTCTGGGTCATGCGATGTCCACGAGTAGAAAAGAGTAGAGGTGTGACCTCGGCATCCTGGCTAAATTCGCCCATTGGCCTCTGACCATCATGGCCTACTAACAATCCCCATATCCGCTGATTGGCTTCATCACTCTGTCTCCTCTCCACCAGTAAGCTGGTGTGTGGTGGGCGTTCTGGCGCACTATGGCTGCCGTCGCATCATCCAGGTGGATGCTGCATACTGGTGGTGGATGAGGACATACCCCCTGACAATGTAAAGCGCGTTGAGTGCCTAGAAAAGCGCTATATAAATATAAGGAATTTTTAATTATTATTATTATTATTATCTCTGGCTGTGTCTGGCCGTTATGAGGGATGCCAACAAAGTGCGGTTCCTCAATGCCCCCCGTGTCCCAGACCAGCCTCTTCGGTGATGCAGTCGAGAGCTTCGCCCAGCAGATCTCGGCTGCACAGAAGCAGACTGAGGCAATTCGCTTCCTGCCCCGGTGGGCTGCTGCCTCCACCCATCCACCAGTTGCAGCAACTCTTGTCACCGACGGCATCCTCCTGCTTCTGCCCCCGCTGCTGCGCCGCAGCAGCCTCCAGCTGAGCAGCGCGTGGAGCCGGTCATAAGGCAGCCACCCGCTGTCCAGGCCCCCGCCGAACCTGGTGGTAAGCGCAAGCAAGAGAGCAAGAGGCCCTGTGACGGGCAACCCAGAGATGGAGGGAGCTGCTCTTCGGGATATGGTGAACGCACCACTCCTTCCCCCACCCTCTTTCCCAGTGGCCAAAATCTCGACAAAAGAACAGTTTCCTCTATCTCTGGGTCTGCCTCACTGCTGGTACGTTTGTGGTTCCGCTGGTCCCACTTGTACGGTATCTGGAAGCCTGGCTTGCACTGCCCAGTCCGTCTTGCTGGCTCCTATCATCAGACTCGGCAGTGCAATTCAGTTCGCCTGGCGTCCCCCCAAGTTCAGGGGCATCAAGTTCACACCAGTGAAGGCAGCTGATGCCCCTGTCTTGCAGGCGGAGATCACAGTCCTGTTGGCAAAGGACGCGATAAAGAGGCGGTCCCTCCAGCTGATATGAAAGACGGGGTTTTACAGCCCCTACTTTATTGTACCCAAGAAAAGCAGTAGGTTACAACCGATCTTGGACCTGCGTGTCTTGAACCGGGCCCTTCACAGTCTACCATTCAAGATGTTAACGCTGAAATGCTCCTTTGGGTGTTTCCTTCCCCAAGATTGGTTTGCAGCGATCGACCTGACGGACGTGTCCTTGCATGTCTCAATCCTTCCGTGCCACAGACCCTTTCAGTAGTTTGCGTTCTAAGGACGAGCATTTCAGTACAAGGTCCTGCCCTTTGGGCTGTCCCTTCCCCCCGTGTCTTCATGAAAGTTGTGGAGGGGGCTCTTGTTCCCCCTGAGAGAGCACAGGGACCTGTTGCTCAGGCACGTCAGCCTGTTGGGTCTTCGGGTCAACTGGAAAAAGAGCAAACTCTCTCTGAGGACCCCTTTTCTAGGTATGGAGTTGGATTTGGTCAAACAGACAGCATGCCTCACAGAGGAACGTGCTCAGTCAGTGTTGAGTACAAATCAAAATTGTACAGCTCTTTATTTGTTACAGAGGCCGGCAGAAGGGGAATGCTGTCTCCAAGCAGAGGATAGCCCACTAGATAGTGGATGCCATCACCCTGGCTTATTAAGCACGGGGTGTGCCCTCCCCCCTCAGGTTGCAAGCTCACTGTACTAGAAGTGTTGCATTCTCCTGGGTGCTGGCTCATGGCACCTCGCTGACAGACATTTGTAGAGCTGTGGGCTGGGGGACCCCCAACATGTTTCCTAGGTTCTATAGCCTTCGTGTTGAACCAGAATCCTCCTATGTTCTCACATCAAACAGGTAGAAGCACCGAGAGGCCTTGGTTTAGTGTCGCCTTGCTAAAACCACTCCAGAGAGTCCATACTGTAGACCCTGTCAAGCTCCTCCATTCCCTCGGCAGCCAGACATGGCAGAATGTCCAGTGCCAGGCCCTCACTCACTGAATCCTTGAGAACTGGTAGAGGGCTGCGTTCCATATGTAGAGACCTAAGCAGATCCCATATGTGTAAAGTCCACGGTACAGCCTCAGAGCCCATGTTTCCCCGGCAGAATTTCTCCCATTTCCCAAGAGAGTTGCAATCACTTCTAAATCTTCCATATGCACCTAAACAGTTTCCATATGTGACAGCATACGCGGTGCTTTGGTAGGGATTCCCAATTCGTCGGTCACCGATGTGACGTCGAAAGTGACCGTCTGCAAGGGAACATCTCGGTTACGTATTGTCACCCTCGTTCCCTAAAGGAGGGAATGGAGACATTATCGGGTCACTGGCTCGGCTCCTCGGCGAAAACCTGAATATGCAATGAATCTGCTGCCTATTTATACCTGCGATATATCAGCAGCAGATGGATGCAATCATTGCATGCCAATGTGCACTGGTTTGTATAATTTACACTCAAAGTAGATTGGTCTCTATGGCGAGATTCCCAATTCGTCATCACCGAACGTGACGTCTCAGTTCCTTCCTTCAGGAAACAAGGGTTACAATATGTAACCGAGTCATTTCATTATAGTGACGCCTTCCTGAGATTGCATTATTTTTATGTACGTATATAAAATATATATGAATGCATTTAAATATGAAAATAAATGCTTAAATGCTTTAATGTTCACATGAGTATATATAGCAGTAGAAACTTGTTATATCTCCACTCTAAAATGCATGAAGTGTGTGATTGCAGGTCTCTTTGAGTTAAATGAAATAGTGCTGTGCCCTTGCAGACGTTAATATGAGGCATAAGTACCATTTGTGAAGTATTTTGAAATCAATTACTTTTCAGTTACACACAGATTCGTTGAAAAGCATTTGTACTTCCAGGAAGGAGAACTCAGATTATTTTAGAGAAAAGTTTAAATGGTTCTCCACAATGGCTCAGTGAATCAGACTATATAGAGCTGTACTGACAATAGGCATACATCATACGACGTGTGCCCTAATTCATTACAAAGTAAAAAACTTTTTTCAGTTCAATTCAATATGATGTTTTAATGCATTTGCTGTAGCATGCTGAAATATGGTCTTAAAAAAAGCTTTAAAGAAGTGAGTGTGTTTTGTTGTGTATTAATCCCAGACAAATGATTGATAACAAAATATTCACCAATAGCAAGGCACTGAATATATGTACACTGCAAAAAAATTATTTTTCAAAGCTGTAAAATTTATTGGTGTATATTTCACAATGTCCTTCAATACATACATTGTGTTACTTGCCATTTCTTTGTAATTATTTGTGAAATTTACTAGCAATTTCTTAGTAAAAACTGTTTCAGAGTAAATCCTACACCAGTTGTTTTTTCAGTGTACATTATACATGCTGATAATAATGTTGCTGCAATAAATCTTCTCTAAATTATACATAATAACGTTTTCAAATATATATGTTGATAACTAAAGACATTTCTACCAAATTTATTGGAATCTTTTGATCTGTGATTCTGTCCAGTTGTGTTCAAGAAAAGCACAAACGGATATTTATTAGCGTCTGATTGACTCAGAGAGCCGTAATCTGATGACAGAGCAGGTGGGACGACATCTCAAACTGCTTTGGCTTATTGAATTGAGTCAAGTGGGCAATATTTCATCTATTGTTTTCAGCAGTACATTCATGAGCAATTCACAGAATGGAATTTACAGCATGATGAATGATGTATTTCTGCTGCTGGTGTGAAGTTAATGGTCTCTTGTTTTCCTTCTTGGTAGAAGCACTGCTCTTCTGTACTGTGCCCATCTCAATAATACGGCGAAATGCTGGGGTTTTTTTTTTTTTACAGGCACACAGTGTTCTGTGTAAACACTTGGCAAAAGTGCATTCTTATTTATTGATTGAATGCTTGTAGTAAATGTAAGACTCTACTGGAGTTCAGAGAATCGCACTTGAGCAGGTGTACTGAGCAAAACAACAGTGGCAACTGTGCAGAACTAAAAGACATTGTGGGATGCATTTTGGAAACTTTGTTTTACAAACAATTATCCTAATAATTAAATTGATCACATTTGATCGATTGGTAGATGTCAATTCAACTTGGAAAAAAAAAAAAAAAATCTGTTGTAATTATGTTGTATTATTGTCATTGTAGGTAAAGTGTTGGCCTTAAAGGCAAAAACAGCCATTTGTATTTATAAAATGGTATTGCAACATTTTATCGATATCTGTCTACCCTCATGTTGCTTGAAACTCATATGACTTTTTTCTCCATGGAAAACAATAGGAGTTATTATCAAAAATGTCAAAGCTGCTCTTTTCTGTACGATGAAATTGCATGTTGATCTCTTCTATTTCAGTTTAAGCTTGATTTATTAAAACATGATATATTAGCTTGGGATTTGAACCCAGGTTCTTTTTTTTTCTTCACCTTTTTTATGTCTCATCTCTTCTAGAGAACCAGATCTTAAAAACTTGGTCACAAAAAAACATGGACAACTCTTCAGCATAATGATACATGATGATGTACAGTTCATCAGAAATGGGATTTCCAGCATCTGTGACCAAACAATAGATATGGGCAACGCACATTGTGATCCAAACAAATACAATCAAGGTAAACACATCTAAATACCACTAAAATAATGCAATAAACATTAACTAAGTAAATATCATAAAACACCCCAATGGACATAAATAATAAGAAAATGAGATGGATCACTGCTTTAAAAAAAGAAATTACTTACATTTGTGAAGGATATTGTTTTGACTGTATTTTTTTAAATATATATATATATATATATATAAAATAGCTTTTCATTGTGTATGGTAAACTAACTTAGAGTTAACCAGTTATCAGGCTTTTTTCTAGCATTTCCTTCCATTTAAATATTGCATTGTTTACACTTAAGGGATGGGCAAGAGGGAACGCATGAAACTGAGATGACTGTAAGCGCTGTGGCAATTATGTTTCCTACTATAAGCATGAGTGCTATAGTGATATAAACATGATTCTGAATGAAGTGCACTAAATTGATCTCAATCCTTCTGACTAAACACACATGAACATGGAGATGTTTTCTCACCATTTCCGTGAATCGATTATGTACCTGACACACTTAAAAGCACTTAAAGAGAAGCTGCACACAGCTCAGCAGCAACACAAAGTAGCAGTCCTTTCCTCCAGTCCTTGAATAGTTCCCAAGCATTATCTTGTTTTGAGAAAGTTCTGCTTTCAGTGTGTTACGTTCGGATTCCTCAAAATAAATGAAATTCATTTAAAAGCAATAAATGCTGAAGATAACTGGAGTGGTCTGCCAGGAAAAACCACTAGGCTACACCATGCACAAACTATACATCCAAATGCCCAGAATTCTCCATGAAAATTCATGAAAGCCAATCAGTTTGATTGAACCCATTCCATCTCCTTCCAAGATCAAGTGCTGGACTTCCACACAACTTTTCTCAAGCATCTCACTGTAAACGTGCCTGAACAACAAACACAACTTACATTTCAGTGATGTTTTCGCTCTCCTGTGCTGCCAACGCAGGGATGCTGCTGATTCCGTCTGGCTCCAGGCATTGAAGCATGGCGAAGGAGCAGCGGCAGGCACTTGGGCATCCGCTCAGGGCTGGTGCAGCCAGGACTAGAAGCATAACCACAAGCGCGGCCACCCTACGGTCAACCATGGTGAGGCTCGAGTGAGTTTGTTATCCTGCAGCAGGAACTCTGGGTGTGAGGAGAAGCAGCTCTTCTCTTGGCCAGCACTCAGGGTTATGATCCCATCCAGGAGCTGAGCTATTGAGCCGTGTAGCAGGGCCCAGGGGAACCTCCCAGTCCGAGATGGGGAAACGGAGGGGAAGGGCGAAGCAGTCCATTAGTTGAGTGTGAGTGTGAGATAAGAGAAAACAATGGTCACCAGACACCTCTGTGACACTCGCAGAAGCGAACCGGGAAGCCAGACCTGCGAGCTGTAGGTGGACACGAATGGATCGGAAGTGCTCCACCTGTTAGAGCTGACCGTGAACTTTCAGCTTGTGAGGAAAAACAACTCATGAATATCTCCATGCACAAAGGGCAAGGATTGTGGCACTTCCCTAATTCATCTCCCTCCACCTCTAGGATCACGCGATGTTTATTTAAAAGTCATATGCGATTTGTGTGATTTTCTGTGTAAGTGGTTTATTTTTAGGGAAATTGATATTGCTTAGAGGTTGCTCTTACATAACTCTGGAGATCTCAGATGTATCTGTTTCGTTTCAGATTTTGCAGTAGATATATGGAACTATAAAAGAAATGCGAGTAACATAGCTCAAATCAGTTGATGAGAAATATTTGAGTTTATACTGAGATCTCTGGCATTTGATTCCAGACTTTGGGATCTTGGGAAATCTGAGTGCAGTTTGAGACATTTTGAGATCTCTTCTGGACTCTAGACACATGTGAAATTACTGGGGTCTTTTCCTCACAAATATAATTCTGAAAAGCAGGAGACTCAAGTAAAAGTCTCCATTTCCTCTGCTTTTAATATTTATTGTGAATATTATTAAGGGATGTTGTGTGATTTTTTGTTTTCTTTCCAACAGGTGATCTGGGGAAATCATATTGCTCAGAGGCTCTTGCGCTTTCATAACTCATGGAGAACTTGGATGGGATTTTTCCTGCTAAAAATAAATAAAAATAGACTCAAGTGTTACAATTCTTAGTATACATTAAATGTACAGAGCTATAAAATGAATGTGAATAACATAACTCATAAGTGAATAATATAACATAAGTATTTGATGAGAAATGTTTGAGTTCATATTGAGATCTCTGACTGTTTCAGACTTCGAGGTCTTAGGTCATTCTGAGCACAGTTTGAGACATTTTGAGATTTCTTCTGAAACTATAGATGACGTACATATGGGATTTCTGTGTCTTATTCTAAGGAGAATAAATCTGAGAAGCAGGATGCTTTTAGCAAAAGTCACCAATTGCTCTTCATTGATATTATTGAGAAGAAACAATTTAGATTATAAAGAGAACAATTTTGTTTTTTCTAGGGAATTGATGAGTCCCAGAGAAAAGATGAGTACTCAGAAGTGTCTCTTTTGTTGCTCAGGAGACATTTACAGGTGCTATCATTTTTGTAACAGATGTTTCTCTTTTTTAACATTAAGTAAGAATATTGAGTCATAAAATGAATATAGACATTATAGCTCTAGAATATGATGTTAAATACAAGTTCACATTGAGATTTCTGGTTCTTCATCACAGATTGTGACATCTTGATAAATCAGAGCACAGTAGACTGTTTGAAATCTCTTCTAAAACTCTAGATGAGACACGTGTGAGATCACTAGGTCTTTTCTCAGCAGAATAAATCTGATAAGCAAGAGACTCGAGCAAAAGTCTCCATTTGCTCTCCATTGCATATTATTTCTGTCTATAGGAGAAACAATTTAACTTACAGAGAACTAATTTGTGATTTTTCTTTCCTTCTTTTTGTCCCAGCAGAAAATTTGAAGTTCAGAAGTTCTCTTTTATTGTGCAGGACACATTTTAGGAAGTCATGGCCTAATGGTTAGAGAGTTTGACTCCTAACCCTAAGGTTGTGGGTTCGAGTCTCGGGTCGGCAATACGAAAGTGAAAAAAAAAGTGAAGTCATGACATTTGGCAAGTATGGTAACCCATACTCTGAATTGGTGCTCTGCATTTAACCCATCCAAGTGCACACACACAGCAGTGAGAAGTGAACACACACCCAGAGCAGTGGACACACACACACACACAGCAGTGAGAAGTGAATACACCGTGAACACACACCCGGAGCAGTGGGCAGCTATATATCCAGCACCCAGGGAGCAACTGGGGGTTCAGTGCCTTGCTCAAGGACACTTCAGTCATGGGTATTGAGGGAGGAAGAGAGCGCTCTTCATTCACTCCCTCCTACCTACAACTCCTGCCAGCACCGAGACTCAAACCTGCGACCTTCTGGTTACAAGTCCAAGTCTCTAACCATTAGGCCACAGCTACCATGACTGAGGTGCCCTTGAGCAAGGCACCGAACCCCCAACTGCTCCCCGGGCGCCGCAGCATAAATGATACCCACTGCTCCGGGTGTGTGTGTTTATGGTGTGTTCACGGTGTGTGTGTGTTCACTTTGGATGGGTTAAATGCAGAGCATGAATTCTGAGTATGGGTCACTATACTTGGCTGTATGTCACGTCACTCACTCACTTTACATATAGTATCAACTTTGTTGGTAATACTTTACAATAAGCTTTCGTAGTTAACTTTAACTAGCATTAACTTAAAAATGAGCAATGTTTCAGTATTTATGAATCTTTGTTAATGTTAATGTTTTTATGTAATAAAAAAACACCTGTTTTTTGTTAGTTCATTGTTAGCTCGGGTTCATTAAATAATCTTAACAGATACAAGTTTTGATTTTAAAAATGTAGTAGTACATGTTGAAACTGATTACTTCATAGATTCATTTTTCATTGTTAGTTCATATTAACTAATGTGGTTAACTAAAGTTAAATAATGAAGTTTATTGTAAAGTGTTATCCATTTCTTTTAAAAATTCATGGACAATATAAAAGATTGAAGGGTTCCCTTCAGTGTGTTACAGATCCAGCTGTGCGTGTTGCAGTTGTCCATGTGGTTTATACCTTCAGCTCAGAGCCACTCAAGGCTTTCTGGTACTGAAAGAGTACATGAGGACGATGAATGTTGTTGGCTGACTGCTGTGATTACGGAGTCTCATCCTCCCATTCGGGATAAATATTTTGTCCCACCTCCCTCTCAGAGAGTCTCCATACACAGCAGTAAGGTCATAGTGCCCTGACCACAATTACTGGCAGGACCCTGAGCAGGCCCTTTTTCTGCTGCAATAAGGACATAGTGATGGCTCCAGACTTCCTCCTCTCTTTCCCTCTTCATCAGAATCAGCAAAGATAGAAATATAGCTGGAGAGAGAGAGAGAGAGAATGAGGGGGTGAGTGAAAAATCCATCTATGGTGCATGGTTTTCTATCCCGTGGCCCTAAAATGGCAACTTGAGAGTTTGGACGGTTCTCTCATGCTCTTTAAAAGCTCAGCTTGTGAAGAGGCTTTTAAGACCATTTCGCAGATTCCGGACTCTTTACATCTAGCAGTGTACCTGTGTGCTTCTGCAATCCATTGATTTATTTCAGCGCATTCTCACTCTTTTTGAAACAGCAAAATCTGTCAGCGTGAGGTGAGGCCGGCTATTAATACTCCCTCTGTGTGCTTTAAAGAACAACTCACAAAGACATCCATGCTTACTATTACACAACTCACAGATCCTGTGAGTTAAGGGAATAGTTTGACAAAAAAATTCTGATTCTGGCATAAATTTTCTCCCTTTATTTTTCGGCATGCTGTCCCAGTCTATTAAAGTTAGGCATAGGACGTATCAGTGATTTTAAACAGGATATGCTGAATAAGTCTTTCAAGCCAATCAGAGTAGAGAATAATTCAATTACAGACCAAATTCACCACTCCCACACAACAAAACTACTGCTAATGGGCTGCAGCTTCCAAATAAGAAGGAAACACCAAATCTTTCTTAGAGACTGTTCAAAATTGAATAGTAGCATATTGTTTAAAAATAGTATGTGAAACAGAATGCAGTATGCAATGATATATTTCAAACAGTATTTTTAAAAGTAGTCATTTTATTTAAAAACATCTTGCAAGTTGCATCCATTTATCTCTGAAATAAACATTTATTTTTTCTCTTTCATTCATTCATTCATTTAGTTTTTCATTCATTTAGTTTTTCAAAAATCTTTACTCCCCCCCCCCCCCTTTTTTTCTAAGCAGCAGTGATGAAAGATATATGATGACAGAAGGAGAGAGTAGAGACCCGGCTGCAGGTTACTCAATCCACATCAAACTAATGTCCTGTCACAGAGAGAGACCTGTGCAAAGTGGACCGGAGTAAAAGCACTTCTGGAATTGGTACAAGGAAAGGCTTTTACACCTGCAGTGGTTAATATATGGATCTCCACACTACTGCTCTCCATTGCCACACACAATAAAGCAAACCATTGACCTGCTTGTGTGCTCTGCATTTACATATCCAGTTAAAGGGATACTCCTCCCACTTATCCCCATGTCGTTCCAAACCCGTAAAAGCTCAGTTCGTCTTCGTAACACAATTTTAAGATATTTTGGATGAAAACCGGGAGTCTTGAGATTGTCCCATAGACTGACAAATAAATAACAGTGTCAAGGTCCAGGAAAGGTATGAAAGTCATCATCAGAATACTCCATCTGCCATCAGACGTGCAATCTGGGTTATATGAAGTGACATTAACACTTTTTGTAAGCGAAGAAAACAAAAATAACAACTTTATTCAATAATTCCTTTGTCAGCAGTCTCCTCTGTGTCTCTCCATATCACCGTATGCTGTGTGTGCTCTTCTGTATCATCCACGCCACAATGATGCACTGTTTCTACGTGTATTTAGCTTTGATTTGAAATAAAACAGTGCATCCTTGTGGCGTGGATGACATTTTGGGGTGGATTATCCCTTTAAGTTATGAGTAATGTCAAATTAAAATAACACCATAAGCTTTGTGAATTTATTGAAAATGTGCCCCTTTACCCTCAGTTTTAAAATGTTTTGTTTAGTGGTTCTTAAAACACTCCCCCTTTTTTTTTCTTTTTAACAAAGTTTTTCATGTGATCCGAGTATTTTTAGTGTGTTGCTTTTTTAGCGGGTTTTAGAGTGTTTTATTTGTTTTTTTATGCTGTTGCTATGGTGATCTGAGAAGTTTTTTTCATACGCTGTTTTAGTTGTTTTCTAGTGTGTTGCTTGCTATGTGACTGCTAAGCAGTTGCTATGGTGATTTGGGTCATTTTAGCAGGCTCTATGGTGTTTTAATTGTTTTCTAGGGTGTTGCTATGGTGATCTGAGATGTTTTAGCACGTTCTATGGTCTTTTAGTTGTTTTCTAGGGTGTTTTGTGTTTGCTTGGCTGTTTTAGTAGTAGTGGTTGCTATGGTGTTCTACACAGCAAAAAATCCAGAGTGAAATCAACTCTGCTGGGAGTACATGTGAGACCACACTCAAGAGTGTGAAAGTGTTAAAATAGGAGTGTTAAATTAACACTTAAGCGGAGTTAAAGTTAATGAGATAATTAAGTGATTAATTGAGTGATGATTGACCATTATTGACGAGACCTGATGTAAACAAGCAGAATCAACAAAGACGAAAATCACTATTTTAATGTCACCATTATAGTGGCCAATGTTTGCTTTAGTTGGACTCTTGACCCTTAAGTTTTTAAAATTAGATTTGGTTTGGTTGTTATAACTCAGTTGTAATAGAGAGACGAGCAAAAATAAAAACATGATTATGTGATATTAGTTATGTTTTTACATAATAATTATTTGACCTGAATCACCAAACTTATTTAAAGCCTAAAACATTAGGTCTGAACATTAGAAAACAAACTGCTAAAAGTAGCATTGAAAACAAAAATAGAATAGTAAGAATAAAGGAAATTACTAAGACAATTCAGGTAATAATTTATTCATGCCACAGTGCATCATGGGAGCCATGGATGAATTTTGATAGGTGGCACCCAGAATGCACTGCAACATGCTTTTTTGATTGTCACCGTCGTTGAGGTTCACAGGTTGATTCTTGATGTTTGCATGTCTAAATGAAAGACTCTTTTGAAAGATTTTTGAACAAACAACTTTTAAGAAATTCCACAGATTGTATTTAAAATGCTGGTAATCCTATGCTGAAGAATCATTCGGCCGCAATAATCAACAATGAAAGTTTAACTCAGTGATTCAGGAATACCAATATTTTTTGTTTGCCAGTCTGTTTTATAACTCCATTACAACAGCCAAACAAAATCTGACTTTAAAATATTAAGGGTCAAGAGCCCAACTAAAGCAAACATTGGCCACTATAATGGTGACATTAAAATAGTGATTTTCGTCTTTGTTGATTCTGCTCGTTAACATCAGGTCTCGTCAATAATGGTCAATCATCACTCAATTAATCACTTAATTACCTCATTAACTTTAACTCTGATTCAGTGTTAATTTAACACTCCTATTTTAACACTTTCACACTCTTGAGTGTGGTCTCACATGTACTCCCAGCAGAGTTAATTTCACTCTGGATTTTTTGCTGTGTAGGTCTTTAACAGGGCCATAATATATGGTTTCTAGGGTGTTCTAGGGGGTTTCAAAGAAAGCAATGGACCTGCGCTATAATGCATATTTCAGTTTACAGAGCGTTCAGATGAACAGTTTACAGTTTTGTTTTCATGTACATAAAACAACAAATACTAAGATGTTTTTCATTGCAGGGTGTGGCATCTCTGCCTCATCTCCCCCTCACATCATCTCTCTACCAGGAAGCAAACCCCATCAGCACCCAAAACACACTGATCAGAGCAGCAGTGTTAGTGAGACTCGCTGGGGTAAACCTGGGATCGATTGGATCGTGCTGTTGGGGGTTTTGGTAATGTAACTGTATGTGTGTGTGTGGTATACATCATGGTCTTTTAGCAGTTTAAGTGTGGACTTAAGGTCCGTTCACACCAAGAATGATAACTATGAAGACAACTATAGCAATAACTATTTTACCATCCACACAAATACGCATCAGTGTTGTACTAAAAATAAAAATAAAGCTAAAATATTAGAAAAAACTTTAATGGAAATTAAAAATGTTGTCTTGGCAACTAACTCAAACAAACAAGTCTACTAAAGTAAAGTAAAATACAAATAGAAATAGAAATATTTAAATTGATAATAACATGATTATTAAAATTGAAATGAAAATATAAAAATAAAAGCAAAATGTTATAATCCAAATAATATAATATTATATACATGATATTAAAATAACACTAGCATTTCTTATATGAGCTTGTCGTCTGCTACTTTGTGTTCAAGCTCTTCATACACAGCAAAATCCCCAGTGTTAATTTAACACTCTGAGTGTGGACTCATATAAACACTGAAGCAGTGTTAAAAGTAACACTGAAGCAGTGTTGAATTAATGAGATAATTAGGTGATTAATTGAGTGATGATTGACTATTATTGAAGACACCTGATAATAACAAGCACAATCACCAAACGAGAAAATCACAATTTGTGTGTCACCATTATATAGTGGTCAGAGTGTTAAATTAACACTGTGGATTTTGCTGTGCATTTTCTGATGGTAAACAAAGAAAAATGTATAATTATGAAACAAAGCGACATAGACAAGTATAAAATTACTGTGGATAATATATATATATATATATATATATATATATATATATATATATATATATATATATATATATATATATATATTCTGAACCCCATGTGCACAGCAAAATCTCCAGTGTTAATTTAACACTCTAATCACCAAAGAAGAAAATCACAATTTG
This sequence comes from allo-octoploid hybrid of Carassius auratus x Cyprinus carpio, assembly GCA_024542945.1. Lineage (NCBI taxonomy): Eukaryota > Metazoa > Chordata > Actinopteri > Cypriniformes > allo-octoploid hybrid of Carassius auratus x Cyprinus carpio. Next base: position 719,597 of record JANHFF010001134.1, read on the forward strand.
CTTGTCACCATTATAGTGGTCAGTGTTTGCTTTAGTTGGGATCTTGACCCTTGACTTTTTAACATTAAATTTTGTTTGGCTGGTATAACTGAGTTGTAACAGACAGATAAGCGAGTGAAAATCATCAGGTGGTGATGATTATGTTTTAATGTAATCATTATTTGACCTGAATCACTGAATTCATTCAGAGACTTTTCTCTGAGTTATGTATCCTTGATTGAGTATAACAACTTTCGTTCCACAGTGAAAGAGTCTGTATTTACTATACACACACAGACATCAAGAATCAGTGTATGAGTCTCAACAACTGTGACAAATAGCATATTCAGATAAACGGATCAACTCTGAACATCACAAAACTAGATACTAAAAAGTCAAATAAAAATGGCAAAAATTATGGGTTTTTATTGGTTATAACATGCTTTTTTGATGGTCACCATGGTTGTGATGCTCACGCTGATTCTTGATGTCTGTGTGTCTAAATAAAGAACTCTTTATTTATGTAGAAGTAACTTTTAAAAACATCTATCTGATTAGGACAAAAATGAAAGATATTGTATTTTTTTTCACCTAGTTTATGTAATCAATAAAGAAAACCGAACTCATTATTCAGGTTACTACATGACGATTAGTCCAAAACATAATCAACACCACATGATCACATTTTCTCTGGTTTGTTTGTCTGTTATAACTCAGTTACCACAGCCACACAAAATCAAAAATTAACCACTTAAGGGTCAAGATCCCAACTAAAGCAAACACTGACCACTATAATGGTGACACAGATTGTGATTTTCTTCTTTGGTGATTAGAGTGTTAAATTAACACTGGAGATTTTGCTGTGCAGACTCGGGTTCCAAATTACATCATTTTCCCAAGATGACAGTGGCCATACTGAGATGTTTTGGCTTCACTTTTCTATAGTTGAAAGGAAGTGAAGACACGTCCATCTTTTTTTACAGTCTATGGTTCAGAATCAACTCTTTCTTTTAGGAGACAGTACATTTTTTTGTTGTGCACTTTGAATTTTTAAACTTTGCAGACCTTTTACATGTACAAACAGCTATATTACACACAACATGAAAGGCTATATTCAGAGAAGGATAGTTGGGCACTTTAACAAACATGTGATTTTACAGATGTCTCAGCAGTAGGTAATACTTGCCCTCTTGGTCTCTTTTCCTGCAGATACAGAAGATCCTGACTGCAGCTACAATCAACAGAGATCCAGCAGCAGCAGCAGCAGCAGCAGAAACCAGCACAATCAGAGATACAGATACTTGAGGACATAAAGGAGACAGTCATTAGTGTGAGTGAATGTGCACATAAACACAAAATATTATTTCAGACATACCTGGACATGTGTGACAGAGTCCTCTGATGTCCAGATGTGTGGTCTGGTTAGTGAATGAATTGTTGAGCACACAGCTGTAGGAGTTTTTATCCTGATATTCCACCTCCAGAGGTAGAGAGAGACTGATGCTGAGATCAGACACACTGATGCTGGACAATAAACTGAACCAGGAGACACTCACAGCACTCACATTCACAGCTGAACACAACAATGAACAATTCTGCTATGATGATGATGATGAAGAACAGTCTCTACTGATGACAGGAACAGAAAGACGAGCTAGAAAACATGAATGAAGATAAATGCAGAAGTAGATGAGAAAGAAAGACTCATCAAAAGTAGATCATTTAAAAACAAGTGGATATACACTGTAAAACCCGACAATAACTTAACTCAAACCGTTTGAGTAAACAGATATCCTTAAAAACATGACAAGTTGGGTTTACTCAAACCGTTTGAGGAAACCGATTGCCTTAAACCATTTAAGTTTTAAAACTTAACAGTTGTGAGTACTCTGAACTTAATTCAGTTGAGTTCACTGAAAGAAGATATACATTGCAATTAAATAATTAAGTGATTAGTGATGAACAGCTGCTGTTAACAAACAGAATTACTGAAGAAAAGAGAAACACAAGAACTACAACTGACTTCAGACACAGCCTTAGATAAAATAAACTGAAATAAAATACATTAAATCTCTCAAGATCTGATTAAACAACCCCACAAACAGCATCACCAGCTCCACTTATTAATAACCAGACTGACTTTATTTCTGTCAGACGTCTACAGAAGATCTGATTGAGAATTAACTAAGGTTTAGATGTTGATTTATGTTTTCATTTGAAGTAACCATGTTAGAGATCAGTGTTTGCTTTAGTTGGGCTCTTGACCCTTGACTTCTGTCTTAGTTTTTTCTTTGGCTGTTGTAACCATTTGTTGTAACTCAAAAGCCCAGAGAAAATATCATCAGGTGTTATACACAAACTCACACTCTTAGAAGCTGTTTTTATCCAAAGCAACTTACAGTGTATTCAGGTTAGCATTTTTTTTTTACCTAACTTTTACCTAGATGTTGGTTGTTATACTGTATATTAGTGATGATAATCATTGATTATTGAACTGTTTGGAATTTAATCTTTGATGAAATAGGTGTTGTGTAATTAGCTGGATTGATTACAGTAAAAGTGATTCTAAGAGCCAGTGGTTCTGTGATAATCAGTTAATATAAAGAATTTTCCGAACAGTTTGGTTTTCTGTGGTGTTACTTTAGTCACACACAGACATCAATAATCAGCATATGAACCTCAACAATGGTGACCATAAAAAAAAAAAAAAAACAATGCAGCAGAGCATGCTGGGAGCCATGGATGGGTTTTGTACTACAATAGTACCCAGCATGCATTGCAGCATGTTTTTTTTTTTTTCGTAACCATTGTTGAGGTTCATATTCTGATTATTGATGTCTGTGTGTGACTAATTGACACCATAGAAGACCAAACTGTTTGGAAAGTCTTTTATATTAACTGATTATGAAAGAACCACTGACTTTTTGAATGGCTTTCATTGTAATCAACTGAACTAACTATAGAACACCTTTTTAGTAAGATTTTGAACAGCTTCATAATTGATGATTATTATCACCAATATGCTGTATAACAACCAATACCTGACCATATTTTCTCTGGGTTTTTTGAGTTAGAACAAACATGTTTCAAAAACACATGGTTACAACGCCCAAAAAATAAAATAAACTAAGACAGAAATCAAGGGTCAAGAACCCAACTAAAGCAAACACTGATCTCTAACATGGTTACTTCAAATGAAACAATAAATCAACATCTAAACCTTAGTTAATTCTCAATAAGATCTTCTGTAGACGTCTGACAGAAATAAAGTCAGTCTGGTTATTAATAAGTGGAGCTGGTGATGCTGTTTGTTAACAGCAGCTGTTCATCACTAAAGCTCAATCAGCACTTAATTAATCACTTGATTACATAATTGCAAAGTTTTAAAACTTACATGGTTTAAGTAAAGGCAATCTGTTTACTCAAACGGTTTGAGTTACTGTGACTTGTCAGGTTTTACAGTGTGCTGCTGGTCTGTGAAGCGACTCGGTGAAACTCTGACACTCCTCTAGAGGGAACCTCACTTCAAAGTCTGTACTATGACTTGTCATGGATGGTTTTCAAATAGAGGATGTTTTTCTTAGTAATTACATGTGATTCACAACCACTGCTAAACAACCAGTAGTGGGAATGCTTTACCAACCTCACTGCCAGTGGCGGCTCTACATTGAAATACACCCTGGGCGAGACCCCTTTCGAGCGCACCCCCCCCCAACCCCCACACACACACACAAAAAAAACAAACAAAGTTCTGCACAAACAGTTATATTTTATTATAACAACATAAGTGGTAATTTCTCAATTGCACAAATCCTTCATTAGAAAGCCAGAGGATGCTCCAAAATATTTTAGAAGTGCCCCTGAAATTGCAATTGAATTGCATTTGAAATCAAAAGACCATAGGATAATGTTTTATAAAGCTAAAACAGCCTGGGGTCAAATTGACTCAAAACATAATAGAAGGGTTACATAAACATGCTCTTACACACTAAATGTCTGTCATTACGCTATATCCTCCTAGACCCGGAAAAAAACATTTATTTATTTTATTTTTTTCGGTTTTTTTTCCCCCCATGTCATCACATTGTTTAGAGCATAGAAACAAATGGTAAAAAAAAACATTATTGAAAAATTATATTTTATTCATGTTATGCTATGGTCGCTGGGACTCAGTTGTTTAAAAAATAAAATTACTTTAAATTATATGTATAGGCAAAAACAATGGGATTTTATTTTTTAATCACCAAAAACTTTTTGGGTTTCAGGATATTTTTCAACCAAAATTTGTATATTAATCTAAATTTCATGGAGGAACCATTAGCTCTTTGGTTACTGCCTCAAAGTCTATGCATGACACACTTTTAGTTATGACTTGTAAAACTATACTTAGAAACTATACTTAGCATACTGTGTAGCAAATAAATAGCAAATGTTCGTCTTTAACCTACAGATTTGAAAGTTGGTTATTTACAAGGCCTAACGTTAAACCAACTGATGGAAATGATAACTGAACTTGTAACAGTTTTATTGCAAAGCACAATATTATAAATTAGATCTCGTGATTGAGTTGAAACCAAATTATTGTTGTATAAGCATAGCAAGCATCATAGCAAAAAGGCTAACAAAGAGTTATACCCGCCACCAATTAACATTAGCCCTTCATTCATGAAATGGATACTGTAATCATACAGAGAGAGAGAGAACATAGTTGCATACCTTTATCTTTTGCTCGTTTCTCCTCTTCTTCTTTTCTTTTTTTTCGAAATTGGGCACCTGATGGCTTTGACCTTTTCCTGCCCATCTCTGTTTATTTGGCACTCGACAATCAACAGATTTCCCATCACCCCAACTGTCACTCACGACCAGAAGTCAAGACTAAACCAATTCACCTTGATGACCGCATAATCGTTTTGTATTACCTAGTTTCATTTGCAGGAACTATAGGCCTGTATTATAACATTATGAATGAAATGTGCGTTATTTGGAAGAAAGTCGAGGTGTGTGACTGACTTTAGCCTATTATTAATTATATTACTAGTGCCCCGCCCTGTCCGTTCCATTTGAGAGAGACCCAGAGGTGAAATGTCGTCCGCGCCTCTCGCCCCACCCCCTTTTACACTTCTCTCACAACACACAGCTTCTGTGCATGGTACATTTTCAGCAAACAGATGAATGATATATCACTTTTTATAGTAGAAACTCTAAGTTAGTGGTTCTTAATCATGGCCTTGGGGACCAGCAGCACTGCACTTTTTGTTGGCTACATCTTCTTAGTCTTCAACAGGTTCTAAAATCAATTCTTCAGTTAATAACTTCTGATTTTAAAGAAAGAACAGGCGTTGTGTAAGTGATTTAAGATATTTGAGTTTATTAGCACTGAAAGAAGCACGATACATGAAACATGAGTAAAAGTTTTGTTTTAACCATGCCACACTTTTCAAAGGCAAGTTTCATTCAGGTTTTTTATACATGAATTTTACTACTGAAATCCCATAAAAAATACACTGGGGCCAGGTTTGTGCTTAACTGTTTTTTTTTTTTTTGAAAAAAAAAAAAAAATAAAATAAAAAATAAATATATATATATATATATATATATATATATACAATGCTGTTTATGTCTCTCCTTGCATCATTTCTTCTATTATCCCACCATGTTCATGTCAAGTTATTGCTAAATTTCAGACACATGCCAGCTCCTAAAATACTGTTGATTAATTTATTGTTTTATTTTATAAGGAGGCACAAACATCTTTAAAATGAGCTTGACCCAATATAGCTATTACAAATGTCTATACTAACTTAAAACTACATATACTAATAAAAATAAGTAATAGCCTGTCTACTCAAAAGAAAGGATTCCCACTTATTAAATTCTGTCTGTTAACACACACACACACACACACACACAATAAATAAAAAAATCACTACATAGCAGATTAAAGACTGAGAAACAAAGCATAAAAAGATAAATGAAAACCAACAAGACAAATACATGTCATAAATTTACCTACTAAAAAGCACACATTAAACAAACTGAACATTAATCATGGCTTACATTTTTCTAGTAAAATGTCTACAGTTGTTCAGCAACATTCCCATTTTCCTGAGTATCTGATTAATCAGAGCTTGATGATGACGTCTGTTCTCTCTTCTGTTGAAGACTTCTGGATCTGATGTCATAAACAAGAATAGCCACAGCAGCCACACCCACCAGAGCAGAGAGAACCAATCGGATCACAGCTTCAGTAAAACCACAAGAGCAGATATGGTCTTGTGAGAGAAAAAATAAAATAGTTAAATATGATTCAATCACACACAGACACATATAAATATATATGAAGTACCTGGACATGGTTGACAGAGTCCTCTGATGTCCAGATGTGTGGTCTGGTTAGTGAATGAATTGTTGAGCACACAGCTGTAGGAGTTTTTATCCTGATATTCCACCTCCAGAGGTAGAGAGAGACTGATGCTGAGATCAGACACACTGATGCTGGACAATAAACTGTCTCCTCTGAACCAGGAGACACTCACAGCACTCACATTCACCACTGAACACAACAATGAACAATTCTGCTGTGAGGATGATGATGATGATGATGATGATGATGAACAGTCTCTACTGATGACAGGAACAGACAGACGAGCTTGAAAAAGAGAATAAATCTAATTCAGTATAAAGTGCTGTGATATTTGTCAGTTCATTGACATTTAAAACTGAACTAAAGTAGAAGAGAAACAAAGGGTATAAGATGTTGATTACAAAGCACAAATTAATCATCACAGTTGTCCATCATACACAGCAAAAAATCCAGAGTGAAATTAACTCTGCTGGGAGTACATGTGAGACCACACTCAAGAGTGTGAAAGTGTTAAAATAGGAGTGTTAAATTAACACTGAAGCGAGTTAAAGTTAATGAGATAATTAAGTGATTAACTGAGTGATGATTGACCATTATTGACGAAACCTGATGTTAACAAGCAGAATCAACAAAGACAAAAATCACAATTTTTTATGTCACCATTATAGTGTTCAGTGTTTGCTTTAGTTGAGAAAAGAATGACTCTTTTGAAAGACTTTTGAACAAACAACTTTTAAGAAATTCCACAGATTGTATTTAAAATGCTGGTAATCCTATGCTGAAGAATCATTCGGCCGCAATAATCAACAATGAAAGTTTAACTCAGTGATTCAGGAAAACCAATATTTTTTGTTTGCCCGTCTGTTTTATAACTCCATTACAACAGCCAAACAAAATCTGACTTTAAAATATTAAGGGTCAAGAGCCCAACTAAAGCAAACATTGGCCACTATAATGGTGACATATAAAATAGTGATTTTTGTCTTTGTTGATTCTGCTCGTTAACATCAGGTCTCGTCAATAATGGTCAATCATCACTCAATTAATCACTTAATTATCTCATTAACTTTAACTCTGATTCAGTGTTAATTTAACACTCCTATTTTAACACTTTCACACTCTTGAGTGTGGTCTCACATGTACTCCCAGCAGAGTTAATTTCACTCTGGATTTTTTGCTGTGTATTCTCAATAATTATGACAGTCCTTTGTCCAAAGATGTAGGTCTATATAAAACAGTGTAAGTGTTCTACTCACCATAGACGGTAAGACTGAATGTGTAGAGTATGTTGTTGGTGTTCTTCACTTCATAAAGTCCAGAGTCTGTGGTTCTGGTGTCTGTGATGGTCAGAGATCCAGTCTGATCCAGCTCCAGTCTGCCTCTGAATCTCTCTTCAAGAACATCATCATAAACTTTTCTCTTTCCGCTCTGTCTGTAGATTAGAGCTATGAGAAAGTTGTGTCTAAATCTCCACTGTATCTGATCATCTGTCTCAACTGTATTAACATCAATGTTTAGAGTGACTGATTCTCCCTCCATCACTGACACGGACTTCACTGCAACATCACCAAACACACCTGATCAACAAACACAACACTTACTCACAATATGAAGATTTGGATTTTTTAACTGTTTTAAAAATTGTCATTGCAAAAAAAGTAATCATTAATTTCAATGTATAAGTCAGTAATGTGGAATAAAGTAAACTGTTTGATGTCACTGGAAAAGACAATGACAAAATAGGACAAAGAACAAATAGCTGAGTGTATTAGTCTTACAAAACATAAAAAAGAAAGAAGGAAATAAGATAATGTTTGTGCATATGGACAAATGAAATACACAGAATTGAAAACACTTACCACTCCATAAGCTCAAACAGAAGAATATAAACATGTCAAATATTTTCTTTGCTATTCAGCTACAAATTAATTGACAATATTTCCTAATTTTGTGATGGGTGCAATTTAAACACACACACACACACCCAACGGTAGGCTTAAGCATCATAAATGTCATAATAAACGTTGAATGTTTCATAATAAAGCTAGAAAGAGCTGAAGAAGACAGTGCTGCTTAGTAAAACTGTGCAGGCAGTGTGAATATACAGGCTCGTTTAAGCTGCACCTCTTTTGAGATGAGTTTTAGAGAAGGGGAGGAGTGAAATAATCAAGTGTTGCTGCAGAACCAAATGACATCCAGATCTCAATCTCTGGATGTAATGCCTGAAGCTTGACGTGATGTGCAGCTGTATTTTCAGCATCATGACTCCAGTCTTCAGTGTCACATGATCTTCAGAAATCATTCTAATATGATGATTTGCTGTTCAGTAACCATTTCTGATTATTGCCAATGTTGTAAACATTTATGTTGCTCAATATTTTTGAGAATATTTTAAATTGTTCTTTGTGTCAGAGCGCTGTAGTTCATCAGAAATAGAACAGGCATCAGTTTACTGTCATGGATTTGTGGCGCTGCATCCGCTGATAGAACATCACTGGGTTCTATTTGCTTTTCTTGCGCCGCTTGCGTCTAGTGTAGACACGATGTTTTGGTATTTGTGAATCTTAAGTCTATTCATTATCTGCTTTACATCTACCTGGCACTGGAAGACCTTTCACACACTTGTCACTTATATGCTTAGAGCAGAACCATCAATCATTTATAAGTTATTTTGTCAACAGGTGACTCTACATATATGACACTTTCTCTGGTATGCAGATGGTTTAGAGATGTGGTCACTCAAGAAGTTTTTCAGAAAGCGGCACACTTTGCCTGGCAAGACAGTAAGATTTTTTTTCCCGTTTAATGCACATTCTCCTGTTGAATTTTGTAGTACAAGGCTGTTAAACTTTTTTTTTATTATTATGACCTTTCCTGTATTTTGTCTTTACACTTTAAGTTGTGGCCAACTGAAAGAATTTTACTCCTGTCTACCGGATCGAGTTCAGATGGATGAACAGCATCAGGGAATGCTTGCAGTTCAGAGCCCTTTTCAAGTCAAACCCACCAGGGTACAGGGGAAGAACTTCTGGGCTTTTCCTCAGATGTTTGCACAGGATTTTGTTCCAAGGCCTGTTTTTTTTTTTTTTTTGCAGCATGAAACACCTTGGTGTGTTAAGTTCATAGAAGGGAAAGAGAGAATGAACTGAGATCTTTGCAGTGTATAGTGTTTTAATAAAAAAAGCTATGGCAAACACGTGCATGACAACAGGTTTCAGTCATTTACATCAGTCTATCGTTCTTTAAGGTTTCTCATTTTATGGTAACATCATTTGCTATGTATTGCTTAAAGCAGGCCTGAAGTCCATCTAATTAATGAATTCTTAATTTTAGTTGTGACAATTCTGTGTAATATTTCAATTACCAATGATTTTAGAAAGTGTTTAAAGGGGTGATTAAATGTATTATGTTTTTATATAGAAGCGGGTAACTACATAAATGCAGGATTAATGAGGTTTTCAGTAGTGCAGTTCAGATGAGAAGCACCCGGCTGCAGCCTGCAGATCGAGGCGGGGCTGCACCTGGGGCGGGGTTGCACGTGCAGCCCTGCCCCATACCTACTCTGATTGGTTTGATTGTCTTTCATAGACATACATGATAAGAAATGTGTGTGTAGTTGGTGTAGGACGGAGTATGTTGATTAAAAAGCTAAAATGCTGTGCAGTTTTATAAAGCCTTCATTATAATGCACAGAAGAAAAAAAAACATTAGTCTGTAACTCTCCATGTCTGTGAAATGATTGTTTTGTTAAATTAAGCTGATTTTTAGGCTAACAGATGAACAACCCACTACATTTAGTAAATTAATTGGGTTTATTATCCACAGTGGGAGGATCAGGCCTTTAGATAGAAAAATGAATTATGAATTATATAATTTTTGAAAATTTTATTATTTCATATCAACAGAGTATGAGAAAGGAAATGAAAAGGATGTATCACTATTGTTTTAATTTATATAACATGACATTGTTACATATAATAATCTGTAATGCAGTTGATAAATGACACTGCAATAATGTGTCTGTGTGCCATTTCAATTTTTATGAAACTTGAATTTTCTTTACTATATTGCAATTTTCCTCCCCTTTATTTCAGGAAAATATGCTGCTCCTCATTATTTTAAAGTGAAGAAATCGAGAAACTTTTATTTCTACCGGCCAGTGATGATTCTGAAAGGACATACCTGTAATCTGTTGCTATAGTAACGAACGCAATTTCATGATCATCATGCTCTTATTTTAGTGCAGTTGTGTCAGCCATTGCAGTCAAATGTTGAGATAAACTTTATAAAGTATCATCTATTTATATTAAATTAATATATTAAATTGGTATCTTCTCCGATACCCATTTTACGACCATTATTGAGCCGATTCTTTTCAATCAGCTGGAATGATTCGGGACATTCTACAAACCCAATTCCAAAGAAGTTGGGACACTGTACAAATTGTGAATAAAAACAGAAAGCAATGATGTGGAAGTTTCAAATTTTAATATTTTATTCAGAATACAACATAGATGACATATTAAATGTTTAAACTGAGAAAGTGTATCATTTTAAGGGAAAAATAAGTTGATTTTAAATTTCATGGCATCAACACATCTCAAAAAAGTTGGGACAAGGCCATGTTTACCACTGTGTGGCATCCCCTCTTCTTTTTATAACAGTCTGCAAACGTCTGGGGACTGAGGACACAAGTTGCTCAAGTTTAGGAATAGGCATGTTGTCCCATTCTTGTCTAATACAGGCTAGTTGCTCAACTGTCTTAGGTCTTCTTTGTTGATCTTCCTCTTTATGATGAGCCAAATGTTTTCTATGGGTGAAAGATCTGGACTGCAGGCTGGCCATTTCAGTACCCGGATCCTTCTTCTACGCAGCCATGATGTTGTAATTGATGCAGTATGTGGTCTGGCATTGTCATGTTGGAAAATGCAAGGTCTTCCCTGAAAGAGACGACGTCTGGATGGGAGCATATGTTGTTCTAGAACTTGGATATACCTTTCAGCATTGATGGTGCCTTTCCAGATGTGTAAGCTGCCCATGACACACGCACTCCTGCAACCCCATACCATCAGAGATGCAGGCTTCTGAACTGACCGCTGATAACAACTTGGGTTATCCTTGTCCTCTTTAGTACGGATGACATGGCGTCCCAGTTTTCCAAAAAGAACTTCAAAATTTGATTTGTCTGTCCACAGAACAGTTTTCCACTTTGCCACAGTCCATTTTAAATGAGCCTTGGCCCAGAGAAAACGCCTGCGCTTCTGGATCATGTTTAGATATGGCTTCTTTTTGACCTATAGAGTTTTAGCCGGCAACGGCGAATGGCACGGTGGATTGTGTTCACCGACAATTTTTTTCTGGAAGTATTCCTGAGCCCATGTTGTGATTTCCATTACAGTAGCATTCCTGTATGTGATGCAGTGCCGTCTAAGGGCCCGAAGATCACGGACATACAGTATGGTTTTCCGGCCTTGACCCTTACACACAGTGATTGTTCCAGATTCTCTGAATCTTTGGATGATATTATGCACTGTAGATGATGATAATTTTTCTCTGAGAAACTCCTTTCTGATATTGCTCCACTATTTTTGGGGGGAATTGGTGATCCTTTGCCCATCTTGACTTCTGAGAGACACTGCCACTCTGAGAGGCTCTTTTTATACCCAATCATGTTGCAAATTGGTCCTCCAGCTGTTCCTTATATGTACATTCAACTTTTCCGGCCTCTTATTGCTACCTGTCCCAACTTTTTTAGAATGTGTAGCTCTCATGAAATCCAAAATGAGGCAATATTTGGCATGACATTTCAAAATGTCTCACTTTCAACATTTGACGTTATCTATATTCTATTGTGAATAAAATATAAGTTTATGAGATTTGTAAATTATTCCATTCCTTTTTTACTCACAATTTGTACAGTGTCCCAACTTTTTTGGAATCGGGTTTGTAAGTTTAACGTGGCATAATGCATTAAAACGGTGTTTTTAAAAGACTAAACTCAGTAAACGCATTATTAATAAAGTATTATATTCACAGACAAGCAGATGAGTCCAGAATAAGAATGCAATGCGTTTAATCACGCATTAAGCGTTTTCCTCCCATAGAAAACCATTAGACTAAAAGGAAAATGCTTAACGTGGCGTAATGCATTAAAACGTGTTTTAAAAAGCTGACCTAACTTAGTAAACATTTTTAATAAAGCATTCTATTTACAGACAAGCAGGTTATGGGCTCATATCTGCTTGTCTGTGAATATAATGCTTTATTAATAATTTGTTTACTGAGTTTGGTCTTTTTAAAACACCGTTTTAATGCATAAGTCCACATACTTTCACGTTAAATGCTTTTGAATGTCCCAATGATTAATTTGTGAATTTGACTGGTCCAGATTAAACTTGCAGTAAACATCTCTTGATTCAATTATAGTGAGTCAAGTTAACAATAAACAACTGCATTATAGTAAAGGCTTTGTAAAACTGCACAGCATTTTTAGCTTTTTAATCAACATACTCTGTCCTACACCAACTACACACACATTTCTCATCATGTATGTCTATGAAAGACGATCAAACCAATCAGAGTAGGTATGGGGCGGGGCTGCACATGCAACTCCGCCCCAGGTGCAGCCCCGCCTCGATCTGCAGGCTGCAGCCGGGTGTACTTGGTTCAGATAACAAATTACAGAAAAAGTGACAAGTGTTTTTTGGGTTCAAGTTCTTTAGAACCTGTATAGTTCCTTCACAGCAAAATCCCCAGTGTTAATTTAACACTCTGAGTGTGGACTCATATAAACACCGAAGTAGTGTTAAAAGTAACACTGAAGCAGTGTTGAAGTTAATGAGATTATTAGGTGTTTGATTGAGTGATGATTGACTATTATTGAAGACACCTGATTTTAACAAGCACAATCACCAAAGAATACAATCACAATTTGTGTGTCACCATTATAGTGGTCAGTATTAGCTTTAGTTGGTATCTTGACCCTTAAGTGGTTAACTTTAGGTTTTGTGTGGCTGTGGTAACTGAGTTAACAGACAGACCAGAGGAACTGTGGTCATGTGTTGTTGGTTGTGTTTTGGGTCTGAATACTTGAGTTGGATTATCTTTATTTATTACATAAGTTAAATGAAAAATACAAAAGTTTGCATTTTGGCCTAATCAGACAGATGTTTTTAAAAGTTACAGCTACATAATAAATAAGTTTTTATTTAGACACACAGACATCAAGAATCAGCGTGAGCATCACAACAATGGTGACCATCAAAAAAGCATGTTATAGCCAATAAAAACTCACCATTTTTGCCGTTTTTATGTGACTTTTTAGTATTTAGTTTTGTGATGTTCAGAGTTGATCTGTTTATCTGAATATGCTGTTTGTCACCGTTGTTGAGATTCATACACTGATTCTTGATGTCTGTGTGTGCCTAAAATAATAAATCTTGAAAAAGAAATCATAACAGTTTGCAAGGGACCCTTACAAAATGTATAGCAAATACAGACTTTTTCACTGTGGAATCAAAAGTTGTTATATTCAATCAAGGAAATATAACTCAGAGAAAAGACTCTGAATGAGATCAATGATTAAGGCACATAATGATTACATTAAAACATAATCATCACAACCTGATGACTTTTACTCTCGGCTTATCTGTCTGTTATAACTCAGTTATATCAGCCAAACAAAATTTAATGTTAAAAAGTCAAGGGTCAAGATCCCAACTAAAGCAAACACTGACCACTATAATGGTGACACACAAATTGTGATTGTATTCTTTGGTGATTCTGCTTGTTAACATCAGGTGTCTTCAATAATGGTCAATCATCACTCAATTAATCACCTAATTATCTCATTAACTTTAACACTGCTTCAGTGTTACTTTTAACACTACTTCAGTGTTTATATGAGTCCACACTCAGAGTGTTAAATTAACACTGGGGATTTTGCTGTGTTCCTTGCAAAAAGTAACCATGGATTTATTGTTGTAAAAATATTTGTTGGCATATTAATAACCATGTGTTGTAACCATAAAAACACCAAAGATAACTATAGTTTTTGTAGCAAAACCATGGTAAATTTTCGTAGGGGCTAAGGGAATGTTCAGTATATTATTGGTGGCGTTCAGAGACTGGTGACAATTTGTTACACACACACACACACACACATACATACATATATATAATGTAAATATATAAATCAAGGGACTACATAACTATCTACATAACCATACGTCGCATTATATTGCCGTGTCACTTTCAAAAACCAGCGAGTAATGCCAAAGTAGTGTCTAATACAGCCGTTGAGGGAGTAATTGTAAATTAAACCATTTATTTATATTCTGTTCGTCGTAATCCAAAAATCTTTGTATTTATATGGGATGTGGAAACGCAACAATAAATGCAAAAACACAACATTTATATTCGCTTTTTAATTTATATTAAAAGTTTATTCTTCTGAATGTCTACTTCCGCATTCCAATCCTGCTCACAGCGTCATAATTCTCTACACCAATAAGCTGTAAATTCGTCACTCATCTGTACACCAATAAGCTTATCTCAATCATAAACCAATAACCGCTGAGGTCGCCCCGCCCCATTGTCCAGACTGCACTCTGGCCTACTTGACCACAACTGCTACAACTGATAACAGAGCGCACAAACCGGTACTGCGAATCATGTTGAGGTCATTAAAATATGTCAAATTGATATTTTGCGCTCAATTATTTTCTTATCAGGCAAGTGGGCGCATGATAAGCGGGAAAATTAGCAGTGTAGTCTTTATCACCCTGCAGAGGTTTCTTTAGTGAAATAATCTGCTGACTGTACACTGTCCCTCAGTTTGGGAACCACTGGAGCAGTGATTTGTGCTCTATTAGTTTGGTCTGTTACGATGCTCTGTGTGTTTGATTAATAATGCCTGTGTAGTACAGCATTGAACACAGAGGACAAAAAACATTCAGCCTCGACTCTTTATCATCATTTGTGTTAAAATTTGCAAAGCATACCAGATTGTACAAAACTATATAAATGCAAAATTTTTATTCATGAATGTATAACGGTATCCACTGTATAGAAAAATCAATGCCTCGGAACAACATAACAACATAGTCACTTTCATACAGGTATAGCCATAGATATATATTACTAGATTCCACATTTGCGACTGTTTCTATGAGCCGCTATAAGCTGTCTGCCATAATGTACAGGTCAACTTGACTTCATGCATACCGGTCCCATAGGAATGAATGTGCTGTAAACTGAATCCTACACAGCAAAAAATCCAGAGTGAAATCAACTCTGCTGGGAGTACATGTGAGACCACACTTAAGAGTGTGAAAGTGTTAAAATAGGAGTGTTAAATTAACACTGAAGCAGAGTTAAAGTTAATGAGATAATTAAGTGATTAACTGAGTGATGATTGACCATTATTGACGAGACCTGATGTTAACAAGCAGAATCAACAAAGACAAAAATAAAAAATAATTATGTCACCATTATAGTGGTCAGTGTTTGCTTTAGTTGTGCTCTTGACCCTTACGTTTTTAAAATTAGATTTGGTTTGGCTGTTATAACTCAAACAAAAATAAAAACATGATTATGTGATATTAGTTATGTTTTTACATAGTTATTTGACCTGAATCACCAAACTTATTTAAAGCCTAAAACATAAAGGAAATTACTAAGACAATTCAGGTAATAATTTATTCATGCCACAGTGCATCATGGGAGCCATGGATGAATTTTGATAGGTGGCACCCAGAATGCACTCCAACACAAGTCTCCTGCAACATGCTTTTTTGATTGTCACCGTCGTTGAGGTTCACAGGTTGATTCTTGATGTTTGCATGTCTAAATGAAAGACTCTTTTGAAAGATTTTTGAACAAACAACTTTTAAGAAATTCCACAGATTGTATTTAAAATGCTGGTAATCCTATGCTGAAGAATCATTCGGCCGCAATAATCAACAATGAAATTTTAACTCCATGATTCAGGAAAACCAATATTTTTTGTTTGCCCGTCTGTTTTATAACTCCATTACAACAGCCAAACAAAATCTGACTTTAAAATATTAAGGGTCAAGAGTTTAATAATAACAATATAACAATATAATTTCACTCTGGATTTTTTGCTGTGTAAAAATAGTTCAACCCAAAAGTGCTTAGTGTAAAACATGTTGAAGATTAGCAGATAGGATGTCAATCATTAAACGATTAGCTGTTTCCTCTGCAAAGCTGTTTATTCGGTGTAGTCTCTCCTCCATTGACATTCATTCAAACCAAATGGCCTCTAGTCTCCTTTCCCACATACTGTGAGACAGGGTAGCTGCAGCCTGGAGCAATGGGCGTGCCAAAAGGTAGGGCCGTGCCAAAAGGTTTCTCATTGGTGAAAGGAGTTTTACTGTGTTGGCCAATCAAGACAAGAGAAGGTGGCGGCGATAAGACGTGGTGTAATTATTCATCATACGTTTATCTATACTTTATATACTACCAATATGTATATTAAGATAGCTTGTTACAATACGATCATAATTTTTCCTTTGCGTTATATCTTGCAGCTTTAGTAATTAGTTTATTGTTGTTGACAGACATACTGTATGTACAGTGAGACAAAACGATGAGCGCATCTGTATCGAAGGCGAAGCTCTCAGAGCTGATAGTTTATATCTGCGTCCTTTTTGTGCAATACAGTACAGAATACATCCTGTAAGTATAATAATTATTACCACCTCTGCTATTACAACTGAACTAAGATCAGTTCACAATCTATGAAGACGATTTTACAAAATAAAAAAAAATAATAATAATTTAGAGTTTGTTTCTATCTTTCTGCTAGTTGTCCAACTAATGCAGAGTATATTCAAGTTGCTAACACACTGGTTGTGAAGAACCCTTTCCAGAGAAATATAAAAGGAAATGATTATACGTGAATGAATATGAGGTACTAGAAAAACAAAATTCATCAGGCGGTATCCAATGATAGACCCACCATGGGCCCAAACTTTTCTGTAGCTTTTCCATAGACAGCTTTTCAAAGCTGCCTCAGTATAATAGCCTACCGCTGTCACGCAATCTCTATGCGCAATCTGTGCTTCGGAGAAGTGCGGTCGCGCCCATGGTCGCACCATCTACGCTTAAAAATATAGCCTATATAGCCTAATATAGTCTATGCATACATGTAAAGAATGATTTTCATGACAACTAAATATTTTTTGCTATGGTATAAATATTAAAGAATGCTCTGTGCAAAACAACACTATTTAATTATTATTTACCGCATATATTTTGTTTTGACAATATAGTCGATGTCCTACATCAGATACGGTCAGGAATTTACGTCAATTTAAAAATATTTTTTAATGTTATTATTGCTCATTAAAACCATCCTTGATTTAACCTAAGCCGAGTCATTTCCAGAAGTGGTCCAGATCCGGAGCCGGTAAATACACACAATAAGTTCTTAGGTTCAATAGGTTCTTAGGTTAACCTATATTACCAACTGTATTGAGCCAAACAATGCGCTCATTAAACGTGACTGGTGATGTCTGGATAGGCACGATATTAAATAGCTGTAATAAACTACTGTTGCTAACATATTTATTCCGGTCCAGGTTTATATAAGGATATTTATTAATTGATTTTTCTTCTTCTAACGTTACTCTGGTATAACGTTAGCGCTGCATATTATGACCGTTCTAAAAGCTTGGCTTTTATTTTGATAGGCCATATTTACTATTACTTCCGGGTCACGAGGCCAACCTGTCTGTATTTCAATGTAGATCTTCAAACGAAAAAATGGAAAAAGAAATTTCAAAAAACCAAAATCGGACCGTTATTTGATTTTGGTTTTGTCACTTTTCGTTTTTGGATTCAGAACAAAAAACGGGAGAACGGCTCTTTTTTTACCGTTTCTTTGTTTTTGGTTTGAAACGACAAACGAAAAACAGGTGGTTTCTCGTTATTTTGTTTTGTGTTTCAAATGAAAAAACAAACTATCAAAACGTACACGGACCGTTCTGCTTTAAATTTCTGGTTTAGGGATGTGTCAGGTGTGCTAAAAACACAAATTCACAGCAAAATCCCCAGTGTTAATTTAACACTCTGAGTGTGGACTCATATAAACTCTGAAGCAGTGTTAAAAGTAACACTGAAGCAGTGTTGAAGTTAATGAGATAATTAGGTGATTAATTGAGTGATGATTGACCATTATTGAAGACACCTGATGTTAACAAGCAGAATCACCAAACGAGAAAAACACAATTTGTGTGTCACCATTATAGTGGTCAGTGTTTGCTTTAGTTGGGATCTTGACCCTTGACTTTTTAACATTAAATTTTGCTTGGCTGATATAACTGAGTTATAACAGACAGATAAGCCGAGAGTGAAAGTCATCAGGTGGTGATGATTATGTTTTAATGTAATCATTATGTGACCTGAATCACTGAACTCATTCAGAGTCTTTTCTCTGAGTTATATTTCCTTGATTGAATATAACAACTTTTGATGCCGCAGTGAAAAAGTCTGTATCTGCTATACATTTTGTAAGGGTTATTTGCAAACTGTTCTGATTTCTTTTTCAAGATTCATTATTTTAGGCACACACAGACATCAAGAATCAGTGTATGAATCTCAACAATGGTGACAAACAGCATATTCAGATAAACAGATCAACTCTGAACATCACAAAACTAGATACTAAAAACTCACATAAAAACGGCAAAAATTATGAGTTTTTATTGGTTATAACATGCTTTTTTGATGGTCACCATTGTTGTGATGCTCACGCTGATTCTTGATGTCTGTGTGTCTAAATAAAAGCTTATTTATTTATTATGTAGCTGTAACTTTTAAAAACATCTGTCTGATTAGGCCAAAATGCAAGGTCTTGTATTTTTCATTTAACTTATGTAATAAATAAAGACAATCCAACTCAAGTATTCAGACCCAAAACACAACCAACAACACATGACCACATTTCCTCTGGTTTGTTTGTCTGTTATAACTCAGTTATCACAGCCACACAAAACCTAAAGTTAACCACTTAAGGGTCAAGATCCCAACTAAAGCTAATACTGACCACTATAATGGTGACACACAAATTGTGATTGTATTCTTTGGTGATTCTGCTTGTTAACATCAGGTGTCTTCAATAATAGTCAATCATCACTCAATTAATCACCTAATTATCTCATTAACTTCAACACTGCTTCAATGTTACTTTTAACACTACTTCGGTGTTTATATGAGTCCACACT
The DNA here is from genome assembly GCA_024542945.1 of allo-octoploid hybrid of Carassius auratus x Cyprinus carpio. NCBI lineage: Eukaryota > Metazoa > Chordata > Actinopteri > Cypriniformes > allo-octoploid hybrid of Carassius auratus x Cyprinus carpio. The sequence continues at coordinate 739,190 of JANHFF010001134.1, forward strand.
CAGAGTGTTAAATTAACACTGGGGATTTTGCTGTGTTTGACTGATTGTCATTGTCCAGCAAATAAAGATTACAATATATTGATACTACAATATTGTGTGTGATTATGTTGATAGAGATAAATCAATGAATTAAAAACAATGTCACTGTGCTGCTAAAACAATTGAGACATTTTACATTTAGTAAACAAATTAATACTGACAAAACAAAGTAGTGTTACTTAGTACAATTATTAAGACAATAGAGAACTTGAATGCATCAACTGAATGCATGTCTTGGTTTTTTTATTTTTATAAAAAAAAACAAATCTCAGCTATTTATTTATTTATATTGTAACTTGTGTAGTTAACATGATTAGATTAACAAGCTCAAGATCAACTAAACTTTTTTTAGTACTAGTTTATAAGAAAGTCACACGTAAGTTAAATAATGTAAGTTGAAATAGTGGACCACAAGTACAACATAAGGGTAAGAAAATAAAAGCAGATTATGGCGTATTTAATTCATAATGGGAATAACAGTGAAACAATGGTTGATTTTTAAGATTTTTAACAGAACCGTATTACTCTATTAAAACTTCACAAAAACACATTCGTAACTTACCAACCAGATGCCTCAAGCACAAACAAAACACAAGAAAAGCAGAAACCATAATCCTTGACTGTTTTCCAACTATTCTAATCTAATAACACTGCAAATATCTGAAAACACGCTGTTAGACTGGTATGAAGTACAGATGATGGACTGTGACTTCAGCCAAAAACTGCTGTGGTTTTTGCAGTAGGCTATGTTTGTCAGCACTTCCTAGTATGAAATCTTTTTATAAATGATTGCTCAGCATTTGACTGTATTTACTGACATACAGAATTAACTATACCAGCATGACAATACATGCACTGTATTTGTGTCAAAGCGGACACTTTCTATGAATTTAAAAATATTCCAGCCTTGTTCAGGGTTTATCTGTGTCTAGAAATGCCCCTGCATGTGTGTCACAGGGTTGTCGTGTTTCTGATGCTATAAGGTGTTTGTCCAATCTTATTATTTTTTTTGTATTATTATTACTGCAGAACTTATAATTACATGCAAGCTCAGTGAAAGATGGCAGTATCTTTAACAATGAACAATCATAACGACAAAAAAACAGAAAACATAACTATAATGGGATGGCGTACATCAATGAGACACAGGAAAAAATCTATACACAGGAAAAAATGATTAAATGATTAAAGGGTACATAACATACACAGTTTCACCTAATCTCACGTTAATCTTGAATACCTATAGAGTAGTACTGCATCCTTACATTTCAAACCCCTGCCCCCCAGAGAGCAATTTCAACTAAGGTGAACCCCCTGGAAGGAACCAAACAACACACCTGAATCTGATTCTAACACAATGGAGATACTTGTTCAGGCCAAACATCTGTCGATCAATACATGTCAGAAAACTCATGTGGCTCAACAATCAAGCATGCAGAAACATGCTAAAATATGCGTGATGACAGATAAGACTGAGAGAAGAGAGGAATAGAAACAGACACATTTATTTTTGTGACCGTGTGATTGTGTTCCGCTTTTTTTTTCTTCTCTGCTTCTCATTTCATGCTCAACTGTTTTATTTTATTTTCTCTCCAGTGGTCAACATGTTTCTAGAACTGTTTAACAGGACTTTAACAGAAACAACCACACGAGGTTAATGTTTGTCACCTTTTAAAAGACATTTTTAAGGTTTGAATGTGTATTACTATTTAAGTGTATCTCTCTGCAGATATTTTTTTTCAATGTAATAGTTTTATCCAAGTCATGTGTCATTTTATTGAATTTTTGCTGTTTTTGCTGTTTATATTATTTATTTATTTGATTATTTATATTATAATTGTTTTTATATATTTGTATTGCAGCGAATGGCCTAGTGGTGTCTGTTATTTTTCTGTTAATTGTGTCTGCTTAATGAACAAGTGCACTTTATGTGCAGAATTCAAAGATTTAAATGTAACCAGAAGAAAGATTATATTATTTTGTACTATACACAGCAAAAAATCCAGAGTGAAATTAACTCTGCTGGGAGTACATGTGAGACCACACTCAAGAGTGTGAAAGTGTTAAAATATGAGTGTTAAATTAACACTGAATCAGAGTTAAAGTTAATGAGATAATTAAGTGATTAACTGAGTGATGATTGACCATTATTGACGAGACCTGATGTTAACGAGCAGAATCAACAAAGACGAAAATCACTATTTTAATGTCGCCATTATAGTGGTCAGTGTTTGCTTTAGTTGGGCTCTTGACCCTTAATATTCTAAAGTCAGATTTTGTTTGGCTGTTGTAATGGAGTTATAAAACAAATGGGCAAACAAAAAATATTGGTTTTCCTGAATCACTGAGTTAAACTTTCATTGTTGATTATTGCGGTCGAATGATTTTTCAGCATAGGATTACCAGCATTTTAAATACAATCTGTGGAATTTCTTAAAAGTTGTTTGTTCAAAAATCTTTCAAAATAGTCTTTCATTTAGACATGCAAACATCATGAATCAACCTGTGATCCTCAACGACGGTGACAATCAAAAAAGCATGTTGCAGTGCATTCTGGGTGCCACCTATCAAAATTCATCCATGGCTCCCATGATGCACTGTGGCATGAATAAATTACTACCTGAATTGTCTTAACAATTTCCTTTTTTCTTACCATTCTATTTTTGTTTTCAATGCTACGTTTAGTAGTTTGTTTTCTAATGTTCAGACCTAATGTTTTAGGCTTTAAATAAGTTCGGTGAATCAGGTCAAATAATTATTATGTAAAAACATAACTAATATCACATAATCATGTTTTTATTTTTGCTCATCTTTCTATTACAACTGAGTTATAACAACCAAACCAAATCTAATTTTAAAAACGTAAGGGTCAAGAGCCCAACTAAAGCAAACACTGAACACTATAATGGTGACATAAAAAATTGTGATTTTTGTCTTTGTTGATTCTGCTTGTTAACATCAGGTCTCGTCAATAATGGTCAATCATCACTCAGTTAATCACTTAATTATCTCATTAACTTTAACTCCGCTTCAGTGTTAATTTAACACTCCTATTTTAACACTTTCACACTCTTGAGTGTGGTCTCACATGTACTCCCAGCAGAGTTGATTTCACTCTGGATTTTTTGCTGTGTAGAAGGAAATGGAGAGGTCGTCACTGCATGGGAAGAATAATTTCATCTGTTGGCCAGTAAGATATTGTGTTGTGGGATGCAAACTACTTGACCATGCAAGATGTCTGGATTCAAAATAATTAAATCAATGAGTAAAACGAGGCTAAAGCTGAATGAGACAGTTACATTTACATTTGTTCATTTAGCTGAAGCTTTTATCCAAAGAGACTGAGGAATATTACAAGAGCATGTGTTGGTTGGTGTTTGTCCCAGATCACAATAATGAAGCAGAAGAATATATCTACGTGTTTATTTGGATGTAGTACAAAAAGGACACAAAGTACAAAGCATTAATATATATATATATATATATATATATATATATATATATATATATATATATATATATACACACACAGCAAAAAATCCAGAGTGAAATCAACTCTGCTGGGAGTACATGTGAGACCACACTCAAGAGTGTGAAAGTGTTAAAATAGGAGTGTTAAATTAACACTGAAGCAGAGTTAAAGTTAATGAGATAATAAAGTGATTAACTGAGTGATGATTGACCATTATTGACGAGACCTGATGTTAACAAGCAGAATCAACAAAGATAAAAAAAAAAAAAAAAATATGTCACCATTATAGTGGTCAGTGTTTGCTTTAGTTGGGCTCTTGACCCTTACGTTTTTGAAATTAGGTTTGGTTTGGCTGTTATAACTCAGTTGTAATAGAGAGACGAGCGAAAATAAAAACATGATTATGTGATAGTAGTTATGTTTTTACATAGTAATTATTCGACCTGAATCACCGAACTTATTTAAAGCCTAAAACATAAAGGAAATTACTAAGACAATTCAGGTAGTAATTTATTCATGCCACAGTGCATCATGGGAGCCATGGATGAATTTTGATAGGTGTCACCCAGAATGCACTGCAACACAAGTCTCCTGCAACATGCTTTTTTGATTGTCACCGTCGTTGAGGTTCACAGGTTGATTCTTGATGTTTGCATGTCTAAATGAAAGATTTTTGAACAAACAACTTTTAAGAAATTCCACAGATTGTATTTAAAATGCTGGTAATCCTATGCTGAAGAATCATTCGGCCGCAATAATCAACAATAGTGATGGGATTTATGGCTCTTTGAGGGGATCCGGATCTTCGCGATCCGTTTCTTTCAAAGAGCCGTTCAAAAGAACGGCTCTTTTGGCTCTTTTTAAATATTTAGTCAGTTTTAAGAAGCCAGCTTGGGGGCATCTCAGTTTATCCTGGAAATAATCACTGGGAGGAATGATGAGGTGAGATTTGTAGTCAAATAATTAAAACTCAGATATCACACACCAATATCTGAGTTTGAATTATTCTGAAATATTGATTATTACCTCATTTGTCATGTGTGGACTATATTCCATAGGGTTGCACAAATCCCTCTGCTTAGACAGTGACATCACTATTTTGGATTTACCTTTAGTTCAAAGTGTGTGTGTGTGTGTGTGTGTGTGTGTAAAGCTACGTTGACTTATGTTATTCATACAATACCTACTCACAAATAAACATCAAAAACAAAGCCGGCTGCAATGAATTTCTGTGCAAACAGATTTTACTACAAACACTTCCACACAACAATATTGTTATCACACAAGAACATTTTGATAGAAAACAAAAAATATTGACAGAGGCACGCAGGTTTTTTTTCCACTGGAGTACTCACGTGAAGGATGCGTGCACAACTAATAACTAATATCATCGCGCTATAAAGGGTTGGCCTGCGCTGGGTGCGCCCCTCCCCCTATAACTGTTCTGTCTCGCGGAGGAGCTCATTTGTGTGCATCTGTGTGAAACACGCATAGGAAAAAAGAACGACAGAAAAAACGGCTCCCCTCCAGCCGCGACTCGGCTCCCATCGTTCATGTTTATGAGCCGTTCAAAAGAATCGGTTCGTTCGCGAACGTCACAACTCTAATCAACAATGAAAGTTTAACTCAGTGATTCAGGAAAACCAATATTTTTTGTTTGCCCGTCTGTTTTATAACTCCATTACAACAGCCAAGCAAAATCTGACTTTAAAATATTAAGAGTCAAGAGCCCAACTAAAGCAAACATTGGCCACTTTAATGTAGACTATAATGGTGTCTATTTGATGGATTCTATTGGTGGGATGTAATATGGCAGATGGCAACCAATAGAACAACAGTAATTCCTATTGGAATAATGCCAAAATCAAAAAAGGAATTTTGTCATGTTTAATGGAAACTGTAAGAATTTCTGCTTTGTTTTCAGCAGGGTAATGATAATCATACTGTGCTGCACTTTATTGACAATATTGAGCTGAAGCTTGACTTTGCAAATTTAAAATCGCGAATCAAATCGCAATCGCAATATCTGTCGAAAAAATCGCAATTAGATATTTTCCCCATATCGCACAGCCCTAAATCCTACCGCTCAAAATACCTGGAGTTTTCTCAAAATAACCACTATATGGAGTCAAGATATATTTTTGTTGTTGATATGGACTACGCTGATGTTCACTATGAAACTTACACTGTGATGTACCTGAGAGAAATCAGATTTGTGACCCTGGACCACAAAACCAGTCATACAGATGGTAGACAACCAAAATGAGTAATGCCGCCGCGCGTACCGCCGCCGCAGGGCCGCGGCGTTAACTGCAAATCAGTCGCGTGTTAAAATCATTCGCGAAACTACCGCCAGGTGGCGCAAAGGGACGGGTTGCGAACTGAATGTAATTGTAAAATGAAAGGAAGACGTTAAACAACAATAACATTATAATATACATTATAACATCCTTAAAAGCCATTAAAAATAGGATAGTCTTAGGCTACAGTCTACTCATCAAAAAATAAAAAATAAACCTTTACACAAAGGCTCTTATGCATGCTATTGTTTTTAAACAGTCATTTTATATATATATATACTTATACCAAGAATGAACCGAAATGAAAACATTTTAATCCGTATATACGGATTAAAATGTTTTCATTTCGGTTCATTCTTGGTTTAATAATAATAATAATAATCTTCAGGTTCCATTTGCAGAGCGAAATGAGAACGGTCCAGCATTTACAAATAATTCTTATTAACTCTGTTATTATTCTTGATTTTTTAAACTTCTAACACTTTGCATTTTTGAATTATGCCTTTACTGTGTGACCAATAATTGTGAATTGTGACTTTGATCGCGCTGGTGCCTCACGCGCACATATTCATTGGAAACAGCAGTCGTTCACCGAGCCATGCGGCGCGAGCAGCGGGCCACTTTGGCATAATTTTGCTAATTATGATTTTTTTTTTCGTCGATACTGAAACACGTGTGAAATCCAAAGCCTATTTTACCTAATGAATAAGAGTTTAGCTTCAAATGGGCAACATGTTTGGATTTGTCCCGAATGAGAGAGATAAGCCCAACATAATGTATCGCTTTATATTATTTTTAATTATTATTATTTTTGTTGTTGTTTATAAGCCTATATTATTATATAGCCTGCTGCAATTATATTTATCCATTAGAATTATATATTTGTAATTCTTGTTATGTTCTGATATTTTTTTTTAAATTTAAAGGATTTGTTGTAAAGTGAAGGGAACTAAAAATGTCCTGTTGGTACATTAGCCTACAGCATTATTAGGCCTGCCGTTATTATTTCTGAATGTAATAAAATGCAACTCTCACAAATGTAATTTATTTTTTAGCGGGTTTTCGTGTATGTTTTTATCCAGCTTTATTTTTCCATTGCATCTAAAAATGACTTTGTGCATCACATTCCCTTCGTGAACAAACAAATATAACTTCAGATCTGCCTCCTGCGTTGCTCAGCTGTGGACGATTTCAAAATGTTTGATATAAAGGTTGCTGTCACATTTTATACAGGAATTGTTCATTTAAAAAAAAAAAATCAAATTATATTGTTAGTTTTATGCTAACATGCACTCAAGTCTTCGGATACTATACAAGATACAAGTTCATTTAGGCTAGCATGCACTGTGACATTTTACCGTTTCAACTTATAAACTCCTTGAGATTTTAAAGTCAGTTTAATAGTATTGAAATTCAAGTTGAATCTCGAAAAAAATTTTTTTTAATTAAATTATTTCTATGAATTAATAAGTTAGCATGACTTTTTCATCATAGCATTTTTTACGAGCTGTATTCGTTTTCTGAAACCAAGCACCCACTTTTTTCTTTTTTAAATCTATGAATCGCTCGCATATTTCCTACAACCTACAAATAAGGGCTAATAGAGGTTCTTTCTTTAATTATTTATTTATAATGTTTATTCTTGAAGAAAATAAGTATTTATTCTTTAATAAAATAAGGGATCCAAATATTTGTAATGTACAATAATATAGGCCTATATCTGCCTGCAGTTAAAAAGTTATATTTGTTTTGATTCATCCATTTATGTTACAATTAGCCTATTCTAAAAATAAAAATAAATAATGTCATAAAAAATGCCATCGGTCTGAATAAATTTTACCATTATAGAATTGGGGTAGTAATTTAGGAGGTTAAAATACAGTGAAATTACAAATGGCATGGGATTTTAAAGCATGACAACTGAAGGTCTATGAAACATTTGATGCATTTTTTTAAACAATGGCACTTAAAGTTTTCAACTAAAATATTACTATTTCAACCATATAGCCTGTGAATAAATAAATAAAATGCATACTTTTCAGTGAAAGAACACTGAGAGTGTAGGTTTCTTCTGGTGTTTGGATTTGTACTTCAATATAATGAGCTCCAAGTTTAAGGATAGCCTACACTAGTTGTATTTTTTTTACTCTCTATTTAACAGCATTAACTTACAATGAAATACGTCTTCCTTCAGGCAGACTGAATGTTTTCCTGTCTTGCTAAATGTTGGGTCGGTTTGCTCGAGTCCCGCGCGCTGTGAAGCGGGAGCAGCTTACGGAGGATTCCGCCTGGTCTTAAAGCCTTCCGCAAACGCCACGTTCACAAATAACAATGATTTTGACAAAAATAATGATTAATTATCAATTGACAATTTGTTATTATTTTGGTCTAGTGAAAATAATAATATGGGCTGCGGGAAAATAATGAATAAAAAGAGAAGGGCTGCTGTGAGTGCAGGCATGAATTGGTCGTGAGATAGCGTTGTTCAACCCAGTAACATGACAACACACCGTTCCTCACAGCCAAAAAACAGACCAAATTCAGTTCAGCTGGAGGGGGCTGGGGGTAGTTCTGTATAGCTTGTGGGGGTCGAGATAAAGGTGTGAATTTCTTGCTTTTTCATATGGACAGTCTTATGAGGGTTTCAAACTTGCAGAACAGGTTTTAGGACAACTTTAAAGAAAGGTTTGATCACTTCAAATGTTGACTACTGTATAGCGCAATAAAGTTTATTAGTTATTATAACTTAATTTCAGAGGAAGTTGCCTTAACTTAAAAAAAAAAAAAAAAACTGTTGCATTAGGGCTGGGCGATAGGCATATGGCCTAAAAAAATCCGATTTACAATTTAAATCGATTTTTTTTTTTTTTTGCCTCCCTACTTAAAATCAATATTCAAATGACAAAGAAATTGTTCAAAACAAGTTTTAATATAAAAATATATTATTTTTTAATACTAGCCCATCATGCCATCCACTCGGCGTTAAGAGCTGTTCAGATTAAAACTGCCAGCTCCGCAGTGAGTCAGTGTCATGGACGGAGGACAGACCAAGTGTAGGCCTAAATCAGTTTTCTAGTCTATATTTTCATCTCGTTATGCCGCTGGTTTAGGTTATGTATTTATTTTTATTTCTTATATCAATTATTTGTAAATATAGCAGACACTGTCTAACCGTGTCTACACCGGACGGCCTTGTTCATATAGGGCGAAACATCTCTCTCACTCGGCAGTACAGTAGGCCAACGTGAGCGGAGTGGAGCAGCAACAATTTCCCTCCGCGCTCCGAGCATTTAATAATCACTAAGCTCCTGCGTTCATTGATACCAGAAACATTGCACCGCCTTCACTCCGTGGCTAAAGTTGAAATGTTATGTTCATAATAGCTTATAAAAATAACATAAAAATAAATAAATAAATAAAATTACAGGAGAGTTTCAAAGGGGAATAGGCTATTGTGTGCAAACTTTTTGTCCTACCAAACGCCAAACTAATAAAATTGTCAGCATTAAAAGGTATAATTGCTGCTTTCTGCTGTGCAAATTTTGTTTGTGATGAAAATAACAGTTTACATTTTCGTCAGTTATTTTATCTACAGATCGATGCATTTGTTACAGATTTCTGCTCATTCAAAATCAGATACAGATGAAGTAGCCTACTGTAAGATTACATTTGTTTGAATGCATTATTGCGACAGCGATTACGTGTGAATGTGCTGTATCTTTTTAAATCATGCTTTAACCCGAAAATAATCAGTAAAATAAAGACAAACTCCTTGAGAACTAGCCTGTGACATCCCGCTCGACTATTGCCGTCATTATAATCTTCTGATCGGAGAGATTATATCAAGATATAGCTAAATATGTTTATCATGTGAATTCTTGCTAAATATGCAGTTATATTACGGGCTGTTGGCATGAATTGTATTCGTGATGGAGCGGTGCTGGAGCGAGTGAAAACCACGACGCTCCTGACTTTTAAAAAATCCGCTCCTCTTCAGTCAGAATCACTCCGCTCCGCTCATACTCTGCTCTGCAGCGTGTCCCAAACGCGCGGGGGAGGCTTGAGCCCAATCATTCTCAAAACATAAAATATTTATTTTATTTCAATTTTCGTTTTTGTGTTTCAGAGGAAAAATCAGTGTTAAGGCATCTCTCCATTACAGACCGTTCTGAAGGAAGAATTTATGCAAACGCGTATAAAATTCTTTAAAAACTTTAACAGAGATGTCTAGATGGTATTTAATAGGTCTGCTTCCCACGTTACTAGTCGTTCATTTGTCATTATTTCAACTAATCGCAAATTTATATTAAATTTACAACTATAATCCAGCCTTAATATATTCCACGCTCAAGAACATGCATTAAGTTCGTCACAAAGCACAGGCAGAAGTAGCCTAATAATTATGAAAAAGGAGACATTTTAATTATTTATTAATAAACAAATGTTATCTTGTCGGCTGCAAGACGAAATTCACAGTGCTGACTCTCTCCACATGGACGCGCCTTTAAACAGAAATACAACCTTCACACATTACATAATGCTTTCGTTTTGAATTGATTCGTTTAAAAGACATTTCAAGCTTTCTGTAGATATATTTCTCATGTATGTGAGACGCCACAATTTTCAGTTATTTCATTATTAGGAAAAAAATTACGTGATCGAGAGGGCGCCTCCCTGTCATGCATTAATAATTTTTGCACAAACACTTGAATATAAATAATAATTCACATTTTGCATATGCATTACAAAGTAAATAATTTTTTACATGCAATTATCCAAAATAAAACCAAACAAGATTTGTAATGAAGATAAAATATGTAGACAAATAAGAATAAATGCTGCGTGCACTCAGGATCATGCAGAGCAAATCTTGCACTGATATTTTACGGAATATTATACAAACCTGCATTTAAATGCGGCTGCAATTTATTTATTTATTTATTTTATTTATTTATTTTTACTTTACTTAAATTATATGAAAGCAAGCAAAGAAGACTCCATTTAAAATCACTGAATCACGGAATATTATACAAACCTGCATTTAAATGCGGCTGCAATTTATTTATTTATTTATTTTATTTATTTATTTTTACTTTACTTAAATTATATGAAAGCAAGCAAAGAAGACTCCATTTAAAATCACTGAAGTTGTCAATTAGTAAAGCTCTTTTTTTTTTTTTTTTTTTTTTACATCGTGTGCACTTTATAAGTGAGGACCAGGCGCGCTGGAAGCTGTTTCATGCGGGGGGGCTGAGGGCTGGGTTGGAAAATATGTGACGTCATTATGTTGTGACTGACGACATGAAATTTCTCTACTAGTCTTCTCCTCTGGCCTGATTGTTACTGTTTTATACACAAAAATTGTACTTGATGTACTTGTACTTTGATGTTTAATAAAAAAAAAAAAAAAAATAAAAAATAAAAAATAATCTCTGTACTGTTTAGGCTATGTGTTGTAGCCATTAAAGAAAACATATTTGGTTTCATATTTGTTTAAATATTATAGGCTAATGTAATTTTTTTATTTATTTAATCAATGTTTATTATGAAAGTGAGCATGCAGCATGAGAAAGATATGATACATCATGCGCAATAGCCTATGAGACATGGAGTGGGTAAGACATGATTTTAACCACTTTATTGAGTTTTGTTTTGTAGAAAGACTCTGTTTGTTTTTAAATTGTATCTTAATTTTGATCAATATTTTATCAACCCATTGCCTGTATTTAATAAACAAGCAAATATATTAGCAGACAATGTAATAAGGTGCCGGCACATCACTTGTATTGCACGTGAACTGGAGGGCGCAGAAACTCAGCTTGTGCCTCACAGACAGTTTTGAGAAATATAGGCTATCTATTATAGAAAGCTTAAAAATGTCTACTTTTAAACGAAAATATTCAAAACGAAAAGAAATAGGCTACTCTCTGAATATGTCGGCCTAATCCATATGAAATGTGCATTTCTCTCTGGCGTTCATGGCGAGTCCGCATCGTCTTTGCAGCGACACAGAAATATTAAAATAATTAATCATTAGTTTATATCTTATACACTATATCTTAATCCCACATTAAACACATTGTTATGTCTGTTTTTTATTTTTTTATTTTTATTTTTTTCACGTTTTTAAGTACAATATTAGGTTAGTCCACAGCCCCCCACCAGGGGGGGCTGATGCTATGACGGGGGGGGCTGCAGCCCCCGCAGCACCCCCCTTCCCGCGCCATTGGTGAGGACGTTTTATAAGTGAGGACGTTTTATTAATCCATCCATTCTTTAGATTTGCAATGATTTAGTTAAATCGTGCAGGTTTAATTTATTCGTTTCTTGTTTTAATTAGGCCTAAATAATGGGAGCGAAATTATACAGTGCCTTACGTTTTACTAAAATAAAGAAAATAATTTATAAAACACGCAAGCCTAGCTCACAATAGGCTATCACTTTTAATGCTCTGATGCAAAGTAAACCACATTTTCTTTTTAATAATATAACACATAATTCATATTATATAAATAATACTGCACACTATTTAAATGTGTCAAATCTAAAATATGGTGTAGAGAAAATATAAGCACAGGCTCATAGGCTTGACATTTATCCTGCTTGAATTCGTTCTAAGAAACGCACATATCTTCATAAGGACTAAACTTTCATCTGTGAATATTAAATATTTTTTCTTTAATTTTCCCCGACTGCAATCAAATATAACACTTCGGTGAGGCAAAGCTGACGTCTATTTGCGAAAATGTGCTTTGATGCGCTTGTTTGAAAACCTGTGATTAAAGCGCCACTCAGCGGTCAAAAGCTGCAAATGCACTTTGCAGACGCCGCGGCGGCGGTACGAGCGGCGGTAGAAACGACGTTTTGGATGTCCACCTACTGTAAGTAGGGGTGTGCTCAAAATATCGATTCTTAGATACATACCGATATAATAAAAAAAGATACAGTATCGATATTCTAGCCCTTAGTATCGATACTCCGCCCAGCCGTTAGGGGGCGCAGCGGCGCCCGCGAGTTTTAAAAAACTCATGGAAAATGTCGAAGATTTTAGAAGCGCCGTTGTCCCTAAAGGCAGATGTTTGGACACATTTTGGTTTTAAAGCAAAGGAAGGAAACCAAGGGATCGATAAAACAAATGCAATCTGCAAGCATTGCCAGGCTTCTATACGCTACACCGGTAATACAACTAACCTGCGCGCCCACCTGCAAAGACACCATGCAGACAAGCTAGCTTCGCCGCAGCCCAAAAAAACACGGGACCCCACGCAAACTACTTTGGACAACACAACATCCAAGCTTCCATCTAACTGAGTCCGTGCACAGAAGATTACGGAGTCTGTGGTGCATTATATTTGCAAAGGTTTATGTCCCTACAGTGTTGTCGAGAACACAGGCTTTCGCTTTATGATCAACACGTTAGATCCCCGTTATGTGATCCCTACCTGCAGCTACATGACCGACAAAGCAGTACCGAGGATGTATGACAAAGTCAAAGACAATGTTAAGTCAGCCCTGAGTTCTGCCCCACGAGTGGCACTGAGTTGTGATGGGTGGACATCGCGAGCCACGGAAGCTTTTGTTACAATCACTTGCCATTACGTTAACGAGGAGTGGGAACTGATGTCGCACGTTTTACAAACGCGAGCCATGCACGAGAGCCATACGGGGTCAAACATTGCAGAGTTACTTAAAGCGGCGCTGGAGGAGTGGGACCTCGTATCCAAAGACCCAGCTATTGTGACTGACAACGCCGCAAATATGAGCGTCGCGGCGGAGCTTGCCGGTATGTTGCATTTCAGGTGCTTCGCTCACACTTTAAACCTTGCCTCGCAGCGTGCACTGAAGCATCCTGCTGTCGCTCGTTTATTGGGACGTGTTAGACGGATATCCACCTTTTTTAAGCGCAGTACCACAGCCAGCCACGTACTTCGACAGAAGCAGAAGTTGCTCGAGTTGCCTGAACATAAACTGATCACAGATGTTGTGACGCGCTGGAATAGCGCGCATGATATGCTCGAGCGCTTTCTTGAGCAGCAACCCGCTGTCTCCGCTGCTCTTCTGTCCAACGAGCTTAGGAAAACCGAGAAAGAAGTTTGCACCCTATGTGAGTCGGACATTACATCTGCGGAGGAGATAGTGGATGCAATGAAGCCCATGAAGATTGCTACTCTTGTAATGTCAAAAGAAAGCTCTCCAACGCTGTCAGTTGTGGCCCCTCTTCATGCTCAGCTCATCCAGGATTTCCAAGAGAGCAGAGCAGATAGTGAGATAGTGAAAGAAATCAAAGCGGCTATTTGCCAAGATTTGAGCAAGAGGTACATGGATCAGCAGAAAGAGACCATGTATGTATGTTCAGCACTCGATCCAAGATTCAAAGCTTTGCCCTTCCTTCCTGATGATGAACGAGAGGAAATATACTTGAGAATCACTGCAGAAGCTCGAAGAATTCAAGAACTATTTCAGGTAAGCCGTTTTACTGTGTCATTAACATTAGCATTACATGGTTAAAAAACATAACAAACAAACACACACACACACACACACACACACACATATATATATATATATATATATACATACATACACCAAGTGTAATAAAACAAAATATTCAGTTCATAATTTCAAATTCATAATAGTATGTTAGAGCTTAAAAAACTAAATGGTTTCAGACATATACTTCATGTAAAGCACTATACTAGCAATACAATATATTGTAAAGGTTTGTCAGTTCATCGCATTAAATAAAAGGCAAACTTACTATTACATGTCTTTGAATATGCTCTTTATAGAATTAACTATGGGTTTATTGATAAAAAATTTGTATTTTGCATAATAGGAAGAGGCTGAAGTGATACCAGGAGAGGAGGACAATCATGTGGAAGACAAGGATGACATTCCTGCCAGCCCACCACCCAAGAAGAAAAAGGACTTGTGCTGTTTGGCTGATCTGCTTGGTTCAACTTACAGTGCAGGTCCTAAGGTGAGACACAGAACCACACAGGCCCAGGCAGAAGAGGAGATGTCAAGGTACAAGGAGGCACCACCCCTGTCTCTTGCTGAGGGAAGTCCACTCAGTTGGTGGAAAGAGCACCAGAATGAATATCCACTAATGTCACGCCTTGCCAAAGTGTACCTGTGCATTCCAGGGACTAGTGTCTCCTCGGAGCGCGTTTTCTCTAAGGCAGGCGATATTGTAACCGCACAGAGAAGTGTACTAAGCTCAAAGCATGTTGACCAACTTCTGTTTTTGAACAAAAATCTTAAGTCATAGGATAAAACTAGCATTACCAAGAGTATCCTCAGGTTATTGTTTTGTTGCTGCAGTGATTTTTGTTCAACCTGCCTTTTTGAGGACAAACCTGGTTTAGCCTTAAGATTTTAAAAATCCATCCTGTTATGAGGTAGATTAGATTTGTTGTTGTGCCAAATGTTAAAGCAAGATGTAGCATTTAAGTGATTTCATAGTGAAATATGTTATGGCAGTACATGGTGTCACAAAAAAGAATTATAAGAAGATTTAATAAGAAGAATAATAATAAGAAGATTTTGTGCTTGTGTGAGCTCAGACTGTACCCTTGGAAAGTTAAATGTTGACTTGTGGTAATTTCCAGATTAATACAATTTGTGTACAATTAATCAGAGCACTTAAAGTTGCAAATATTTAAGCAAAATGCACTTTGTTATAATGCACTTTTGTCTTCAATAAATGGAAGAAAAATGCAGAGTTCTGTTTGTTGAGTAAATGTGTTCAGCATTAACTAATTGGCTCTGGCCCATGTATTTTTATTGAATCGTATCGAATCGTGTCACATTGTATCAAATCGTATCGAGACAGCTCTGTATCGAGGTACGTATCGAATCGTGACCTGTGTATCGAGGTATGTATCGTATCGCCAGGTTCTCCAAGGTATACAGCCCTAGTTGGAATGATTAGTAAAAGTGATTTTGTGATAATCAGTTAAAACCCTTTCTGAACAGTTTGTGCACAAGAAGTTTTCATCTATAGTGTTAATCAGACTTACACAGACATCAATAATCAGATTTAGGAAAGTTATTTTTAGTTTTATTAACTGATTATCACATACCTACAGGCTCTCAGAATCATTTTTACTATGGTGAATCATTTTCATCATCTGTGAATCATACAGAATCATTTTTACTATTATTATTTTCCTGGTGGAATGACCTGCCCAACTCAATCCGAGCAGCCGAGTCCTTAGCCATCTTCAAGAATCAGCTAAAAACACATCTCTTCCATCTTTATTTGACCCTCTAATGCTAGCACTCACTATTCTATTTCTATTCTTAAAAAAAAAAAAATTCTAACTACCTTTCTAATCTTTTTGTATTCTAACTATTTTCTTTTCATTTATTATACAATTATATATAAAAAAGACCTTTAACACTAGCTTGCTCTACATTTACAGATACATTTACTCTTGGAACGTCTCCTGGTTCTAGGTGTGAATGGGGGAATAGTTCATTGGATAAAGAATTTTTTAACAAATCGACCACAGCGAGTTTGTGCTCGGGGGTTCAAATCAGATATTATATCTTTAAACACGGGGGCACCCCAAGGATGCGTCCTGTCACCTCTTTTATTTTCTGTTTATACAAGTGGTATAAGAGAGCAGCATGAGAATTACAAACTATATGAATATGCAGATGATGTGGCACTTTTATGGAAAGACTGTGTACATTTTGAGTACGAGGAGCAGGTTTTGAAACTAGAAAAATGGTGTGAAGAAAGTTCTTTATTGATAAATGTAAGTAAAACAAAAGAGTTGATTTTAAATCATCCAGAGCCTCTAACAGAAATAATGTTATGTGATCAAACTGTTGAAACTGTGAAGACTTTTAAGTATTTAGGAATCATGATAGACTGTATATTGAACTTCTGATAATGTGGCTCTTATTTGTAAGAAAGCAAATCAAAGGCTATTCTTGCTAAGGAAACTGAAAGAATTTTGTGTGAGCAAAGCTATGTTGCAAAGAGTTTATACAGGTTTAATTGAGAGTGTTTTAGGGTAAAATATAACTGTGTGGTTCGGATGAGTTACTTCTGTGAATAAAGTTAAATTAGACAGAATTATAAGAGTAGCTTGAAAAATTATAGGATTAAAGCAAATGTCAGTCGCTCAGTTATACCAAATTGCTGTTCAGAGAAAAGCTTTGATTATAACGAGAGACACAACACACCCCTTGAATCATGTTTTTGAATTATTATCATCACGTGGTCGTTACAGAACACCAAAAGCAATTAAAGCAATATATAAACAAACCAAACAAACTTCGTACCAAATGCAATAAGTCTTTTGAATAAGAGGTAGGAAATGTATATTTTAATTTTGTCATTTTGGATGTTGTGTATGGTTAGATGTATTTATTGGATGTTGTGTATTGTTAATTGTTTTGTGATTGTATGGCGAGACCAAAGATCAATTTTCAGCTTAGGCTGGACAATAAAGTACTACTACTACTACTACTACTACTATTCTTTTTCTATTCTATCTGTTTTCTTTTTATTTATTATATTATTTAAAAGCCCTTGCTACGTGTACTACGTTTAAGCTAACTGAGACTTGTTATAGCACTTATATATCATTGCTCTTTTGTTGTTTTTGATTATTTCCATTGTCCTCATTTGTAAGTCGCTTTGGATAAAAGCGTCTGCTAAATGACTACATGTAATGTAATGTCAATGTAAATGTACTATAATCAATACAACATCCATTTAACCAGAAATTATACTTTGAATGAAATCAGCCCACTAATTAATGATTGTCATCATAAATATACTACAACCAACTACTGATCGCATGTTCTCTGGGCTTTTGTGTTATAATATACAGTATATATGTTCCAGAAACACATGGCTACAACAACCAGAGAAGAAACTAAGACAGAAGTCAAGGGTCAAGAGCCCAACTAAAGCAAACACTGATCTCTAACATGGTAACTTTAAATGAAACAATAAATCAACATCTAAACCTTAGTTAATTCTCAATAAGATCTTCTGTAGACATCTGACAGCAATAAAGTCAGTCTGGTTATTAATAAGTGGAGCTGGTGATGCTGTTTGTGGGGTTGTTTAATCAGATCTTGAGAGATTTAATGTATTTTATTTCAGTTTATTTTATCTAAAGCTGCATTTACACTGCAGGTCTTGATGCCCAAATCCGATTTTCTGACTATATCCGATTTTTTTGACGACCTGCTTACATCATATTTTAAAAGTGACCCATATCCGATTTTTGCATTTACACTATACACTGCTGAAACTACCAAACGTAGACGTTCTGACCCGGAAAAGGAAGTAAAACACCACGAAATACAATGGATGCAGATGCAAATAAAATTATACAGTGTTTTGCTTTCCACAATATTTTGAAAAGTCAACAAAAAAAATCAGCAAAACATTGGTCTCGTACGGCAGATAAAACAGAGGACTTAAAAGACATGAAACCTCCGCATTGCTCCACTGAGTGTATCCTTCGTCTGCCATCGCGCCTATAATAAGTCATGTGATCTCAGTTGGTGGCGTCCACCTGCGTTGAAGTCACTTTTATTAATGACGTACGACTCGCATTTACTGGGGAATATCCAATTTGTCTGCTTACATGGCACACGCAAATGCACGTATCCGATTCATATCCGATTTATTACCACATATGAATGAGGCCTGAATCCGATCTGAGAAAATCGGAATCCATGCGTTTTTTTCCTGCTTACGCGTTCACCGGTCATATCCGATCTGTGCCACATGAGAGGAAAAAATCGGAATTGGGTCACTTGAACCATGCAGTGTAAATGGGGCCTGAGTCTGTGGCTGAAGTCAGTTGTAGTTCTTGTGTTTCTCTTTTCTTCAGTGATTCTGTTTGTTAACAGCAGCTGTTCATCACTAATGCTCAATTATCACTCAATTAATCACTTAATTACTTAATTGCAATGCATATCTTCTTTCAGTGAACTCAACTGAATTAAGTTCAGAGTACTCATAACTGTTAATTTTAAAACTTGAATGGTTTAAGGTAATCGGTTTCCTCAAACAGTTTGAGTTAACATAATTTGTTGGGATTTACAGTAATATGTGAGAGAGCCAGTGGTCATATCATTGTGTTTTATTGGTCAGTGTTAGAGGAGCTCAGCTTAGTCTGACAGTTAGTCTGCTCCGGACCAGGACCAGGCTAGTTTCCCAGAATAAGTTCCCACAGTGAATGAGCTTGATATATGTTAAATTTGCTTGATGCAACCAAATCATTTGGCAATGAGTCAGACTAACTGAAATAAGCCTGGCTTATTTAGGAAACTTGAAACTTGAAGTTAGAAGACACTTAAGTTAATTTATGATCTGCTGTCTGTATGAACCAGAGAAATAAAAGCAATCATATTTTCTCCATCGAATCGTATTGTGTTGAATCAAATCGAATTGAAATCAGATCACATTGTAACAGGGGTGTATAGCATCACATCGCTAGCTGCTTCATGTGTATCTTCAGTGTATCGTATCATTGGCTGTGCATCGAGATGCGTATCGCATCAGTTATGAGATGCACATCTCTACTAAATACTGAAAAACCTCTAGCACTCGCTGTTCTGCTGCTGGTAATGTGTTTTGTTTCTTAGTTTATTGCTGGTTTACTGCTTAACTGGCTTTCAATACAAATAGGATAGTAAATAATGTTACGGTGGTGTTTCAGTGTCAGTCTTTTCCTGGGACGCTCCATCAGCAGCAGCCTCAGTCTGATTAACAGATGAGTATTTCATAAGATCAGTCTGTAAACAAATAAAAGAACACAGAGAGAAAGAGAAATTAACAGGATTGATGATTTAGTTACACAGAGACAAAAAACTGAAGACTGGAGTTGTGTTTTGGAGGAATTTTGAGTTAAATTACCTTATTATTTTGCTTCACTGTGCTGCTTGTTAAACAAAAATGACAAACTCAGTTACATACAAAGATGACTTTGGCAAATTAGAATGAAAATACATATTTTCACATAACGCACAAACAAATTATTTCCATATTGTTCAATCAGCTGTATTTAATACTCACTTTCCCTTTGCTTACGGTAGTAAATGATAGCAGCAGCAACAGCCACGAGTAGAATAACTACAGCAGCACATACTCCTGCTACAGCAGCCGAAGACCGACCTGAACCTGGAACCATAAAGTCATATCAGTTTAACTGAGATTTCTGGAATAACTACAGCAGCACATACTCCTGCTACAGCAGCCGAAGACCAACCTGAATCTGGAACCATACAGTCATATCAGTTTAACTGAGATTTCTGGAATAACTACAGCAGCACATACTCCTGCTACAGCAGCCGAATACCATCCTGAACCTGGAACCATACAGTTTCAGTTTTACTGAGATTTCTTTAATGACTACAGCAGCAAATACTCCTGCTGCAGCAGCCGAAGACTGACCTTAACCTGGAAACATACAGTCATATCAGTTTAACTGAGATTTCTGGAATAACTACAGCAGCACATACTCCTGCTACAGCAGCCGAAGACCGACCTGAACCTGGAACCATACAGTTTCAGTTTTACTGAGATTTCTGGAATAACTACAGCAACACATACTCCTGCTACAGCAGCCGAAGACCAACCTGAACCCTGAATCATACAGTCATATCATTTTAACTGAGATTTCTGGAATAACTCCAGCAACACATACTCTTGCTACAGCAGCCGAAGACCAACCTGAACCCTGAATCATACAGTCATATCATTTTAACTGAGATTTCTGGAATAACTACAGCAGCACATACTCCTGCTACAGCAGCCGAAGACCAACCTGAATCTGGAACCATACAGTCATATCAGTTTTACTGAGATTTCTGGAATAACTACAGCAGCACACACTCCTGCTACAGCAGCCGAAGACTGACCTTAACCTGGAACCATACAGTCATATCAGTTTTACTGAGATTTCTGGAATAACTACAGCAGTACACAATCCTGCTACAGCAGCCGAAGATCGACCTGAACCTGGAACCATACAGTTTCAGTTTTACTGAGATTTCTGGAATAACTACAGCAACACATACTCCTGCTACAGCAGCCGAAGACCAACCTGAACCCTGAATCATACAGTCATATCAGTTTAACTGAGATTTCTGGAATAACTACAGCAGCACATAGTCCTGCTACAGCAGCCGAAGACTGAAGCAGCACACACTTCTGCTACAGCAGCCGAGGACCAACCTGAACCTGGAACCATACAGTTTCAGTTTTACTGAGATTTCTGAAATAACTACAGCAGTACACAATCCTGCTACAGCAGCCGAAGATCGACCTGAACCTGGAACCATACAGTTTCAGTTTTTCTGAGATTTCTGGAATAACTACAGCAGCACATACTCCTGCTACAGCAGCCGAAGACCAACCTGAACCCTGAATCATACAGTCATATCATTTTAACTGAGATTTCTGGAATAACTACAGCAGCACATACTCCTTCTACAGCAGCCGAAGACCAACCTGAACCCTGAATCATACAGTCATATCATTTTAACTGAGATTTCTGGAATAACTCCAGCAACACATACTCTTGCTACAGCAGCCGAAGACCAACCTGAACCCTGAATCATAGAGTCATATCATTTTAACTGAGATTTCTGGAATAACTACAGCAGCACACACTCCTGCTACAGCAGCCGAAGACCGACCTGAACCTGGAACCATACGGTCATATCAGTTTAACTGAGATGTCTGGAATAACTACAGCAGCACACACTCCTGCTACAGCAGCCGAAGACCGACCTGAACCTGGAACCATACAGTTTCAGTTTTACTGAGATTTCTGGAATAACTACAGCAGAACACACCCCTGCTACAGCAGCCGAAGACCGACCTGAACCTGGAACCATACAGTTTCAGTTATACTGAGATTTCTTTAATAACTACAGCAGCAAATACTCCTGCTACAGCAGCCGAAGACCAACCTGAACCTGGAACCATACAGTTTCAGTTTTACTGAGATTTCTTTAATAACTACAGCAGCAAATACTCCTGCTACAGCAGCCAAAGACCAACCTGAACCTGGAACCATACGGTCATATCAGTTTAACTGAGATGTCTGGAATAACTACAGCAGCACACACTCCTGCTACAGCAGCCGAAGACCGACCTGAACCTGGAACCATACAGTTTCAGTTTTACTGAGATTTCTGGAATAACTACAGCAACACATACTCCTGCTGCAGCAGCCAAAGACTGACCTTAACCTGGAAACATACAGTCATATCAGTTTAACTGAGATTTCTGGAATAACTACAGCAGCACATACTTCTGCTACAGCAGCCGAAGATCGACCTGAACCTGGAACCATACAGTTTCAGTTTTACTGAGATTTCTGGAATAACTACAGCAACACATACTCCTGCTACAGCAGCCGAAGACCAACCTGAACCCTGAATCATACAGTCATATCATTTTAACTGAGATTTCTGGAATAACTACAGCAACACATACTCCTGCTACAGCAGCCGAAGACCAACCTGAACCCTGAATCATACAGTCATATCACTTTAACTGAGATTTCTGGAATAACTACAGCAGCACATACTCCTGCTACAGCAGCCGAAGACCAACCTGAACCTGGAACCATACAGTCATATCAGTTTTACTGAGATTTCTGGAATAACTACAGCAGCACACACTCCTGCTACAGCAGCCGAAGACTGACCTTAACCTGGAACCATACAGTCATATCAGTTTTACTGAGATTTCTGGAATAACTACAGCAGTACACAATCCTGCTACAGCAGCCGAAGATCGACCTGAACCTGGAACCATACAGTTTCAGTTTTACTGAGATTTCTGGAATAACTACAGCAACACATACTCCTGCTACAGCAGCCGAAGACCAACCTGAACCCTGAATCATACAGTCATATCAGTTTAACTGAGATTTCTGGAATAACTACAGCAGCACATAGTCCTGCTACAGCAGCCGAAGACTGAAGCAGCACACACTTCTGCTACAGCAGCCGAGGACCAACCTGAACCTGGAACCATACAGTTTCAGTTTTACTGAGATTTCTGAAATAACTACAGCAGTACACAATCCTGCTACAGCAGCCGAAGATCGACCTGAACCTGGACCCATACAGTTTCAGTTTAACTGAGATTTCTGGAATAACTACAGCAACACATACTCCTGCTACAGCAGCCGAAGACCAACCTGAACCCTGAATCATACAGTCATATCATTTTAACTGAGATTTCTGGAATAACTACAGCAGCACATACTCCTGCTACAGCAGCCGAAGACCAACCTGAACCCTGAATCATACAGTCATATCATTTTAACTGAGATTTCTGGAATAACTCCAGCAACACATACTCTTGCTACAGCAGCCGAAGACCAACCTGAACCCTGAATCATAGAGTCATATCAGTTTAACTGAGATTTCTGGAATAACTACAGCAGCACACACTCCTGCTACAGCAGCCGAAGACCGACCTGAATCTGGAACCATACGGTCATATCAGTTTAACTGAGATGTCTGGAATAACTACAGCAGCACACACTCCTGCTACAGCAGCCAAAGACCGACCTGAACCTGGAACCATACAGTTTCAGTTTTACTGAGATTTCTGGAATAACTACAGCAGCACACACTCCTGCTACAGCAGCTGAAGACCGACCTGAACCTGGAACCATACAGTTTCAGTTTTACTGAGATTTCTTTAATAACTACAGCAGCACATACTCCTGCTACAGCAGCCGAATACCATCCTGAACCTGGAACCATACAGTTTCAGTTTTACTGAGATTTCTTTAATAACTACAGCAGCAAATACTCCTGCTACAGCAGCCAAAGACCAACCTGAACCTGGAACCATACGGTCATATCAGTTTAACTGAGATGTCTGGAATAACTACAGCAGCACACACTCCTGCTACAGCAGCCGAAGATCGACCTGAACCTGGAACCATACTGTTTCAGTTTTACTGAGATTTCTGGAATAACTACAGCAACACATACTCCTGCTACAGCAGCCGAAGACCAACCTGAACCCTGAATCATACAGTCATATCATTTTAACTGAGATTTCTGGAATAACTACAGCAACACATACTCCTGCTACAGCAGCCTAAGACACAGCTGAACCCTGAATCATACAGTCATATCATTTTAACTGAGATTTCTGGAATAACTACAGCAGCACATACTCCTGCTACAGCAGCCGAAGACCGAACTGAACCTGGAACCATACGGTCATATCAGTTTAACTGAGATTTCTGGAATAACTACAGCAGCACACACTCCTGCTACAGCAGCCGAAGACCGACCTGAACCTGGAACCATACAGTTTCAGTTTTACTGAGATTTCTTTAATAACTACAGCAGCAAATACTCCTGCTACAGCAGCCGAAGACCAACCTGAACCTGGAACCATACAGTTTCAGTTTTACTGAGATTTCTTTAATAACTACAGCAGCAAATACTCCTGCTACAGCAGCCGAAGACCAACCTGAACCTGGAACCATACAGTTATATCAGTTTAACTGAGATGTCTGGAATAACTACAGCAGCACACACTCCTGCTACAGCAGCCGAAGACCGACCTGAACCTGGAACCATACAGTTTCAGTTTTACTGAGATTTCTGTAATAACTACAGCAGTACACAATCCTGCTACAGCAGCCGAAGATCGACCTGAACCTGGAACCATACAGTTTCAGTTTTTCTGAGATTTCTGGAATAACTACAGCAACACATACTCCTGCTACAGCAGCCGAAGACCAACCTGAAACCTGAATCATACAGTTATATCATTTTAACTGAGATTTCTGGAATAACTACAGCAACACATACTCCTGCTACAGCAGCCTAAGACACAGCTGAACCCTGAATCATAGAGTCATATCAGTTTAACTGAGATTTCTGGAATAACTACAGCAGCACACACTCCTGCTACACCAGCCGAAGACCGACCTGAACCTGGAACCATACAGTTTCAGTTTTACTGAGATTTCTGGAATAACTACAGCATCACATACTCCTGCTACAGCAGCCGAAGACCGAACTGAACCTGGAACCATACAGTTTCAGTTTTACTGAGATTTCTGGAATAACTACAGCAGCACACACTCCTGCTACAGCAGCCGAAGACCGAACTGAACCTGGAACCATACAGTTTCAGTTTTACTGAGATTTCTGGAATAACTACAGCATCACATACTCCTGCTACAGCAGCCGAAGACCGAACTGAACCTGGAACCATACAGTTTCAGTTTTACTGAGATTTCTGGAATAACTACAGCAGAACACACTCCTGCTACAGCAGCCAAAGACCGACCTGAAACTGGAACCATACAGTTTCAGTTTTACTGAGATTTCTGGAATAACTACAGCAACACATACTCCTGCTACAGCAGCCGAAGACCGACCTGAACCTGGAACCATACAGTTTCAGTTTTACTGAGATTTCTGGAATAACTACAGCAGCACATACTCCTGCTACAGCAGCCGAATACCATCCTGAACCTGGAACCATACAGTTTCAGTTTTACTGAGATTTCTGGAATAACTACAGCATCACATACTCCTGCTACAGCAGCCGAAGACCGAACTGAACCTGGAACCATACAGTTTCAGTTTTACTGAGATTTCTGGAATAACTACAGCAGCACACACTCCTGCTACAGCAGCCGAAGACCGAACTGAACCTGGAACCATACAGTTTCAGTTTTACTGAGATTTCTGGAATAACTACAGCATCACATACTCCTGCTACAGCAGCCGAAGACCGAACTGAACCTGGAACCATACAGTTTCAGTTTTACTGAGATTTCTGGAATAACTACAGCATCACATACTCCTGCTACAGCAGCCGAAGACCGAACTGAACCTGGAACCATACAGTTTCAGTTTTACTGAGATTTCTGGAATAACTACAGCAGAACACACTCCTGCTACAGCAGCCAAAGACCGACCTGAAACTGGAACCATACAGTTTCAGTTTTACTGAGATTTCTGGAATAACTACAGCAACACATACTCCTGCTACAGCAGCCGAAGACCGACCTGAACCTGGAACCATACAGTTTCAGTTTTACTGAGATTTCTGGAATAACTACAGCAGCAAATACTCCTGCTACAGCAGCCAAAGACCAACCTGAACCTGGAACCATACGGTCATATCAGTTTAACTTGAGATGTCTGGAATAACTACAGCAACACATACTCCTGCTACAGCAGCCGAAGACCAACCTGAACCTGGAACCATACAGTCATATCAGTTTTACTGAGATTTCTGTAAAAACTATAGCAGCACACTCCTGCTACAGCAGCCGAAGACCGACCTGAACCTGGAACCATACAGTTTCAGTTTTACTGAGATTTCTGGAATAACTACAGCAGCACATACTCCTGCTACAGCAGCCGAATACCATCCTGAACCTGGAACCATACAGTTTCAGTTTTACTGAGATTTCTGGAATAACTACAGCATCACATACTCCTGCTACAGCAGCCGAAGACCGAACTGAACCTGGAACCATACAGTTTCAGTTTTACTGAGATTTCTGGAATAACTACAGCAGCACACACTCCTGCTACAGCAGCCGAAGACCGAACTGAACCTGGAACCATACAGTTTCAGTTTTACTGAGATTTCTGGAATAACTACAGCAGAACACACCCCTGCTACAGCAGCCGAAGACCGAACTGAACCTGGAACCATACAGTTTCAGTTATACTGAGATTTCTTTAATAACTACAGCAGCAAATACTCCTGCTACAGCAGCCGAAGACCAACCTGAATCTGGAACCATACAGTTTCAGTTTTACTGAGATTTCTTTAATAACTACAGCAGCAAATACTCCTGCTACAGCAGCCGAAGACCAACCTGAATCTGGAACCATACAGTTATATCAGTTTAACTGAGATGTCTGGAATAACTACAGCAGCACACACTTCTGCTACAGCAGCCGAAGACCGACCTGAACCTGGAACCATACAGTTTCAGTTTTACTGAGATTTCTGGAATAACTACAGCAACACATACTCCTGCTGCAGCAGCCGAAGACTGACCTTAACCTGGAAACATACAGTCATATCAGTTTAACTGAGATTTCTGGAATAACTACAGCAGCACATACTTCTGCTACAGCAGCCGAAGACCGACCTGAACCTGGAACCATACAGTTTCAGTTTTACTGAGATTTCTGGAATAACTACAGCAACACATACTCCTGCTACAGCAGCCGAAGACCAACCTGAACCCTGAATCATACAGTCATATCATTTTAACTGAGATTTCTGGAATAACTACAGCAGCACATACTCCTTCTACAGCAGCCGAAGACCAACCTGAACCCTGAATCATACAGTCATATCATTTTAACTGAGATTTCTGGAATAACTACAGCAACACATACTCCTGCTACAGCAGCCGAAGACCAACCTGAATCTGGAACCATACAGTCATATCAGTTTTACTGAGATTTCTGGAATAACTACAGCAGCACACACTCCTGCTACAGCAGCCGAAGACTGACCTTAATCTGGAACCATACAGTCATATCAGTTTTACTGAGATTTCTGGAATAACTACAGCAGTACACAATCCTGCTACAGCAGCCGAAGATCGACCTGAACCTGGAACCATACAGTTTCAGTTTTACTGAGATTTCTGGAATAACTACAGCAACACATACTCCTGCTACAGCAGCCGAAGACCAACCTGAACCCTGAATCATACAGTCATATCAGTTTAACTGAGATTTCTGGAATAACTACAGCAGCACATAGTCCTGCTACAGCAGCCGAAGACTGAAGCAGCACACACTTCTGCTACAGCAGCCGAGGACCAACCTGAACCTGGAACCATACAGTTTCAGTTTTACTGAGATTTCTGAAATAACTACAGCAGTACACAATCCTGCTACAGCAGCCGAAGATCGACCTGAACCTGGACCCATACAGTTTCAGTTTAACTGAGATTTCTGGAATAACTACAGCAACACATACTCCTGCTACAGCAGCCGAAGACCAACCTGAACCCTGAATCATACAGTCATATCATTTTAACTGAGATTTCTGGAATAACTACAGCAGCACATACTCCTTCTACAGCAGCCGAAGACCAACCTGAACCCTGAATCATACAGTCATATCATTTTAACTGAGATTTCTGGAATAACTCCAGCAACACATACTCTTGCTACAGCAGCCGAAGACCAACCTGAACCCTGAATCATACAGTCATATCAGTTTAACTGAGATTTCTGGAATAACTACAGCAGCACACACTCCTGCTACAGCAGCCGAAGACCGACCTGAATCTGGAACCATACGGTCATATCAGTTTAACTGAGATGTCTGGAATAACTACAGCAGCACACACTCCTGCTACAGCAGCCAAAGACCGACCTGAACCTGGAACCATACAGTTTCAGTTTTACTGAGATTTCTGGAATAACTACAGCAGAACACACCCCTGCTACAGCAGCCGAAGACCGACCTGAACCTGGAACCATACAGTTTCAGTTATACTGAGATTTCTTTAATAACTACAGCAGCAAATACTCCTGCTACAGCAGCCGAAGACCAACCTGAACCTGGAACCATACAGTCATATCAGTTTAACTGAGATGTCTGGAATAACTACAGCAGCACACAATCCTGCTACAGCAGCCGAAGATCGACCTGAACCTGGAACCATACAGTTTCAGTTTTACTGAGATTTCTGGAATAACTACAGCAACACATACTCCTGCTACAGCAGCCGAAGACCAACCTGAACCCTGAATCATACAGTCATATCATTTTAACTGAGATTTCTGGAATAACTACAGCAACACATACTCCTGCTACAGCAGCCTAAGACACAGCTGAACCCTGAATCATACAGTCATATCATTTTAACTGAGATTTCTGGAATAACTACAGCAGCACATACTCCTGCTACAGCAGCCGAAGACCGAACTGAACCTGGAACCATACGGTCATATCAGTTTAACTGAGATTTCTGGAATAACTACAGCAGCACACACTCCTGCTACAGCAGCCGAAGACCGACCTGAACCTGGAACCATACAGTTTCAGTTATACTGAGATTTCTTTAATAACTACAGCAGCAAATACTCCTGCTACAGCAGCTGAAGACCAACCTGAACCTGGAACCATACAGTTTCAGTTTTACTGAGATTTCTTTAATAACTACAGCAGCAAATACTCCTGCTACAGCAGCCGAAGACCAACCTGAACCTGGAACCATACAGTTATATCAGTTTAACTGAGATGTCTGGAATAACTACAGCAGCACACACTCCTGCTACAGCAGCCGAGGACCGACCTGAACCTGGAACCATACAGTTTCAGTTTTACTGAGATTTCTGTAATAACTATAGCAGTACACAATCCTGCTACAGCAGCCGAAGATCGACCTGAACCTGGAACCATACAGTTTCAGTTTTTCTGAGATTTCTGGAATAACTACAGCAACACATACTCCTGCTACAGCAGCCGAAGACCAACCTGAACCCTGAATCATACAGTTATATCATTTTAACTGAGATTTCTGGAATAACTACAGCAACACATACTCCTGCTACAGCAGCCTAAGACACAGCTGAACCCTGAATCATACAGTCATATCATTTTAACTGAGATTTCTGGAATAACTACAGCAGCACATACTCCTGCTACAGCAGCCGAATACCATCCTGAACCTGGAACCATACAGTTTCAGTTTTACTGAGATTTCTGGAATAACTACAGCATCACATACTCCTGCTACAGCAGCCGAAGACCGAACTGAACCTGGAACCATACAGTTTCAGTTTTACTGAGATTTCTGGAATAACTACAGCAGCACACACTCCTGCTACAGCAGCCGAAGACCGAACTGAACCTGGAACCATACAGTTTCAGTTTTACTGAGATTTCTGGAATAACTACAGCATCACATACTCCTGCTACAGCAGCCGAAGACCGAACTGAACCTGGAACCATACAGTTTCAGTTTTACTGAGATTTCTGGAATAACTACAGCAGAACACACTCCTGCTACAGCAGCCAAAGACCGACCTGAAACTGGAACCATACAGTTTCAGTTTTACTGAGATTTCTGGAATAACTACAGCAACACATACTCCTGCTACAGCAGCCGAAGACCGACCTGAACCTGGAACCATACAGTTTCAGTTTTACTGAGATTTCTGGAATAACTACAGCAGCACATACTCCTGCTACAGCAGCCGAATACCATCCTGAACCTGGAACCATACAGTTTCAGTTTTACTGAGATTTCTGGAATAACTACAGCATCACATACTCCTGCTACAGCAGCCGAAGACCGAACTGAACCTGGAACCATACAGTTTCAGTTTTACTGAGATTTCTGGAATAACTACAGCAGCACACACTCCTGCTACAGCAGCCGAAGACCGAACTGAACCTGGAACCATACAGTTTCAGTTTTACTGAGATTTCTGGAATAACTACAGCATCACATACTCCTGCTACAGCAGCCGAAGACCGAACTGAACCTGGAACCATACAGTTTCAGTTTTACTGAGATTTCTGGAATAACTACAGCATCACATACTCCTGCTACAGCAGCCGAAGACCGAACTGAACCTGGAACCATACAGTTTCAGTTTTACTGAGATTTCTGGAATAACTACAGCAGCACACACTCCTGCTACAGCAGCCAAAGACCGACCTGAAACTGGAACCATACAGTTTCAGTTTTACTGAGATTTCTGGAATAACTACAGCAACACATACTCCTGCTACAGCAGCCGAAGACCGACCTGAACCTGGAACCATACAGTTTCAGTTTTACTGAGATTTCTGGAATAACTACAGCAGCAAATACTCCTGCTACAGCAGCCAAAGACCAACCTGAACCTGGAACCATACGGTCATATCAGTTTAACTTGAGATGTCTGGAATAACTACAGCAACACATACTCCTGCTACAGCAGCCGAAGACCAACCTGAACCTGGAACCATACAGTCATATCAGTTTTACTGAGATTTCTGTAAAAACTATAGCAGCACACTCCTGCTACAGCAGCCGAAGACCGACCTGAACCTGGAACCATACAGTTTCAGTTTTACTGAGATTTCTGGAATAACTACAGCAGCACATACTCCTGCTACAGCAGCCGAATACCATCCTGAACCTGGAACCATACAGTTTCAGTTTTACTGAGATTTCTGGAATAACTACAGCATCACATACTCCTGCTACAGCAGCCGAAGACCGAACTGAACCTGGAACCATACAGTTTCAGTTTTACTGAGATTTCTGGAATAACTACAGCAGCACACACTCCTGCTACAGCAGCCGAAGACCGAACTGAACCTGGAACCATACAGTTTCAGTTTTACTGAGATTTCTGGAATAACTACAGCAGAACACACCCCTGCTACAGCAGCCGAAGACCGAACTGAACCTGGAACCATACAGTTTCAGTTATACTGAGATTTCTTTAATAACTACAGCAGCAAATACTCCTGCTACAGCAGCCGAAGACCAACCTGAACCTGGAACCATACAGTTTCAGTTTTACTGAGATTTCTTTAATAACTACAGCAGCAAATACTCCTGCTACAGCAGCCGAAGACCAACCTGAACCTGGAACCATACAGTTATATCAGTTTAACTGAGATGTCTGGAATAACTACAGCAGCACACACTTCTGCTACAGCAGCCGAAGACCGACCTGAACCTGGAACCATACAGTTTCAGTTTTACTGAGATTTCTGGAATAACTACAGCAACACATACTCCTGCTGCAGCAGCCGAAGACTGACCTTAACCTGGAAACATACAGTCATATCAGTTTAACTGAGATTTCTGGAATAACTACAGCAGCACATACTTCTGCTACAGCAGCCGAAGATCGACCTGAACCTGGAACCATACAGTTTCAGTTTTTCTGAGATTTTTGGAATAACTACAGCAACACATACTCCTGCTACAGCAGCCGAAGACCAACCTGAACCCTGAATCATACAGTCATATCATTTTAACTGAGATTTCTGGAATAACTCCAGCAACACATACTCTTGCTACAGCAGCCGAAGACCAACCTGAACCCTGAATCATAGAGTCATATCATTTTAACTGAGATTTCTGGAATAACTACAGCAGCACATACTCCTGCTACAGCAGCCGAAGACCAAACTGAACCTGGAACCATACAGTCATATCAGTTTTACTGAGATTTCTGGAATAACTACAGCAGCACACACTCCTGCTACAGCAGCCGAAGACTGACCTTAACCTGGAACCATACAGTCATATCAGTTTTACTGAGATTTCTGGAATAACTACAGCAGTACACAATCCTGCTACAGCAGCCGAAGATCGACCTGAACCTGGAACCATACAGTTTCAGTTTTACTGAGATTTCTGGAATAACTACAGCAACACATACTCCTGCTACAGCAGCCGAAGACCAACCTGAACCCTGAATCATACAGTCATATCAGTTTAACTGAGATTTCTGGAATAACTACAGCAGCACATAGTCCTGCTACAGCAGCCGAAGACTGAAGCAGCACACACTTCTGCTACAGCAGCCGAGGACCAACCTGAACCTGGAACCATACAGTTTCAGTTTTACTGAGATTTCTGAAATAACTACAGCAGTACACAATCCTGCTACAGCAGCCGACGATCGACCTGAACCTGGACCCATACAGTTTCAGTTTAACTGAGATTTCTGGAATAACTACAGCAACACATACTCCTGCTACAGCAGCCGAAGACCAACCTGAACCCTGAATCATACAGTCATATCATTTTAACTGAGATTTCTGGAATAACTACAGCAGCACATACTCCTTCTACAGCAGCCGAAGACCAACCTGAACCCTGAATCATACAGTCATATCATTTTAACTGAGATTTCTGGAATAACTCCAGCAACACATACTCTTGCTACAGCAGCCGAAGACCAACCTGAACCCTGAATCATACAGTCATATCAGTTTAACTGAGATTTCTGGAATAACTACAGCAGCACACACTCCTGCTACAGCAGCCGAAGACCGACCTGAATCTGGAACCATACGGTCATATCAGTTTAACTGAGATGTCTGGAATAACTACAGCAGCACACACTCCTGCTACAGCAGCCAAAGACCGACCTGAACCTGGAACCATACAGTTTCAGTTTTACTGAGATTTCTGGAATAACTACAGCAGAACACACCCCTGCTACAGCAGCCGAAGACCGACCTGAACCTGGAACCATACAGTTTCAGTTATACTGAGATTTCTTTAATAACTACAGCAGCAAATACTCCTGCTACAGCAGCCGAAGACCAACCTGAACCTGGAACCATACAGTTATATCAGTTTAACTGAGATGTCTGGAATAACTACAGCAGCACACAATCCTGCTACAGCAGCCGAAGATCGACCTGAACCTGGAACCATACAGTTTCAGTTTTACTGAGATTTCTGGAATAACTACAGCAACACATACTCCTGCTACAGCAGCCGAAGACCAACCTGAACCCTGAATCATACAGTCATATCATTTTAACTGAGATTTCTGGAATAACTACAGCAACACATACTCCTGCTACAGCAGCCTAAGACACAGCTGAACCCTGAATCATACAGTCATATCATTTTAACTGAGATTTCTGGAATAACTACAGCAGCACATACTCCTGCTACAGCAGCCGAAGACCGAACTGAACCTGGAACCATACGGTCATATCAGTTTAACTGAGATTTCTGGAATAACTACAGCAGCACACACTCCTGCTACAGCAGCCGAAGACCGACCTGAACCTGGAACCATACAGTTTCAGTTATACTGAGATTTCTTTAATAACTACAGCAGCAAATACTCCTGCTACAGCAGCCGAAGACCAACCTGAACCTGGAACCATACAGTTTCAGTTTTACTGAGATTTCTTTAATAACTACAGCAGCAAATACTCCTGCTACAGCAGCCGAAGACCAACCTGAACCTGGAACCATACAGTTATATCAGTTTAACTGAGATGTCTGGAATAACTACAGCAGCACACACTCCTGCTACAGCAGCCGAGGACCGACCTGAACCTGGAACCATACAGTTTCAGTTTTACTGAGATTTCTGTAATAACTATAGCAGTACACAATCCTGCTACAGCAGCCGAAGATCGACCTGAACCTGGAACCATACAGTTTCAGTTTTACTGAGATTTCTGGAATAACTACAGCAACACATACTCCTGCTACAGCAGCCGAAGACCAACCTGAACCCTGAATCATACAGTCATATCATTTTAACTGAGATTTCTGGAATAACTACAGCAACACATACTCCTGCTACAGCAGCCTAAGACACAGCTGAACCCTGAATCATACAGTCATATCATTTTAACTGAGATTTCTGGAATAACTACAGCAGCACATACTCCTGCTACAGCAGCCGAATACCATCCTGAACCTGGAACCATACAGTTTCAGTTTTACTGAGATTTCTGGAATAACTACAGCATCACATACTCCTGCTACAGCAGCCGAAGACCGAACTGAACCTGGAACCATACAGTTTCAGTTTTACTGAGATTTCTGGAATAACTACAGCAGCACACACTCCTGCTACAGCAGCCGAAGACCGAACTGAACCTGGAACCATACAGTTTCAGTTTTACTGAGATTTCTGGAATAACTACAGCATCACATACTCCTGCTACAGCAGCCGAAGACCGAACTGAACCTGGAACCATACAGTTTCAGTTTTACTGAGATTTCTGGAATAACTACAGCAGAACACACCCCTGCTACAGCAGCCAAAGACCGACCTGAAACTGGAACCATACAGTTTCAGTTTTACTGAGATTTCTGGAATAACTACAGCAACACATACTCCTGCTACAGCAGCCGAAGACCGACCTGAACCTGGAACCATACAGTTTCAGTTTTACTGAGATTTCTGGAATAACTACAGCAGCACATACTCCTGCTACAGCAGCCGAATACCATCCTGAACCTGGAACCATACAGTTTCAGTTTTACTGAGATTTCTGGAATAACTACAGCATCACATACTCCTGCTACAGCAGCCGAAGACCGAACTGAACCTGGAACCATACAGTTTCAGTTTTACTGAGATTTCTGGAATAACTACAGCAGCACACACTCCTGCTACAGCAGCCGAAGACCGAACTGAACCTGGAACCATACAGTTTCAGTTTTACTGAGATTTCTGGAATAACTACAGCATCACATACTCCTGCTACAGCAGCCGAAGACCGAACTGAACCTGGAACCATACAGTTTCAGTTTTACTGAGATTTCTGGAATAACTACAGCATCACATACTCCTGCTACAGCAGCCGAAGACCGAACTGAACCTGGAACCATACAGTTTCAGTTTTACTGAGATTTCTGGAATAACTACAGCAGCACACACTCCTGCTACAGCAGCCAAAGACCGACCTGAAACTGGAACCATACAGTTTCAGTTTTACTGAGATTTCTGGAATAACTACAGCAACACATACTCCTGCTACAGCAGCCGAAGACCGACCTGAACCTGGAACCATACAGTTTCAGTTTTACTGAGATTTCTGGAATAACTACAGCAGCAAATACTCCTGCTACAGCAGCCAAAGACCAACCTGAACCTGGAACCATACGGTCATATCAGTTTAACTTGAGATGTCTGGAATAACTACAGCAACACATACTCCTGCTACAGCAGCCGAAGACCAACCTGAACCTGGAACCATACAGTCATATCAGTTTTACTGAGATTTCTGTAAAAACTATAGCAGCACACTCCTGCTACAGCAGCCGAAGACCGACCTGAACCTGGAACCATACAGTTTCAGTTTTACTGAGATTTCTGGAATAACTACAGCAGCACATACTCCTGCTACAGCAGCCGAATACCATCCTGAACCTGGAACCATACAGTTTCAGTTTTACTGAGATTTCTGGAATAACTACAGCATCACATACTCCTGCTACAGCAGCCGAAGACCGAACTGAACCTGGAACCATACAGTTTCAGTTTTACTGAGATTTCTGGAATAACTACAGCAGCACACACTCCTGCTACAGCAGCCGAAGACCGAACTGAACCTGGAACCATACAGTTTCAGTTTTACTGAGATTTCTGGAATAACTACAGCAGAACACACCCCTGCTACAGCAGCCGAAGACCGAACTGAACCTGGAACCATACAGTTTCAGTTTTACTGAGATTTCTGGAATAACTACAGCATCACATACTCCTGCTACAGCAGCCGAAGACCGAACTGAACCTGGAACCATACAGTTTCAGTTTTACTGAGATTTCTGGAATAACTACAGCAGCACACACTCCTGCTACAGCAGCCAAAGACCGACCTGAAACTGGAACCATACAGTTTCAGTTTTACTGAGATTTCTGGAATAACTACAGCAACACATACTCCTGCTACAGCAGCCGACGACCGACCTGAACCTGGAACCATACAGTTTCACTTTTACTGAGATATCTAACTGATCTGTGCAGATTTCTGCTTTGTTCATCAGTTGTGTACTACAGATTTAGCTGGTAAATAATGGTATTAGAAGAACAGGAACTAAAACAACATCACTGCTTAGAGGAAAACTTCTTGCATTGTGCAGGTTAATAAGATTATTTAAAATATTACTTAAAACAGTCAGAGGTGGGCAGTCCAGGGGCCAAAGAGTAAAAGTCCTGCCATATTTTTGCTCCACCCATGAACTCAGCTGATTTCACCAGAGGAGGAACCAATTCATTCATTCCAAGACACAAACTAGTCTTGAGTCAAATCCCAAGTCCTCAAAGAGTTAAAGGTAATGAGATAATTAAGTGTCTAATTAAATGAAGATTGTGCATTAGTGATAAACACCTGCTGTTAACAATCAACATCACTGAAGAAAAGAGAAATACAAGAACTACAACTGACTCCAGGCATAGCCTTGGATGAAATCAACTGAAAAAAAAGAAAAAAAAACCCTTTGCCACCATATTTGTGGTCAGTATTTGATTCAGTTGGGCTCTTAAGCCTTTTAGTAGTTTTGAAGCAATTGCATTACTATTTTACAGTTAATGTTTGCGGAAAGCTCATACAAATCTTGAGCTAGTAGGTAATTTATGCTTTTGATGACTTTATGATCTTG
Source organism: allo-octoploid hybrid of Carassius auratus x Cyprinus carpio (assembly GCA_024542945.1). Lineage (NCBI taxonomy): Eukaryota > Metazoa > Chordata > Actinopteri > Cypriniformes > allo-octoploid hybrid of Carassius auratus x Cyprinus carpio. Next base: position 776,134 of record JANHFF010001134.1, read on the forward strand.
ATTTAAATTTCTTGGTTGTTCTTTAAAAAGAAAGAAATCTAGGCATTTAGCCTGAACATTTATCATATGATCCTCAACAGTGGTGAAAATCATTATTCATACTGCAGTGCATTATGGGAGTTTTTCATATATTGCAACATGAAGCATTTTGTTGATTGTCACCATTGTAGAGATTCATATGCTGGTTCTTGATATCTGTGTGTGTGTCTAAAAAGCATTAGAGTTCAAATTTCTATGTGCATTACACAGGTTTAAAATTCATTTCCTGTAAATATTATAGCACTACTTTTCTGTGTGTTGCAGTTTCACTGGGATGATTATTCAAAACATAAAAATATTGGGAGAAAATAAAAAAAATCATCATTTTGGATATAATCAAACCAGCACATTGTGACTATATGTTCACTGATCTCTCTTCTTCACAACATCACATACAGAGCTACAGAGAAAGATCTAGCACAACAAGTCAAGGGTCAAGAGCACAACTAAATCAAACACTTATCTCCATGATGGTGGCATCATTTTAACCAATAAAACATCAACATCTGATCCTCTGTAATTTTCAATAACAGCAGGTGTTCATCACTAATGCACAATCATCATTTAATTAGTCACTTAATTATCTCATTAACTTTAACTCTTTGAGGACTTGGGATTTGACTTAAGACTAGTTTGTGTCTTGGAATGAATGAATTGGTTCCTCCTCTGGTGAAATCAGCTGCTGAGTTCATGGGTGGAGCAAAAATATGGCAGGACTTTTACTCTTTGGCCCCTGGACTTCCCACCACTGGAGGACACTCACCAGTGACAGAAACACTGAAACTCCTCATCCTTCTAACACTGAAGCTGCTGCTGCTGCTGCTGTTGATCTGTAGATAATAAAGTCCAGAGTCTGTGGTTCTGGTGTTTGTGATGGTCAGAGATCCAGTCTGATTCTCCAGCTGCAGTCTGTCTCTGAATCGCTCTTCAGCATCTGTGCAGGTCTTACTGGGATGTGCATTCATTGCAGCGATGCAGATGGCATTAAATAGCCATGTCATCGAGTCATTTGTGTTTTTTATTAGACCAGGATGTAAAGTGACAGATTCTCCCTCCTTCACTGACTTCACATCATCTTGTTTGGCAGGAGGAGCATCTGAAACACAGACCAACTGCTGCTGGAGGATCTTTTGATGAAAATAATAATCAACTCCACAACATGTGCAGATATGAAAACAATTGCAAACTTAAGATCACTTTGAGAGGTGGGTAGTCCAGGGGCCAAAGAGTAAAAGTCCTGCCATATTTTTGCTCCATCCATGAACTCAGCAGCTGATTTCACCAGAGGAGGAACCAAGTCATTCCTTTCAAGTCACAAACGAGTCTCGAGTCAAATCCCAAGTTCTCAAAGAGTTAAAGTTAATGAGATAATTAAGTGTCTAATTAAATGATGATTGTGCATTAGTGATGAACACCTGCTGTTAACAATCAACATCACTGAAGAAAAGAGAAACACAAGAACTACATCTGACTCCAGGCACAGCCTTGGATGAAATCAACTGGAAGGGGGAAAAAAATCTTTGCCACCATAATTGTGGTCAGTATTTGCTTCAGTTGGGCTCTTGAGCCTTTTAAGAATTCAGAAATATTCCTTTCTAAGCAATTGCAACATTGTTTTGTAACAAACATTTATGCAATGCTGAAACAAACTTTGAAGAAGAAGATTATGTTTTTCATGAGTAAATGTTCTTGGTTTAAATATTTTTAGTTTAACAACAACACTTGTTTAGAGAAAAAAAAGCTGTTTAGGATAAGGCTTTTAGACATGAACACTTATCATATGATCCTCAACAGTGGTGAAAATAATTATTCATACTGCATTGTATGATGGGAGTTTTTTACCATGGTGTTACCCAGCATGCATTGCAGCATAAAGCATTTTGCTGATTGTCAGCATTGTTGTGATCTATATGCTGGTTCTTGATGTCTGTTCGTCTAACAAGTGCTGGAGCTCAAATTTCTATATGTCTTACACAGATTTAAAATTAATTAACTAAATATTAATGCAGTATCTTGTTTGCATGTTGTAGTTTCACAGGATTGATTGTTCAACACCTAAAAATACAAAGAAAATAGATGTTACTTTAAATATAATCAAACCAGCTCATGATGACTATACAATCACTATAGCACTGATCTCACTACTTCACAACATTACATGCAATGCTACAGAGAGAGCGTTCACACAAGAAATCAAGGTTCAAGAGCACAACTAAAGCAAACACTGATCTCCATGATTGTGGCATAATGCTAACCAATAAAACATCAACATAATGCTCTGTAATTCTCAATAACAGCAGGTGTTCATTACTAAAGTACAATCTTCATTTAATTATCTCATTAACTTTAACTCTTTGAGGACTTGGGATTTAACTTGAGACTAGTTTGTGACTTGAAAGGAATGACTTGGTTCCTCCTCTGCTGAAATCAGCTGCTGAGTTCATGGGTGGAACAAAATATGTCAGGACTTTTACTCTTTGGCCCCTGGACTACCCACCTCTGTGTTTACATTAGGAGTGTAACGGATCGCAAAATTCATGGTTCGGTTCGATACAATACAGCAAAAAGAAAAAATGCCAGAGAAATTTCTTTGATTTTTTACGAATTCTTTATTTATTAAACTTTTTTTTTTTTTGCTCTGAACAATGATGGAGCTATACTTGACCCATCTTCTGGGGTGTCTTCTTAGCGGCATATAAAACAAAACCAGCTGATCTAGCCTATTGTCATGTAGCAGATTAATCTTTTATAAAGTTTAAGTTTAAATTGATTTTTACCTTTTATGGGCATTTTTACCTTTATAAAGGCTTTTTTTTATTGTGCATCAACTTTTTTTTTTTTTACATTTGGGCTGTTACCAAGCAAATTAAGTCAGTTTTGTCAAAATTCATCTTTGCAATGCAGAGGAAACAGAAGTTACACACTGTTTAATGCAGCTCAGAGGGACATGTAATGCTTTAACCTGCAGTTACACATGCATAAATAATATTTTTATATTTTAAATATAAAACAATTACAACTGATGTTTGAAATTAATAATAAAAAAAAGGTACTTTAAATGTGAAGTTAAAACTGCCAGTAGGTGGCAGCAAGTCATTGTTAACAAATGAGTCATTTAGATTGAACCGAATCATTTAACAGTCCCTCCAGGATTTTGCTGTCGCTGAATTTATCGCAAAATCAAGCAAACTCCGCAATTTTCGCAAAAGATTGCAAATTTTCATAATTGCCACAAATTTTCTGCATAATTTGGGCTTAGAAGCGTTCCGTGACATCATCGCAAAGCGCATTCAGTCAAAGAAAGGCCTTGCGTTCTCATCAGGACCGATTTACAAGAGCTACATTGGATAAACAAACCGAAAGTGGAACGAATCCGCGTTACTAGTCCGGGCTGCGCAGACCGTTTATCTGCTTGAGCCGCAGCCGCGGGCTGAACTCGATCACGCAGCACCGTTATACACAGCGCTGGGAGATACAGTGTGAAGAAAGCAGTAGAATTCACCACAGAATCAATAACATCTCTGTGAAATCTTGTGAGAAGCATTCAAATTCAGCGCAGAATTCTGTTAAAGCTGATATCAGAACAAACGCCACTGATGTGGAAACCAGGAAAAACATTGTTCAATAAACACAAAATCTCCACCATTGACCATGGATTTAACAGTAAGACTACAGGAACAACTTGTGGCAGAAATGGTCTAATGGTTTCGAGTGATTTTAAATGCTTCACACAACTTTTCCCAGCACTTCAAAGCTTTAAGTATTACCGAATTTGAAAGTTATTTTTAATGTGACGATATTTGTTCATCCTTAATAGGTTTCCCCCATGTATACAACTAAAAGTTTTATAATGTAGGAAAGCAAACGCTTATTTAAAAAATAAATAAATAAATAAATAAAGATATTAAATGACCACTAGTAGATGGCTGCAGAGAAGTACGTATAGGCCATTTCCACTCCCTAATATAGCCTATATATTTTTTGTATTCATTAAATTATATTTAGACATTATGAATGACAGTAATATAAGTACATTTTATCAGATGTAATATATTTATTACATCTGTAAGAAGTCTGCTAAAGATCTGGATTCATCTGCTGTGTACTCTGATAAACGTCTCAGAAGCAGTTTTACATGCATTCTAATGAATGTCTGATTGACATCTGACAGGAAACATCTTAGAGACGTACTGCAGATGAGCAAGCACTCTTAAAAATACATCTTGCATATGTAAATGCAGACATCAAATAGACATCTCTGAGATGTACATGTGTGATTAGGGAGAGTGCTTTACTGTCAGCTGCTGGAGACACCTTCTGTAGAACTTAATGGCAGTAGTGCTGGTGTCGTTGAACGTTAGTCTGGAGACCTACAGTGCTTCTCGAAGTCAGAAAAGTCATAACAGTGTTAGAAGAATGTTCTCTGTGGTATATTTTCACTGCAAAACAATAAGAAATGGCGCAAATATTATCATAAATTTTGAGAAAAGCCGCAGCAAAATCAATCATTTTGATCGCAAAAATCACCAAAAAAAAATTGTGAAATCCTGGAGGGACTGATTTAAATGGTTGATTCATTCAGGAACGAAACACCGTCATGTTGCTCAGGGATGCAAAACTGTGCTGTGGCTGTGTTTGGAATTGTTTTTGTTGGCGAAATCGAGCAAAAACAGTCAATATGGCGTCTAAAACGTAAGTCTCAATTAATTTCTTGCTTACTGAACTGTTGTAAAAATCATTTGTAATCATTCTGATTTTGAAAGAGAAAAAAAAACTATACTCTTCTGTGATATTGATTAACAATATGAAATCATGTACAAATACTGTATACATTTTCTGTCCCCATATCTTGAATTTTGTGATCATTCTAAATGTATTTTAATAGACTGAATCATGCAGTTAAAGAACTGTAAATGCGCACTCGTCTCACACTAATCTATCCTAACAGAATAACATGTTGTAATAGGATTAGTCCAACGAATCATTCGGTTTGTAATGTGTACTGAACCGAAAGCCTCGTACCGAACAGTTCAATACGAACAGAGGTGGGAAGTCCAGGGGCCAAAGAGTAAAAGTCCTGCCATAATTTTGCTCCACCCATGAACTCAGCAGCTGATTTCACCAGAGGAGGAACCAAGTCATTCCTTCCAAGACACAAACTAGTCTTGAGTCAAATCCCAAGTCCTCAAAGAGTTAAAGTTAATGAGATAATTAAGTGTCTAATTAAATGAAGATTGTGCATTAGTGATGAACACCTGCTGTTAACAATCAACATCACTGAAGAAAAGAGAAACACAAGAACTACAACTGACTCCAGGCATAGCCTTGGATGAAATCAACTGAAAAAAAAAAGAAAAAAAAAAACCCTTTGCCACCATATTTGTGGTCAGTATTTGCTTCAGTTGGGCTCTTAAGCCTTTTAGTAGTTTTGATAAATTTGCTTTGAAGCAGTTGCATTACTGTTTTACAGTAAATGTTTGCGCAAAGCTTGTGCAAATCTTGAGCTAGTAGTTAACTTATGCTTTTGTAATGTATGATCTTGATTAAAGTTTCTTGATTGTTCTTTAAAAAAGAGAGAAATCTCGTTACGCAAATTCCACCATAATGCTTCAATATTAAGAAAAAAAAAATTGTTTAAAATTAGGCATGTAGCCTGAACATTTATCATATGATCCTCAACAGTGGTGAATATCATTATTCATACTGCAGTGCATTATGGGAGTTTTTCATGTATTGCAACATGAAGCATTTTGTTGATTGTCACCATTGTAGAGATTCATATGCTGGTTCTTGATATCTGTGTGTGTGTCTAAAAAGCACTAGAGTTCAAATTTCTATGTGCATTACACAGATTTAAAATTCATTTCCTGTAAATATTATAGCAGTTCTTTTTTTGTGCTGTAGTTTCACTGGGATGGTTATTCAAAACCTAAACATATGGGGGGGAAATAGAAGACAAAAAAACATCAATTTGGATATAATCAAACCAGCTCATTGTGACTATATGTTCACTGTATATCACTGATCCCTCTTCTCCACAACACCACATACAGAGCTACAGAGAGAGAGATCTAGCACAACAAGTCAAGGGTCAAGAGCACAACTAAATCAAACACTGATCTCCATGATGGTGGCATCATTTTAACCAATAAAACATCAACATCTGATCCTCTGTAATTTTCAATAACAGCAGGTGTTCACAATCATCATTTAATTAGTCACTTAATTATCTCATTAACTTTAACTCTTTGAGGACTTGGGATTTAACTTGAGACTAGTTTGTGTCTTGGAAGGAATGACTTGGTTCCTCCTCTGGTGAAATCAGCTGCTGAGTTCATGGATGGAGCAAAAATATGGCAGGACTTTTACTCTTTGGCCCCTGGACTTCCCACCTCTGAATACGAATATGTGTATCGTTACACCCCTAGTTTACATACTATATGTGTGTACTGTGTATATTTATTAAGTATATATAATACACACACATATATATTTAAAAATATATATATTTGTATGTATTTGTATATATGTATATTCTTCTGTATCATCCGCGCCACAAGGATGCACTGTTTCTACGTGTATTAAGCATTGATTTGAAAGAAAACAGCGCATCCTTGTGGCGCGGATGACTCAGAAGAGCATACACAGCATACAGTGATATGGAGGAGACTGCTGACAAAGGAATTGTTGAATAAAGTCGTTATTTTTGTTTTCTTTGCTTACAAAAAGTGTTCCCGTTGCTTCATATAACCCAGATTGCACGTCTGATGGCAGATGGAGTTTTCTGACCACGACTTTCATACTTTCCTGGACCTTGACACTGTTATTTATTTGGCAGTCTATGGGACAGTCTCAAGACTCCCGGTTTTCATCCAAAATATCTTAAATTGTGTTCTGAAGACGAATGAAACTTTTACGGGTTTGGAATGACATGGGGGTAAGTGATTAATGACAAAATGTTCATGGTGGAGTATCCCTTTATTAACTTACCTTGAACAGTAACATTGAATGTCTTTTCACGGCTGCTGCTGTGGATGTGTACTGTATAGAGTCCAGAGTGTGTGGTGTTGATGTTTGTGATGGTCAGAGATCCAGTCACATGATCCAGCTGCAGTCTGTCTCTGAATCTCTCAATACACTCAGCATCTGTGCACATCTCACTCTGATCTCCAGTGATTACAGCGATGTGATGGTCATTAAAATACCATCTGATTCTGCCTTGCTGGTTTGTTTTAACAGCAGTGTATAGAGAGACTGAATCTCCCTCCATCACTGACACACTGTCTCTTTCAACACCAGACGCTCCTGAAGAAGAAATTAATAAACAATTATAAATCATGTCTGGGACAGTGGGACAAGTTTATACAACAGGAATGTGTTTCTACAATTATAAAGAATGAGAGGAGAGATATATGTCTGGATTCATAATGTGAAACAGCAGAAGAACATCACTGATTTATATCATCAAACAAACATTACGTTCTTGCATATTTCATACAGCACGGATGATGTCCTTTATTTTAAGAGGGTTAGCAAATAACCTACTGTTATTTATCATTTAATTAAGGCTCAGATGACACTATTTCACATATTAACTCTATACAGTGTGTCTGTGAACACAGCGTCTGTGTCAAGAGTAAGGCCTATGTAGAGATATTCTAAACTCTATTTTGATTTTCTTTCAGACAGAGTTGTAGTACGCACAGGTGAAAACGTATGAAGACGAAGCCGAGGTTGTTTTTCAGCTCAAAGGGTCAAGGGTCAACCAAATCAAAACGCATCACATCACCAAATACAGGACTTCTTGAGACTACACAAATATATATACTTAGCATTCAAAACAAACAACATGTTGTCTTCAATGTTAACCTTAAATATTAAGAGAGAGTCATATGGAATCCGCAGCTAGAAATGTCTAAAATACAATAACAGAATGTCATATTATTAAAATGGCTTACCATGTAAGAGCAAAACACACAGTGTGAGAACAACATCTAACATTCTTCTTCACGATTTACACAATAAGACAAAAAATATGTAACGTTAATTTTCTGCTCTAAAAGGAAGAGAGAGTGATAAAAAGTTGTGTAAGAAAGCGGCGTGATGCAGAAGCTCATAAACGTGTGTAATCCCAAAGGATAAAAAAGTTTCGCCTTTGCCTCGCCCTACAACAATGCCTCGCCTTTGTTCGCTTGCAACAAAGAGTCTTCTTTTCTCCAATGACCCGTATCCACTTCTTCTTCTTCTGCTGATAAAACCGGTTTCACACTGCAAGCGTGAGCGGAGCGTGTTTGTTTTCACTGTCCATGTTAATCAATGAGTGCATTCACTTCTGATGGACCAAATAAATATGATTTCACACAAAACATGCACAGAACAACAATGTCTAGTGTGTTTTAACATGAACTGGAGTACGTCATGAAAGAAAATGAAGAATAAAAAGTCTGTATAGAAGATGCAGCCATTTAAACTTGTTTTTAATTTTTAATTGCCATAAGCATTATATCTTAAAACATTTGATCAAACTCACAACGAACAATTCATCTTGCTCAGGATCTTAAGTTACAATGGAGTAGGCCAGAAACATAAGAAATGCATTATTCATTCATTATTGACAGCTTCTGTAAATATTATATTCTGTAAATATTGCACACGTGTTCACTTACGATTGACATGACAAACTTATGGTTTTTATTTATTTTCAGTCCCACAGTTACAGAAACGGAGCTATAGACACAATGAATGCACATGAAACATACTCACATATACAACATTCGGCTTAATAAAAATATTATGAACGTTCAGCGTGTTCACCTCGGTTAGAAACACAGCTTTTCATGTTTAAAATTAATCTCTATGAACAAATAATGACTTAAACATAATATTCTCATTTAACAATGAGCTAAAATAGAATGATATTATATTGCTCCAAAAACAGACAACAAGGACACAAGACACAAATAATCTATGAATCATATTTACAGCTTCAGGAAAAACATCAAGCTTTAAATTACGATTGGCTAGAAACGCATAGCCTACTTTTTATTATTATTATTCAGCTCTACATAAATAATAACTTAAAACATTTTGACATTCTTACTTAGCCTCAAGATTAGTTAAAATCCAATGAAACAAAAACGGAGCTTAATCACAAGTTATTTACATAAAGCATATTGACAGCTTCTATGATAGACATGCAGATAATGAACACAGATAACTTGGTTAATAGCGCATATCTGGATCAGCGCCTGGGTAAAAATATGTATTAAAAAACAAACAAAAACAGTATAAACAGCACAATCTATATTTGAGTCTGACTGAAACAACAGGAGCTGTTTTTGTTGTTTACACGTGAATCCCCGTTTTAACAAACTTTCAAGACTTCAAAACATACGAGCTTATGACTGACCAACCTCTAAAAACACATTTATAGTTGTCTTTGTAAAGAAATCTGTATCTTTGGAGCCGCTGCACAAACGCTTGCCGCTGCTGCAGCAAAGATGCGGGTCGACAGGGTCCCTACGCAGTGTTCACTGTTCCCTACTCCCTAAGCACAGGATATCCGGTGAAGTGGACTTCACTGACAATAGGCTTGTTTGAGATGAGCAAAATCTGCGCAGAACCGATCAACGGTGATCACCGCAAGATGCATGGGCGTCATCAAGATGGCGTCAGTGTAGGTCACATTTTCTTGGCTCTTTCCTGAATTTTGTGCAAAACTTGATTTTTCTTCCCCTTTAAAGACTCTTTTGTCCTCAATGCGCTGATTTTAATTTTGTTCACGCTCCCCATACATCAACGATACTGTGTTTTGCAAATTCCTATTTTTTTTTTCCCCCTCAACGTCCATTAACGTCATTGCACAATACGTGGATTTGAGCTCTCCTGTGTGGCGTCATGATGGAGGTGGACGATACTCCGAAATCTGAAAGTGTTAAACGTATGCATAATTACTCCAAAACTGCCCATGATCTGGATTCATTGGATGTGTGTCTTCCCGAGTCTCCAGCGGCAAGCCCGTTACCGAAAATGCGACGCCCGACCTCAGACCCTTCAAATGCCGTTTTGCTGGAGGCAATAGAGAGACTGGGTAAGAAGCAGGATGACTTTATGCAGAAACTTCTGGAGGTCGAGAAATCGGTTGCATCCAATTCCACCCTCATCTCCGATCTCACAACACGGGTTGATGCCGTTGATATAAAATCAGAGAATACAGCTGTTAAATTTGATAAAATGGACTCCCAGCTTTCTTCACTGGCTGCAGAAAACAAACGCTTATGGGATAAAGTGGATGAGCTGGATGCCTACAAGAGGCGTTGGAATCTGAGGATTTCGGGTGTGTTGGAGGAAGATGGGGAGAATGTCAAGATGGTAATAATGGACATTTTTCTTCAGGTGTCACCAGGCTTAGCAGATGTTCTGCAATCTTCGATTGATGTTGCACACAGGCTTGGCCCTAAACTGGGCAATGCACGCCCTCGCACGATAATTGTACAATTTCTCTCTCGATCTCACCGCAATAGTACACAGCAAAATCTCCAGTGTTAATTTAACACTCTGAGTGTGGACTCATATAAACACTGAAGTAGTGTTAAAAGTAACACTGAAGCAGTGTTAAAGTTAATGAGATAATTAGGTGATTAATTGAGTGATGATTGACTATTATTGAAGACACCTGATTTTAAAAAGCAGAATCGCCAAAGAATACAATCACAATTTGTGTGTCACCATTATAGTGGTCAGTATTAGCTTTAGTTGGGATCTTGACCCTTAAGTGCTTAACTTTAGGTTTTGTGTGGCTGTGGTAACTGAGTTATAACAGACAAACAAACCAGAGGAAATGTGATCATGTGTTGTTGGTTGTGTTTTGGGTCTGAATACTTGAGTTGGATTGTCTTTATTTATTACATAAGTTAAATGAAAAATACAAGACCTTACATTTTGGCCTAATCAGACAGATGTTTTTAAAAGTTACAGCTACATAATAAATAAATAAGTTTTTATTTAGACACACAGACATCAAGAATCAGCGTGAGCATCACAACAATGGTGACCATCAAAAAAGCATGTTATAGCCAATAAAAACCCATAATTTTTGCCGTTTTTATGTGACTTTTTAGTATTTAGTTTTGTGATGTTCAGAGTTGATCTGTTTATCTGAATATGCTGTTTGTCACCGTTGTTGAGATTCATACACTGATTCTTGATGTCTGTGTGTGCCTAAAATAATGAATCTTGAAAAAGAAATCAGAACAGTTTGCAAGGGATCCTTACAAAATGTATAGCAGATACAGACTTTTTCACTGTGGCATCAAAAGTTGTTATATTCAATCAAGGAACTCAGAGAAAAGACTCTGAATAAGTTCAGTGATTCAGGTCAAATAATGATTACATTAAAACATAATCATCACAACCTGATGACTTTTACTCTCGGCTTATCTGTCTGTTATAACTCAGTTATATCAGCCAAACAAAATTTAATGTTAAAAAGTCAAGGGTCAAGGTCCCAACTAAAGAAAACACTGACCACTATAATGGTGACACACAAATTGTGTTTTTCTCGTTTAGTGATTCTGCTTGTTAACATCAGGTGTCTTCAATAATGGTCAATCATCACTCAATTAATCACCTAATTATCTCATTAACTTTAACACTGCTTCAGTGTTACTTTTAACACTACTTCAGTGTTTATATGAGTCCATACTCAGAGTGTTAAATTAACACTGGAGATTTTGCTGTGTATCTGGGCTGATGCAAGAAGATCAGAAGTGCTCAAACAGAAAAAGATTAGGATCTCAGAAGACCTGACGCAGAGGACGAAGGAAGCACGGAACAAGCTGTGGCCTTTGGTGGAGAAAGCCTGAAAGGAGGGTCGCCGCGCTGGCTTCAGGGGGCCAAATGCTATCGTGGATGGAAGGAGGATTTCTGCGGACGATGTCTGATTTTTTTTAGAACGCTGGAGGTCGAAAGCAAATGCCAGGGATGTTCATTGCCGTTTTGTCTGAAGTACTTTTGTTTGTTGAAACAATTATTGACATTCGCAAAAAAACTGACAAATATGTTTGAGCATTAATATGTTAAGGTAAGCAAAGGAGGGGACATAACAGATAGCCTAAACCGTTATTGAGGGGTATGGATACGTTTCAAGTTTTGCACTTTAATTGTATTCTGTATTACATTTCATAACTTTGTTACGATTGTAGTTGTATAGTACTTTTTATTTTCTTTTTCTTGTTTTGTTACTGCTCATATTCCGGTTAAACTGTCTTGTTTTCTCTTAATGTACGGGGGATTCGTGATTTATCTAAACGCAAGGCTTTATTTTTATTTTGTACGTCACAGAAAAGGGATGTTTATTTTTTTCAAGAAACACATTCCTGTTATGAAGATGAAACATTTTGGCGCAATCAGTGGGGAAGTAAGGTTTTATTTTGTCATGGTACTAATCACTCCGCTGGAGTTTTGATTTTATTTGGCCGTAATTTCAGTGGCTCGATTCTGCAGTCCTTTTCTTCTGCCGAGGGTAGATGGATTATTGCTGTCATTCTTCTAGGGGATTTTTTCTTTATTTTGGTTAATGTTTATGTCTTCTAAAATTCTTGATTTAAAAGGTAAATATCCATCTGCTGCAGTAATAGTTGGAGGAGATTTTAATGAAGCTCCTGCCCTATGTCTGGATAGATTTCCCCCAAAACGAGAGTCATGCAGATGTAACACTATTATTAATGATTTTTGTAGTAACCTTTCTCTTTTGGATGCTTACAGGTTTATGCATGATAAAGATTGTTCATATACTTGGTTCAGTAAAGATCTCTCGAGAAAATCGCGTATAGATTACTGGTTTACATCAGACTTTATATCTTCTTTTATTAAGTCCAGTAGTATCTGTCCTGCTCCCCTCACAGATCATGCTTTTATCGATCTGGTACTGGTTGTCACAGAAACCCTGGATATTGGAAACTAAATTGTTCGCTACTACAGATTCCCTCTTATTGTTTAGGTAATAAGAGCATCATTGAAGAATTTCCTGGAGTTTCAAAATCTTTAAAGTATACCTCTGTATTAAGTGAAATGAATCAAATTTTAGGCAAGCAACAGACAAGTGAAGATGATAAAGTAAAACTGCACAATCTTAAAGAAGATTTAAATAACTTTTATGCAGAAAAGGGTAAGGGTGTCTTTATTAGATCCAGAGTAAAGTGTGTAAAATCAGCATTTTTTTTAATTTAGAAAAGAAAAGAGGGATATCTAAGAAAATATTTTCTCTAAATATTGAGGGCAATTTGGTCACAGATGAAGTTAGAGTTTCTAATTTTGTTTCCAATTTTTATTCACAGCTTTATTCTTCCTCATTTAAACCTCAGTTTGCTGATAGTTTTTTTGAGAGGGTTCAAGCATTCACACCTATTATAAGTGATGGAAATCGGTCGTCTTGTGAGATGGATTTGACTATGGAAGAGTTGGATATGATTATCCAGAAAGCCCCCCTCAATAAAAGTCCTGGTCCTGATGGACTGCCTTTTGAATTTTATAGGACCTTTTGGCAAGACATAAATAAGCTTGTTTTGGAAGTTTTTAAAGACTGTATAAAGAAAGGTGAATTAACTGAGTCCATGAAGCAGGGCTTGATTACTTTAATCCCAAAGCCTAACAAAGATTCCTCATATTTAGATAATTGGCGCCCAATTACTTTACTTAATTCTGATTATAAATTATTAGCTTCCCTTTATGCAAATAGATTGAAACCATGCTTAGAAGAAATTGTCTCAGTTTCCCAATCCGGCTTTATGAAAGGTAGGCATATAGCAAATAACATTCGACTTGTTTTAGATATTTTAGATTATAATGAATTGATCAACGATGGTGCAATCATTTTATTTTTAGACTTTTATAAGGCATTTGACACGGTCGAGCATGAGTTTATGTTTGAATCTTTGCGCAAATTTGGTTTGGGCTCTGCCTTTATTAGAATAGTTCAGACTTTTTACAAAAATATTAACAGCAATGTATCCTTGGTGAATGGTGTTTCTCCCCGGTTTACAATAAGCAGGGGCATCAGACAAGGGTGTCCTTTTTCACCATTTTTGTTTTTATTAGTCACAGAGTTTCTTAATATTTTTATTACTCACTGCGTAGATGTTCAGGGTATTGTTGTAGCTGAACACACTTTTCTAATTAGTCAACTGGCGGATGACACCTGTCTGTTTTTAAAAGATGAGAAACAGGTTCCTGTTATTTTGGAAGCTTTAAAAACTTTTTCTAATGCTTCTGGTCTCACAGTTAATCGAAATAAAAGTGAAATTATACCTATTCACAGTCTTGAAAAAGGTCATATAGAAGGTATCGAGGTCAAAAGTTCTGTTAGATATTTAGGCATTTTAATAAGTAAACACCCGAAGATAGAATTTTAGATAATTTTTCACAATGGACAAAAAAATTAAAGAATGTCTTCAATTGCTGGCTACAAAGAAATTTAACTATCTATGGTCGTGTCTTGATAGCTAAAGCTGAAGGCATTTCTAGAATTGTTTACCCAGCTTTGTCCTTAAATGTAAGCTTGCATTTTGCCACAATTTTTCCCCTCATAGGAGTATTATATGGAATAATCAGAATGTGCTGCGTGGAAAAAAAAATCTATCTTTATTAAGGATTGGGTTGACAAAGGTGTTATTTTTGTTTTGGATTTATTGAATAAGGATGGTAGCTTTTATTCCTATAATGAATTTATCAACCTTTTTGGAGTAGACTCCTCACCTAAAGTTTATAACTGGGTTATTAATTCTATTTCACTTAAACTTTTGCATATGGTTAGGTCATACTGTAGCTACAGAATATCCATTTGTGAAAAGCCCCAGTTGTCTATTGGAGGTTTGGAGCTTTCCAATGTCAAATGTAACAATTTTTGGATTAGAAGATTTCTTATTAGGAAGATCAGCTGTCATCCCAAAGCTTTTTTCAAATGGAAACTAAATTATCCTTCTCTTTCTACCATTAATATATGGGCTGGCATTAATAAGTTTCTGTTACCTAACAAGTGGAAAGAGCTTTACTTTAAAATTCTACATAATTACTATCCCTGTAACTCTCTTCTTTTTAAGTTTAAGTTAGATATATCTTCACACTGCACATTCTGTAATTCTAATGTTGAAACAATACCTCATCGGTTTTTTGAATGTGATTATGCAAAAGAGTTCTGGAAAAAAGTAGCCTGGCTTATGTTTTCTGCTTATTACAAACTCTTTACTTTTGAGGTTGTGAATGTGTTGTTTTTGATTTGGGACTCCGGGTCAAAGGAGATGGACGACAGACTAAAGCTGCTTACTTTATGTGGCAATTTTTATCTTCATAAGTGTAAAGTAACTTTTTCGAAGCCCAATTTTAGACTTTTTTTGTGTTGATTTAAAATTATTTTATGACTCTCTTTGTTTATCAGCTAATAAGAAAGCAGCTAAAACTTCTTTGTTGCTTAAAGAAATTATGGTTTCATTATAAATTACTTCCTGATCTTTTGAAGATTATTATTTATGTATTCCCAATGTTATTTATTTCTATTTACTTATACTCATCTTTTGTATTTGTAGTTTCTATGAAAATTTTGTGAATTATTATTTATTTTTCTTTTTTTATTAGTAGACTATCCCTTAGCTATTGCCTTGCTTTACTTTGAGTTGACTGTCTTATTTTTATTTTATTTTGAGTTTTTGTACTTGATACTGTATCCCCTGTGCTTTTTGTTAAAAAAAATATAAAAAAAACGGCGAAGCGGCTGTGTCGGATTGAGCAGTCGAGCGCAGTTGCTCTCCACCGACTGCTCTATTCTAAAGCATGATGGGAAACGACTGACTGACGACACAGCTTCATGCTCATTGGCTGAGAATGTCAACTGATACATTTTCTCTTTATTCTAGGAATTAGATTACCCATTTATATATTACATGCGAACTAAACAAAAACAAAACACGCCTAGTGAAGTTAAGAATTAGGACATGCGTTTATTTTATTTAATTTTTCTCTTAATTAGAATTCTTCCTTGTAATTTTCACTTTATTCTATTGTATGTTTGTGTGAATTAATAAATCAATCCATTAAAAATATACATGCACACATACATATCTAAATGGACTGTTTAGCCATTATGCCTCATCTTTGTGTGGTTTCATCTGAGAAGTGTCAGGGTCTGGCTTAAAACAAGGAAAGAAATTCTGAAGAATGTTTGCTACAAAACAGCTTTGACTTGTATAGTATTGAAAAATACTATGGACGTGAAATGGTGGCAGAAACCTGCTTGTTTGCAAACATTCTTCTAAATTTCCTCCTTTGTGTTCAGCAGAACAAAGGAATTAATGCACATGATGACAAAACAGTGGTATTTCGATTACATCCACTGCGTCTGCGATAAAAAGCGCGAACACGATCTCCTCCATTGCTGACGTTTGCAGGCGACAAAACAGCGAGATTCAGGAAGTGTCCGACTTCAAAGGTCTTTTTTGACCCCTCCCCTTACTGCAGCCGCCTACTCTCGCCTACATTTCAGGCGAGGCAAGGCGCATCTCAAACAAGCCTATTAATCGCTCATTTGGAACGTCATCAAAGAAAGGCAACGACAGGGTCACGCAGATTATTATATAACATAAATTAAAGTAATTTATTTCAAATTTAAATGCATACAATATACATTTACAATTATGTATCTAATAAATATAGTCAAAATGTATATGTTTATAGACTGTCAGCATCAAAGTTAACTCTCCTGAGGTAAATAAAGTCAAATAAATAATCACAGAGCCTCGGCTGTTTCTCGTCGGTTTTACTTAGTTTCACCTACTCATACAATACCATATACAAATGTAACTTTCATCACCATAACCATTCATAAATACTCTAATTTGTATAATAACAACATTTACTGCAACCCCTCCATTGAAGAGCCTTTAAAAACTCTTGTAACGGCTCTGCTCCAACGTTAATTCTGACTGATGACGTGGTTGGGTGATTTCCGCTCTCCACTTCCTGTTCTTCTTCTTCTTCTTCTTTTAGAGTTTAACTGGCGGTTGGCAAACCAACTTAAGGTGCATTTACCGCCATCTACCAGACAGGAGTGTGGTCGTCGAGAATAGTCAGAGGGAATTATTCACCTATGCGCATACTTATGATATAAATATGTACATATTAAATACAGTAGAACAACCCCGTATTTTTGAGAAACCTCATAACTTGATTTTTAATACTTTTAGATACATCTCCTAATAGATTAACTAAAGTAAGCGCTTTCCCTTATTTATATAGGACTGATGTTAAACAACTACGCTCTTCCATATAATTATTACACTCTATTAGGACATGTTCAACTGTTTCTGGCTGACCGCAATAATCACAACCTCCTGTCTGATGTTTCCCTATACGGAATAAAGATCTATTGAGACCTGAATGGCCAATCCTTAAACGTGTCAGCATTGCCTCTTCTCTCCTACTTCCATCAATAGATCTACCCCCTCCCACATTTCTTTGCACACAGTAAAGATGTCTGCCAGTGTCATTACTATCCCACTGCTCTTGCCACATCCCAATCACTTTTTCCTGAATAATAGATTTCCCTTCAGCTTTGCATAGAGGGACATTGATGTTAACCTCATCCAATTTCAAGGCCTGTTTAGCTAGAATATCCACCTCTTCATTTCCATCAATACCTACATGGGCAGGGACCCAAACAAACTGAACACAAACACCTTTACTATGCAGCTGAAACAATATATGGTAAATTTTGTATAATAGATCTAGTTTGCATGACTTTCCTGTTTTTATGCTCAATAATGCAGCTTGACTGTCTGAGGCAACTACAGCTCTGTTTATGGCCCCAATATAATTCATAAACAACCAATTAAGAGCTAAAGCAATGGCAGTGAGTTCAACAGTATACACTGCAAGATAATCAGAAGTTCTTCTTTTAATTTTGATGTTATATTGTGGAATATTCACTGCCATTGTTGGGATCTTTAGACCCATCAGTATACAGTACAAGGTGTTCTTTAAACTGCTCAAAATAATTTTGAACAACAAGCCATTCTGGGGTACCGCTACTTTCCTTTTTCAATGCCAGTTGTAGCTGCAAGTCCACTACTGGCATAACAAACAGTCTGGTCGCTTTAATATTGTTAATTAATATACAAATAAACTGATCCCGTCCTATCTCGTTGGCACCAAAGTTTTCTCAGTCCTCCAGAAGTGTTCACGGCCGTGGAAAGAAAAGGCACAGCAGACACAAAATCTGAGTATACCATTACTTCAAATCTTTATTGTCTTACACAGGGTATATATAAGGATAAAATGAGGGTGGTACAGCCCTTTCAACCAATAGGATACAGATTACATATGTGTTGAGTATGACCCAAAACAACAAGTTATATAAGTCATACATATGTTCAGGAACTACTGGACATATAAGGAATAATACTGGCAGTGGGACTCTTCAACTTTCAGTAAAGGACAACCTAAACCGAGTAACCTGGGCCCACAAAGGTCCCCCACCATTCTTCACCGATTGAACCCTATGCATCAAATGCGCATGCGGGTATACATTGAGGTAAAGAGATATAGGAATAGAAAAGAGAGAGAGAGCAGATGGGAGGAGGGAGAAAACCAAGGGGAAAGAAAGGGAGGGTAGGAGCAAGGCAGCAGATGAGATCTCATATAATAGAAAACATCTGGAAGGGAGGAGGGATTATAGAGAGGCACAAAAACATCTGGCAGAGAGCATAATATAATCTAACAAATATCTACAATCCACCCAAAGCTATAGTAGTTAGACTTCTGATGTTCCCAACAATCCTTCAACACAGCTTTTGCTGGGTGAACACAGCTATGACCCTGGAGATTGACCCAGTACGCATACATTAACTTAACTCTCCTTAACCGCATCGGAAGTTCTCCAGTCTCAACCTGCAAAGCAGCAATGGGAGACGATATAAAAGCTCCACAACAAATACGCAACCCTTGTGATTGTTCTCTGTCCAACCTAATCAAATGACTTTCAGCTGCTCCCATATATGATAAACAGCCATAATCAAGGGAAGACCTCATGAGAGTCTGGTAAATCCTCAACAATGCTCCTCTTGCAGCTCCCCAGTTCTGACCAGACAAACACCTCAACAAATTATTAACTTTTTTACACTTAATTTGAACATACTCTATATGCTGCTTCCATGTAAGTTTCTTGTCAAATATAACTCCCAAAAACCTCACAACACTCACTTGTTCCAACTTTTGCTCATAAAGTTTTAATGTAATGTCTTTATGTCGTCTTGAAAAACAAATAACTTGGGTTTTAGTAACCAGAGGTGGGAAGTCCAGGGGCCAAAGAGTAAAAGTCCTGCCATATTTTTGCTCCACCCATGAACTCAGCAGCTGATTTCACCAGAGGAGGAACCAAGTCATTCCTTTCAAGTCACAAACTAGTCTCAAGTTAAATCCCAAGTCCTCAAAGAGTTAAAGTTAATGAGATAATTAAGTGACTAATTAAAGGAACACTCCGACTTTTTGGGACTTTAGCTTATTCACACTATCCCCCAGAGTTAGATAAGTCCATACATACCTTTTTCATTTCTGTGCGTTCTGTAAGTGTTATTTGACGCACCCACCGCTAGCCTAGCTTAGCACAAAGACTGGATGTAAATGGATAATGGTAGCATAGTAATCCCAATAAGTTACAAAATAATGCAAACATTTTCCTATTTACATGTTGTGATCTGTATAGTCACAGCGCGTACAAATAACAAGGCTATATGAGACAGAGATCATTTTTAATCGTATAAATACTGGGAACTATATTCTCACTAGGCGTAGGAGCACAGTTAAAGTTATTTGGGCGGAGTGGCTACTTGGGCGGAGTGATTAGTGCAGCACCCGAGACGCGCCGTGGTGAGGAGCAGAGAGTTCGCTCAGAGTTGGAGTAATAGAGTCAGCAATTACTAGATAGTAAATTTATAGTGTACAGTCATGGGTGTTCGCTGTATTGTAAAGAGCTGCGACAATAAACAGGGGAGACCAGGTAATACTATGATGTTTCATAGAATTCCAACCAAAAACCCTGACCTGATGAATCGATGGCTACTTGTTCTGGGTATAGTTCCAAACACACCTGTAAACACCATCACGAAGTATTTCGTTTGCTCTGAACATTTTACTGTAGACGACTATTTTGAAAAAATGCAAGTTGCCACACGGACCATGAAACGTGTGCTAAAGGATACAGCCATCCCATCGATAATAAAGACAGGACAAATTGGATCACCTGTTGCTGCGGTAAGTGTTCTGTTATGTTTTGAGATGACTAACATTAGCCATACTGTAACAGTACCATGCTAATGTAATATAACCTTAGTAGTGACACTATTACGTGAATAGGGGCTCCGTGTATCCTCTTTATTGTTATTATTGTGTTGTAATGAACACTGTATCGCTCAATAACAAATGAGCGGCGCTAAATGTAACTCTCAGGACTAATACATTCAACTTGCTAATGAATTGGAGGGGGATGGGCAGTTTTTTTTTTTTTTTTTGAGAAAATGTTTGTGAAATAGTGGGCTAACGTTACTGTCTGTGGGTTCATTGTGCAAAAACCATTTGCCTTGTGCTATTACTTTCCCCATATTCTTGGCTATTGTAATGCAATTATCTAACATTACTGTATTATATGCTGTTGAATGTATTTGGTCAGCTGTAATAAATTGCATTTCAAATATATCAATTCCTGTAATAATTCTTTATACATTTTCTGTGATAATTATTAATCAGGATGAGATGAGTGTTCTACAGCACTTTGTAACTCCTCGTCTGTGTATTCTGGCTCAAAACTATATGGTTCTGGATCTTGGTTTGATACACAGTAAAATTCCTCTGAGTCTGACAATTCCTCAAAGTCAGCCATGATCACGAGTCACGTCTAGCTAGTTAGTCACGTTTGTTTTGTTTACGGAACCATCAACAGGGCATCTCCTGTGCTGCGCTAATCACTCCGCCCAAGTAGCCACTCCGCCCAAGTAACGTTAGCTGTGCTCCTACACCTAGTGAGAATATAGTTCCCAGTATTTATACGATTAAAAATGATCTCTGTCTCATATAGCCTTGTTATTTGTACACGCTGTGACTATACAGATCACAACATGTAAATAGGAAAATGTTTGCATTATTTTGTCACTTATTGGGATTACTATGCTACCATTATCCATTTACATCCAGTCTTTGTGCTAAGCTAGGCTAGCGGTGGGTGCGTCAAATAACACTTACAGAATGCACAGAAATGAAAAAGGTATGTATGGACTTATCTAACTCTGGGGGATACTGTGAATAAGCTAAAGTCCCAAAAAGTCGGAGTGTTCCTTTAAATGATGATTGTGAACACCTGCTGTTATTGAAAATTACAGAGGATCAGATGTTGATGTTTTATTGGTTAAAATGATGCCACCATCATGGAGATCAGTGTTTGATTTAGTTGTGCTCTTGACCCTTGACTTGTTGTGCTAGATCTCTCTCTGTAGCTCTGTATGTGATGTTGTGAAGAGCGATCAGTGAACATACAGTCACAATGAGTTGGTTTGATTAAATCCAAAATGATGGTGGTATTTTTCCCCCCATATGTTTAGGTTTTGAATAACCATCCCAGTGAAACTACAGCACAAAAAAAGAACTGCTATAATATTTACAGGAAATGAATTTTAAATCTGTGTAATGCACATATAAATTTGAACTCTAGTGCTTTTTAGACACACACACAGATATCAAGAACCAGCATATGAATCTCTACAACGGTGACAATCAACAAAATGCTTCATGTTGCAATACATGAAAAACTCCCATAATGCACTGCAGTATGAATAATGATATTCACCACTGTTGAGGATCATATGATAAATGTTCAGGCTACATGCCTAATTTTAAACAGTTTTTTTTTTCTTAATATAGAAGCATTATGGTGGAATTTGCGTAACGAGATTTCTCTCTTTTTTAAAGAACAATCAAGAAACTTTAATCAAGATCATACATTACAAAAGCATAAGTTAACTACTAGCTCAAGATTTGCACAAGCTTTGCGCAAACATTTACTATAAAACAGTAATGCAACTGTTTCAAAGCAAATTTATCAAAACTACTAAAAGGCTCAAGAGCCCAACTGAAGCAAATACTGACCACAATTATGGTGGCAAAGGGGTTTTTTTTTTTTTTTTCAGTTGATTTCATCCAAGGCTGTGCCTGGAGTCAGTTGTAGTTCTTGTGTTTCTCTTTTCTTCAGTGATGTTGATTGTTAACAGCAGGTGTTCATCACTAATGCACAATCTTCATTTAATTAGACACTTAATTATCTCATTACCTTTAACTCTTTGAGGACTTGGGATTTGACTCAAGACTAGTTTGTGTCTTGGAAGGAATGACTTGGTTCCTCCTCTGGTGAAATCAGCTGCTGAGTTCATGGGTGGAGCAAAATTATGGCAGGACTTTTACTCTTTGGCCCCTGGACTTCCCACCTCTGTTAGTAACAGACATTCTAAAGCCCCACTTATTAGCCCATTCCTCCACCACCACGATTGCATCCTGCATCTTCTTTTCCAGGTACTTCAGATTACGTCCCCGCATCCAAAGGGCTCCGTCATCTGCATATAAAGACCTGCCTATACTTCCGTCAATTCGATCGAAAATGTCATTTATCATTATGTTGAAAAGTACTGGACTGCAGACGCTCCCTTGCGGTGTACCATTCTCTACAGCATATGTACTAGAATAGGCCGTGCCAACTCTAACCTCAATTTCTCTTCCAAATAAAAAATCCAGTACCCAATTATAAAGCTTACCTCCAATACCAAGTTTCTCAAACTTCATCAACAATCCCTCCTTCCACAACATATCGTAAGCTTTCTCTATATCAAAAAGGGCAGCAACCACTATTTCTTTGTTTGTCTGGGCTTTTCTCACTTCTGACTCCAAACATAGAATTGCGTCCATCATATTTCTTCCCTTACGAAAACCACTTTGAAAAGGGCAGAACAAGTTTTTACTTTCCATATAATATGTCAGCCTATCTGTTACTATTCTCTCCATCGTTTTCCCTAACTGCGAGGTAAGCGCAAAGGGCCTGTAATTAGAAGGGTCATTTGCACTCTTACCAGGCTTCAGCACTGGCACTATGACTGCCTGTTTCCACACACCAGGAATCCTTCCTGTTTCCCAAACCAGATTGAAAAGCTTCAAGACAACATTAAGAGACCTATCACTTAAATGTCCAAGCATAGAGTAGCAAATACCATCCTTGCCAGGTGTAGATTGCTTCACATTAGAGACAGCCTTCTTTAATTCAAAAATTGAAAAAGGCATATCAAGATCCCGACTTGTAATTCTTTTCCAAACAATAACTCCTGGATTTTCAGCTAAAACCTCCTCTCTACAGCACTTGGCAGTGCCTGACAATTTCTCAGAACTGTGTACTTTAACTAAAGTCTCCACCAACAGCTCTGCTTTTTCTTTATTACTAACAGCAGTCTGACCATTACGAAGCAAAACAGGCATAGAATAATTCCTTTTAACACCATTCATTTTCCTAATAACTCCCCATACATCTGACAACTTAGTTTCTCTCCCAATTGTATTACAATATTCCCTCCAGAAAGCCTTTTTTGCAGCTCTAACAGTCTTTCTAACAACAGCCTGCGCTCTCTTATACTGGACTAAAGCCTTAAGTGTATGATTCTTCCTTATCTGCTCAAATGCCTTACTTCTCTCTTTAATTGCAGCACTACACTGCTCATTCCACCATGGTACAGACTTTTTAAGTCCTCTTCCACCAGTCTTTGGAATTGAGACCTCAGCCACCTGAAGAATATTAGACACAAATTCAGAGTTAAGTAATTCCACATCATTCAAACATCTTTCATCTAATTCATCACACTTCCTCTCAGCTAAAGCTTGAAATAATTCCCAGTTGGCTTTATCTAACCTCCATCTCGGTACCCGCACTTCATCTTCTTTAATTACATCAATTCCAACTGTTACAATTATGGGGAAGTGATCACTACCCATAGGTAAGTCACTTAACACCTCCCATGATGTAATACCTGCCACTCCACTCGATATAAATGTTAAATCCAAATAACTCTCTGTGTTTCTACAGCAATCATATCTTGTACCTCTACCATCATTAACACAAACAAGCGAATTCAATTCAAGGAACTCCTCAATAATCACACCATTTGCATATGTATTCAGGCTTCCCCATAATTGTCACGGTTGAGGAATTCATTGACGATCCCTTGCACTGTGTGTGTGTGTGGGCATGGTCGCTGATGATCCTCCGGGAAATCAGCGAAAGGTGTTGTGCATTACCACTGTCTATTTATACTCACCTCATGCGTCTTGTGTTTGTCAGATCGTTGTTGTATGGATGTACCTGTTGTGTTCCTGTCTCTTCGGCTCCTCGTGTCTCCTGGTTTGTCTCCGGCTGGAAGTTCGCCGTTGCAGTGTTGTCTTCACTATTCAACAACACTGGATTCACCACTTCACGTCTGACCATTGGATCGAGTTGTCCATGCAAGCCTGCGCTGCCTAGTCATCGTCAGCATCGGAGAGACCATCACATTCGGAAGTACCGGTGTACTGCATGTCTGAGAACTGTGTCTGCTTCCCCTTTTGTCACCCTGAGACTGGTGCTATTCATCCCAAATAAAAGGATCTGTTTGACTTGCTATTGTCTCCTCTATCCTTACGTCACAATAATACATTATAAGAATTAAAATCACCGCACCACACTATCTTTCCTTGAATCTGTCCACTTACAGCACCTAGGTCCTCAATACTCAACCTCTTACTAGGATTATAAAAATTAACCACTGAAACTTGATCATTACCTATCCAGATTTTAACAACTACTGATTCATACTCCTGCCCCATATTTTCAACTTTGTACCTCAGACCATCTTGAACAAATGTTGCTACTCCCCCACCTTGTCTATCCTTCCTATCATTTCTTATTGCTGTGTAACCTTGAATAATAAAATCTAACTGAGGTTTGAGCCATGTCTCCTGAATACATATTATATGGGGCCTATCTCCCAAATCAGAGATGTACTTCTTAAACTCTTGACCATTGCTGATGAGACTTCTCGCATTCCACTGGAGAATAATTATCATGAGACAGACGGTACACCACTCCATGTTTGAGGTTGGGATGAAAATTGACTCTCATTTAATTTCTCTTCCACTAATTCCCAGCTAGTATTTTTAAAACCGAGGTACTTCTGCGCTGCTTTTACAATTATTTTAATTTTTTCCGTCTTCCTTTCAACTTGAGCAGTACAATTAATAATCTCTACCATGAACAAAACAAAGTCATCTTTTCTCATGAGTAGAGTATCTTCTTTGATCTTACTGCATCCCTGACAAGCAGAATTGCATGCCTCTACAGCCGCTGTTTTATTCACCTGTACGGTTGGCTGAGCAGGTATTTTCCTAGCCGCTTCCGCAAATGAGACCCCAGTTTGGATTTTAACCTTCTGTACCTCTTCAGCTCTTTTGCTAACTGTACATCCCCTGTAAGCTGAGCTATGTTTACCTCCACAATTACAACATTTCAAGGCAGCTCCTTCCTCACATTTCCCATATTCATGATCCCCGGCACATCTCCCACACCTCTGCTTCCCCTTACATACTGCCGCGACATGTCCAAACTTTTGACATTTAAAACATCGAAGTGGTGGAGTAATAAACGGCCGAACACCATAACTCATGTAACCAACACAGACTTTATCTGGTAGAACCCTCTCTTCAAACTTCAACATGACTGAAAAACTATCACTCCTTTCCCCATTTCTGTTCATTTTTAGTCGTCTAACTTCTACAACCTTTCCTCCCGATACATTGGATTTAATTTCTTCGACTGGGACCTCAGGTGGGATGCCTGTAATGACACCACGCAAATACTTTACACTGTCAAGCAATTTTCCACTCACATTTTCACCTAAAACTTTACTCAGACTGAGTGCTCTCTCTTTGTGTTTGGCAACCTTACAGATGACTAACAAAGACCCGTCCCGCAAGACTTTCGCACATTTCACTTTTCCAACCAGTGTGTTTATCTCCTTTGTAAGCTTAACCGGATTCCATTTACTAAACGACTCGCCCTCTTTAATCAATTTCACAACTACTTTAAACTCCGTTGCTACTTCTACTACTCCCGCACTATGTACCTCATCTTTATCAGACTGGGAAGATTCAGTTAACTTTCTAGTCTTTTTACGTTTTCGCCTAACTTTCTGAGTATGCCATATACCATCTTTTTCATTTTCCCCGCCACTGGCACCTACTTCCATTCCGATTTCACTTCCTGACACATCACTTCCCTCTGCCATCTCTCAGACCGTCACACCCGCCCCGCTATAATCCCAAACCGGAAAGCAAGAGCACCGCTGGTCCTCCTCCACTTCCTGTGAAGTGATGTATCGATGTTCCCTTATTCCCTATGCCCTTTGAACTGAACATGTTCGCTCTCTTCGGAATGGAATCTCACTTAAAATGGCGGAAAACCCTGTGAAGAATGCACCACTGATCTATATATGACTGGATCGCTCATCGCATTCTAAACTGCCAGCAGACAGTGAAGCCCCCGGAAGTGTTCGATCCGCCATTTTACTAATCCCTACCGGCAGAGAGCACCATTGAGTCACATTCAAACCGCTGTCCTAAAATCACCCGATTTGAAGCAAATCAGTCAAACAGGACTAGTTTTTATGTTATGTGTATGTAAATTAATGTTTACTTCAGATGTTATCTGCAGTGTTTATGGTCTTTTGGGGGAGTATAAGCGATTTATTTAAACCGTTTAGGTGGGCGTGTCTGCTGCGCACTGATGACACAGGTAACAATCCAACACAAAATACAAAATATAGCCTATTTCTTTAAGAACTATTCTTTAAGAATTATTCAGGAATTATTAAACATGAACGTATTAGTATCAGAAATGGATTTGAATATATTACAATGAATAATACAATTATGTTGTTAATGTTGCTCTATAATGAAATGAAAAGCTTAACTTACTATCTTGGAAATAAAGCTTTATGTCTTTAAATCCGTAGGCTACTGTATATAGTCAGTTATTTCTCTGAATAAATTCAGATTTCAGAATGAGCACTTTGTCGTTTGTTTTATATGTTAAGGTCGTGTCCGTCTGATGTTTATCATGTTCATGATGTTCTCTACTGTAATGAACGTAGGTTTTTAATAAGTAGGGGAAATTCCCGACATTTAAAAAAATAACTGTTTACATGCCTAGGGTGTTTGCATAGTAATAATGTACAGAAATACTTCATATTTATAAACGCTGATTTGTTAGATGATGCTTTCTCATTAAAATCATACAATTTCCTATTAATTCAATAGAATGTTTACGCACACTAGGGATTACCAATATGGCGGCGCGGCGGCTTCACTTTAATGACGTCATGAGCAATCCAGTTATATATTATAGATCAGTGGAACGCGGGTGTGACCAAGATGGCAGCCTGAACGGACGCAATTTTGAGTGCTTGCACCAAGTTATCTTATAAATGTTGCTTATAAGCAGTAATTAGATCTTCTGGTTCTTTATTGAGTTGTAACAGCCTGTTGCGTCTTTGACAATTCTTTTTTTGCTTCACCATGGTTCGTAAAAGAGGGCTCTCAGCGTTGTCTGAAAAGGAAAAGGGTAATGCAAGTGCTGCTAGCACAAGCACATCCTCAGTGGTAAGCAGCGGGCATGATTATGTTGTCAGCATGAGCGAAGAGGATTCATTTAGCCTGGCAGAAGAGGAGTTCCCAGCTCTGCCTGCTACTCCAAGCAAGCCACCAGCTGCTAAAAAAAAGGCCAGTGATAATACGAGTGTTGATATTTCCTCTCAGCTGGCGAACATAACGCAGCTGATTAACTGCCGCTCTGACGCGATAGAGCGAAAGATCTCCAACCTGAGAGAAAAAGTGGATGCTGTGTCATCTGATTTAAAGACTGTCACAGCAAAGGTGGTGTGCTTAGAGCGGCGCGTGGATCAAATTGAAAAGCCGGTCAACAAAATGGAGAGAAGAATGGATGATCTAGAAACCTACATGAGACGACACAATCTGAAAATCATAGGCATTCCAGAGGCAGCTGATGAAAATATTCGTCTAGAAGTCATCAAGATTTGTCAAGCTGTTCTTCCCAGCGAAAGTGATAAGCTTCCAGATGCCATTGATGTTGTTCACCGTCTCGGGAGTGCGCAACAAAGCAGTGGTAGACCTAGAGCAACCATACTACAGTTTTCCACGCGCTCCTACAGAGATGCAGTTTGGAAGGCTGCCAAAAGCTCCTCGTATTTGCGGGACAAGGGTTTTCACTTCAGAGAGGACTTTTCCAAGGGAGATCACGAGAGAAGGATGAAGTTGTGGCCGGAAGTTCAAAAAGCTCGAGCGGCTGGGAAAACTGCTTACTTTGTTGGAGGCAGAGCCTCTGTACAAGGCTCGACTGAGTCGACTGAGTTGGGAACTAATGCTGTTGAAGAGATGTTGACTTCTGTTGAAGAGTTGAAGACATAAGACGTGTGTTGCGTGATCTGCACTTTTGGACAGTTACTGTTTCAGCGGATGAAGCGAGAGATTTTTTTTTTGATTGAAGAGATGCTTATTTGCCCAAAATACAAGTCTTTATGGTGCTACATTATGCGGTTGACCTTTTTGCCAACTTTATTTTAATATACTGGCTGTTATAAGAGGTTACAAGTTGTTTTGTTGTTTCAGAGTTAACTTTGTTTTTTATGTCATTTTCCATTATATCTTTGAATGCCAGGGGTTTAAGAGAAAACGCTAAGCGTAAGGCTTTGTTTTTGTTTACTAAAAGGTTTAATAATGACTTTGTATTTTTTCAAGAATCTCACTCTGTTGCTTCTGATGTTAATTTTTGGAGATCACAATGGGGTAGTGATATTTGGCTGTCTCATGGAACCGAACACTCAGCAGGGGTTTCTTGCCTGAAGAATAACTATAGAGGTGAGGTTTTGCATGCGGATAGTGATGAAAATGGCCACTTTATTAATTATAAAATGTTTTAGTGTAATTTTTATAGTAGTTTATATCTATGGATATAATTGCACTGTAAAACCCGACAAGTAACGTAACTCAAACCTTTTGTGTAAACAAATATCCTTAAAAACATGACAAGTTGGGTTTACTCAAACCGTTTGAGGAAACCGATTGCCTTAAACCATTTAAGTTTTAAAACTAATAGTTGTGAGTACTCTGAACTTAATTCAGTTGAGTTCACTGAAAGAAGATATACATTGCAATTAAGTAATTAAGTGATTAATTGAGTGATAATTGAGCATTAGTGATGAACACCTGCTGTTAACAAACAGAATTACTGAAGAAAAGAGAGAAAGGAACTACAACTGACTTCAGACACAGCCTTAGATAAAATAAACTGAAATAAAATACATTAAATCTCTCAAGATCTGATTAAACAACCCCACAAACAGCATCAACTGCTCCACTTATTAATAACCAGACTGACTTTATTTCTGTCACACGTCTACAGAAGATCTGATTGAGAATTAACTAAGGTTTAGATGTTGATTTATGTTTTCATTTAAAGTAACCATGTTAGAGATCAGTGTTTGCTTTAGTTGGGCTCTTGACCCTTGATTTCTGTATTAGTTTTTTCTCTGGCTGTTGTAACCATTTGTTGTAACTCAAAAGCCCAGAGAAAATATCATCAGGTGTTATACACACACTCACACTCTTAGAAGCTGCTTTTATCCAAAGCAACTTACAGTGCATTCAGGTTAGCATTTTTTTTATCTACATATCTAGCCTGTACCTAGATGTTGGTTGTTATACTGTATATTGGTGATGATAATCATTGATTATTGAACTGTTTGGAGTCTAATCTCTGATGAAATAGGTGTTGTGTAATTAGTTGGATTGATTACAGTAAAAGTGATTCTAAGAGCTAGTGGTTCTGTGATAATCAGTTAATATAAAGAACTTTCCAAACAGTTTGGTTTTCTGTGGTGTCACTTAGTCACACACAGACATCAATAATCAGCATATGAACCTCAACAATGGTGACCATAAAAAATAAAAATAAAAAATAAAAAACAATGCAGCAGAGCATGCTGGGAGCCATGGATGAGTTTTGTATTACAATAGTACCCAGCATGCATTGCAGCATGTTTTTTTTTTTTTTTCATAACCATTGTTGAGGTTCATATTCTGATTATTGATGTCTGTGTGTGACCAATTGACACCATAGAAGACCAAACTGTTTGGAAAGTCCTTTATATTAACTGATTATGAAAAAATCACTGACTTTTTGAATGGCTTTCATTGTAATCAACTGAACTAACTATAGAACAGCTATTTAGTAAGATTTTGAACTCTGAACAGTTCCATAATTAATGATTATCATCACCAATATGCTGTATAACAACCAATACCTGATCATATTTTCTCTGGGTTTTTTGAGTTATAACAAACATGTTTCAAAAACACATGGTTACAACGTCCAAAAAAAAAATAATCTAAGACAGAAGTCAAGGGTCAAGAGCCCAACTAAAGCAAACACTGATCTCTAACATGGTTACTTCAAATGAAACAATAAATCAACATCTAAACCTTAGTTAATTCTCAATCAGATCTTCTGTAGACGTCTGACAGAAATAAAGTCAGTCTGGTTATTAATAAGTGGAGCTGGTGATTCTGTTTGTTAACAGCAGCTGTTCATCACTAATGCTCAATCAGCACTTAATTAATCACTTGATTACATAATTGCAAAGTTTTAAAACTTACATGGTTTAAGGCAATCTGTTTACTCAAACGGTTTGAGTTACTGTGACTTGTCAGGTTTTACAGTGTGTAAATCTGATAATGACCAGTTATTATGTTTGTTGGAGGAAAGACTTACACATTGGTTATCCAAATTTCATGATTCTTATTTAATCATAGGGGGTGATTTCAATGTTGTGTTAAATGAGTCAATAGATGCACAGCAAAATCCCCAGTGTTAATTTAACACTCTGAGTGTGGACTCATATAAACACAGAAGTAGTGTTAAAAGTAACACTGAAGCAGTGTTGAAGTTAATGAGATAATTAGGTGTTTGATTGAGTGATGATTGACTATTATTGAAGACACCTGATTTTAACAAGCAGAATCACCAAAAAATAAAATCACAATTTGTGTGTCACCATTATAGTGGTCAGTATTAGCTTTAGTTGGGATCTTGACCCTTAAGTGGTTACCTTTAGGTTTTGTGTGGCTGTGGTAGCTGAGTTATAACAGACAGACAAACCAGAGGAAATGTGGTCGTGTGTTGTTGGTTGTGTTTTGGGTCTGAATACTTGAGTTGGATTGTCTTTATTTATTACATTAGTTAAATGAAAAATACAAGACCTTGCATTTTGGCCTAATCAGACAGATGTTTTTAAAAGTTACAGCTACATAATAAATAAATAAGTTTTTATTTAGACACACAGACATCAAGAATCAGCGTGAGCATCACAACAATGGTGACCATCAAAAAAGCATGTTATAGCCAATAAAAACTCATCATTTTTGCCGTTTTTATGTGACTTTTTAGTATTTAGTTTTGTGATGTTCAGAGTTGATCTATTTATCTGAATATGCTGTTTGTCACCGTTGTTGAGATTCATACACTGATTCTTGATGTCTGTGTGTGCCTAAAATAATAAATCTTGAAAAAAAATCAGAACAGTTTGCAAGGGATCTTTACAAAATGTATAGCAAATACAGACTTTTTCACTGTGGTATCAAAAGTTGAAAATATCAAGGAAATATGACTCAGAGAAAAGACTCTGAATGAGTTCAATGATTCAAGGCACATAATGATTACACTAAAACATAATCATCACAACCTGATGACTTTTACTCTCGGCTTATCTGTCTGTTATAACTCAGTTATATCAGCCAAACAAAATTTAATGTTAAAAAGTCAAGGGTCAAGATCCCAACTAAAGCAAACACTGACCACTATAATGGTGACACACAAATTGTGATTTTCTCGTTTAGTGATTCTGCTTGTTAACATCAGCTGTCTTCAATAATGGTCAATCATCACTCAATTAATCACCTAATTATCTCATTAACTTTAACACTGCTTCAGTGTTACTTTTAACACTACTTCGGTGTTTATATGAGTCCACACTCAGAGTGTTAAAGTTTGTTGCTGTCGTATGTCTCTAGTTTGAGCTCCGTCACGTTATTCTCTATCTTCTATTTTTTTTTATTGTTGAAATCTATTTTATACACCATCATTTTCGTTTCTATAACGTGTGAATATATCCTCTATCGTATTCTACAACAAAAACAATCAGAGCGCCTTGTTATCACTAGTTTTATTTTGATTTCCCGAGTCCGCTAGTAGCTTATAGCCCATTAGCATCACCAGCGTGGTTGTCGCTAAACCCGCGTGCATCGCTAATACTCTATTCACACACATTACAATTGCTTTACTCACTGTTACTTGCTTTAATGGCGGATGTTTGTCTTCCTTTGAGTGCAGGTGACGACACGTTCGAGCTGCATTCGGTGCTGGAGGCCGTGGAGAAGCAGATTCGGGTCCTGGAGCAGAGGCAGGCCCAGCTGAGAGAGCGGAGAGCCGCGCTGGAAACCTCCCGGGCTGACGCTCACAAGTCCAGGGTAAGTATACAGCGCGCTGCTAACAGTCCCACCACCTCCACCCCGTGTGTTTCTCTGCACAGGCCCGGTGCACCCAGGACGCGATCTGCCCAGATGTCCTTCACGCCGGCGCCGGGACACCACGGACCCTGGGTGCATCCGCAGCGGAGGACGCGAGCCAGGCCCCGGGCGACGACTTCTCCCCCTCCGGTCTTCGAGATCTCCACACGGAACCGCTTCTCTCCCCTCCGCGAGACGGAACGCGACGCTGTGATCGTCGGAGACTCCATCGTCCGACACGTCCGTGCTACGTTAGCCGAAAGTAAAGTGCACACTCACTGTCTCCCTGGTGCTCGTGTTCTCGATGTTTCTGCGCAGATACCCGGGATCCTGAAGGCCGACGAGAGCCCCAGAGCGGTCGTGCTTCACGCCGGGGTTAACGACACCATGCAGCGGCAGACGGAGACGCTGAAGAGGGACTTCAGGAGCCTGATCGAGACGGTTCGCAGCACGACGCCCGCGGCGACGATCATCGTGTCAGGACCGCTGCCCACGTATCGACGAGGACACGAAAGGTTCAGTAGACTTTTTGCTTTAAATGAATGGTTATTGTCATGGTGTAAAGAACAGAAACTGCTCTTTGTTAATAATTGGAATCTTTTCTGGGAGCAACCTAGGCTTTTTCGCGCTGATGGCCTGCACCCCAGCAGAGTCGGAGCAGGACTGCTGTCGGACAACATCTCCAGGACTCTACGCTCCATTTGACTAGTAAGCCAATTCTCAAATAACTGCTATGATGGCTTTTGTTCTACCCGCTTAAATAGAAGTACTTGCGCTGTCCAATCTATTAAGACTGTGTCTGTTCCCCGAATAATGAGGTCAAAATATAAATTTAATGTAGGATCTAGAAAAAATCTTATCGTGATTAAACCTGAAAAACGTAAAATAAATGAACAAAAACAATTTTTAAAGTTTGGGCTCATAAACATTAGATCACTCACACCTAAAGCAGTTATTGTAAATGAAATGATCACAGATAATAGTTTTGATGTACTCTGCTTGACTGAAACCTGGCTAAAACCAAATGATTATATTGGTCTAAATGAGTCTACTCCATCAAACTACTGTTATAAACATGAGCCCCGTCAGACTGGTCGTGGGGGAGGTGTTGCAACAATATATAGTGATATTCTTAGTGTTACCCAGAAAACAGGATACAGGTTTAAATCATTTGAAATACTTATGCTTAATGTTACACTGTCAGATATGCAAAAGAAATCTATCGTATCTCTTTCTCTGGCTACTGTGTATAGACCACCAGGGCCATATACAGAATTCCTAAAAGAATTTGGAGATTTCCTCTCAGACCTGTTGGTTACTGCTGATAAAGCGCTAATTTTCGGAGATTTTAACATTCATATTGATAATACAAATGATGCATTAGGACTTGCGTTTACTAACTTATTAAACTGTTTTGGAGTAAAGCAAAATGTCACAGGGCCCACTCATCGTTTTAATCATACGCTAGACTTAATTATATCGCATGGAATCGATATTACTGACATAGATATCGTACCTCAAAGTGATGATGTTACTGACCATTTCCTTGTATCGTGCATTCTGCGTATTGATGATAATAACTATATAGCTTCGCGTTATCGTCCGGGCAGAACTATTGTTCCAGCCACCAAAGACAGATTCGCAAATAACCTGCCTGATTTATCTCAACTGCTCTGTGTACCCATAAATACACATGAACTAGACAAAATGACTGGCAATATGGGCACTATCTTCTCTAATACATTAGAAGCTGTTGCCCCCATCAAATTGAAAAAGGTTAGAGAAAAACGTACTGTGCCATGGTACAACAGTAATACCCACGCTCTCAAGAAAGAAACTCGTAGTCTTGAGCGCAAATGGAGAAAAACTATCTTGGAAGTTTTTAGAATTGCGTGGAAAAACAGTATGTCCAGCTATAGACAGGCTCTAAAAACTGCCAGGGCCGAGCATATCCACAAACTCATAGAAAACAACCAAAACAACCCAAGGTTTTTATTTAGCACAGTGGGTAGATTAACAAATAACCAGACGCCACCCGATCTAAATATTCCCTCACAGTTAAATAGTAATGACTTTATGAATTTCTTCACTGATAAAATAGATAACATCAGAAATACAATAACAAATGTAGATTCTACAGCGTCTAATACTTTAGGTTTATCTATCGCACCCAAATATAAACTGCAGTGCTTTACAACTATAGGACAGGAAGAGCTAAATAAACTTATCACTGCATCTAAACCAACAACATGTTTATTAGATCCTGTACCCACTAAATTACTGAAAGAGTTGTTACCTGTAGCAGAAAAACCGCTTCTCAATATTATTAACTCGTCGTTATCTTTAGGTCACGTCCCAAAACCATTCAAGCTGGCGGTTATTAAGCCTCTTATTAAGAAACCACAACTAGATCCTAGTGAACTGGCAAATTACAGACCCATTTCAAATCTTCCATTTATGTCTAAAATTTTAGAAAAAGTTGTGTCTGCTCAATTGTGCTCCTACCTGCAAAAAAATGATCTCTATGAAGAATTTCAGTCGGGTTTCAGGCCCCATCATAGCACAGAAACTGCACTTGTTAAAATTACAAATGACTTGCTTCTTGCATCAGACCAAGGCTGCATCTCATTGCTAGTTTTACTTGATCTTAGTGCTGCGTTTGACACCATAGATCACGACATACTCATAGATAGATTACAAAACTATACAGGTATCCAAGGGCAGGCTTTAAGATGGTTTAGATCCTACCTGTCCGATCGCTACCACTTTGTTTATCTAAATGGGGAGTCATCTCATTTATCACCAGTAAAATATGGAGTGCCACAAGGATCTGTCCTAGGTCCTCTGCTATTTTCAATATACATGTTGCCCCTTGGTAATATCATTAGAAAATACGGGATTAGTTTCCACTGTTATGCTGATGATACTCAACTATATATCTCAACAAGACCAGGTGAAACTTCTAAATTATCTAAGCTAACAGAGTGTGTTAAAAATGTA
The DNA here is from genome assembly GCA_024542945.1 of allo-octoploid hybrid of Carassius auratus x Cyprinus carpio. Taxonomy (NCBI): domain Eukaryota; kingdom Metazoa; phylum Chordata; class Actinopteri; order Cypriniformes; species allo-octoploid hybrid of Carassius auratus x Cyprinus carpio. The sequence goes on from JANHFF010001134.1 coordinate 811,912, forward strand.
AAAGATTGGATGACCAATAATTTTCTCCTATTAAATTCAGATAAGACAGAGATATTACTTATTGGACCAGAAAACATTACACAGAATCTCGTAGATTACAATTTGCAACTAGACGGATGTACTGTTACTTCCTCTACTGTAAAAAATCTGGGTGTTATATTAGACAGTAACTTGTCTTTTGAAAATCATATTTCCCATGTTACAAAAACAGCATTCTTCCATCTTAGAAACATTGCCAAGCTACGAAACATGTTACCTGTTCCTGATGCAGAAAAGCTAGTTCATGCATTCATGACCTCTAGACTGGACTATTGTAATGCACTGCTAGGTGGTTGTCCTGCATCCTCAATAAACAAGCTACAGGTAGTCCAAAATACAGCAGCTAGAGTCCTTACCAGGTCAAGAAAATATGATCATATTACCCCAATACTACAGTCTCTGCCCTGGCTACCTATTAAGTTCCGTATCAGTTACAAAATATTATTACTTACTTATAAGGCCCTTAATGGCTTAGCTCCTGCGTACCTAACTAGTCTTCTACCACGCTACAACCCATCACGATCCCTAAGGTCACAAAACGCTGGACTTTTGATAGTACCTAGGATAGCAAAGTCCACTAAAGGAGGTAGAGCTTTTTCACATTTGGCTCCCAAACTCTGGAATAGCCTTCCTGATAATGTTCGGGGCTCAGACACACTCTCTCTGTTTAAATCTAGATTAAAAACACACCTCTTTGGCCAAGCATTCAAATAATGCATCTCATAATTTTGGACTGCAGTTATATCTGATCAAATGTGCATTATTATTCTTTAGCTTGGGTTAAACGAATTAATTTTACTTGGCTGGACAGCAGCTACGCTAATTATGTCTCTATTTGTTTCTCTGCTTTGCCACGGGATTTACATCCCGTGGTAACTAGGATTTACACAAGCTCCAGTCTGGATCCAGAACACCTGAGAAGAGATGATGCCAGCCCCTCAGAGGACCTCAGATGATGCTAACCCAGAGACAACATACAGAACTACCACATTTTGCTATAAGTTTGATTGCATAATTGCTGTTAATAGTGTTAATCGTCTGTTTGTTTACGTCTTTTTATAGATTTTTCTGAACATTTCTGCTATATGCACATGAACTGACAATCACCACTGATAAGCTACTACTAAATATTGTAGAAACTTAATTTTCTGTAAAGTTGCTTTGTAATGATTTGTATCGTAAAAAGCGCTATACAAATAAACTTGAATTGAATTGAATTGAATTAAATTAACACTGGGGATTTTGCTGTGTAGGTGGCCTCCAAGACGACCTTCAAATTTAAATGCTAATTTGAAACTGTTTATGGACAGATTTCATCTGATTGATATATGGAGAGAGAAAAATGTAGATGATATTGTGTATACTTGGAGTAACAAGAATGTCAGTAGACGTTCTAGGAATTGATTTTTGGCCTGTCTCTAACCATTTTGATGGGAACAATATTTTGGTTAATGTTTTGCCAACACCATTAACTGACCATAAGGCCATATTAATTACAATTAATATTTCACCAAACACAAATTGTAACAAGTATAATTCATACTGAAAAAATGACTACTTCTTTGCTTAAATTAAGTGCAGTTATACAGAAATTGGGAAAACTCAATAATTATTATTGGATTAAAGCTAAAAAGGAAGGTTTGTTTTGTCATAATTGGGAATTATTAAAATTTGAAATTTCAGTAGTTTAGTAGCACATTAGTTAAATCACAACGTCTTATGAAAGAGAAAGTTGTTAGTGAAATCTTAGCTATTTCTAACATTTCTGTGGTGGACCTGGTAGAAGGACAGAGATTGCGTCTAACAGAGCTGCAAGATGAGCTTGATAATATGTACAAAATGCGAGCACAAGGTGCTTTTATACGATCAAGGCAAAAATGGTTAGAGCATGGAGAACAGATGTCTGCTTATTTTTTTAATCTTGATAAGTCGAGAGCTAAACTAAATTCTGTTTCTAAAATGAATATTAATGGATCTATTACAGATAATGTTGACACAATTTCTAGGTTTTGCTATGATTATTACTCTAAATTATATACTTCTAAATTCAGTGAGCATGATATGACTTATTTTTGTAAACAGCTTAATAATGTTAAAACAGTTACTGAGGAGGACCAAAAGTTATGTGATTTTCCAATAACTATTACGGAAATTAAGCATGCTATTGAACATTTAAAATTTAATAAATCACCCAGTTATGATGGAATTACTACAGAGTTCTATAAGCAGTTTTCTGAGATTCTTCCCCCGTTTCTTTTTGAAGTATACTCTGAAAGCTTACAGTACTCACAGCTTCCTACAACTATGACGCAAGGTATAATTTGTTTGATTCCTAAGCCCAAGAAAGATTTGTTGCTTATTGATAATTGGAGACCCATTAGTCCGTTAAATAATGACTATAAAATATTTGCTCAGGTATTTGCCCAAAGATTCAAATTAGTATTAGATTCTATTATTAATGAAAATCAATCTGGGTTTATGAGAAACCGTCATATATGTAACAATATTAGACTTATTTTTGATCTTATTTTTGATTATTCTGACCTTACACAGCAAAATCCCCAGTGTTAATTTAACACTCTGAGTGTGGACTCATATAAACACCGAAGTAGTGTTAAAAGTAACACTGAAGCAGTGTTGAAGTTAATGAGATAATTAGGTGTTTGATTGAGTGATGATTGACCATTATTGAAGACACCTGATGTTAACAAGCAGAATCACCAAAGAATAAAATCACAATTTGTGTGTCACCATTATAGTGGTCAGTGTTTGCTTTAGTTGGGATCTTGACCCTTAAGTATTTAACTTTAGATTTTGTGTGGCTGTGGTAACTGAGTTATAACAGACAGATAAACCAGAGGAAATGTGGTCATGTGTTGTTGGTTATGTTTTGGATCTGAATACTTGAGTTGGGTTGTCTTTATTACATACATAAGACCTTGCATTTTTGCCCTAATCAGCAGATGTTTTTAAAAGTTACAGCTACATAATAAGTAAGTTTTTATTTAGATACACAGACATCAAGAATCAGCGTGAGCATCACAACAATGGTGACCATCAAAAAAGCATGTTATAACCAATAAAAACTCATAATTTTTGCTGTTTTTATGTGACTTTTTAGTATGTAGTTTTGTGATGTTCAGAGTTGATCTGTTTATCTGAATATGCTGTTTGTCACCGTTGTTGAGATTCATACACTGATTCTTGATGTCTGTGTGTGCCTAAAATAATGAATCTTGAAAAAGAAATCAGAACAGTTTGCAAGGGACCCTTACAAAATGTATAGCAAATACAGACTTTTTCACTGTGGCATCAAAAGTTGTTATACTCGATCAAGGAAATATAACTCAGATAAAAGACTCTGAGTGAGTTCAGTGATACAGGTCAAATAATGATTACATTAAAACATAATCATCACAACCTGATGACTTTCACTCTCGGCTTATCTGTCTGTTATAACTCAGTTACATCAGCCAAACAAAATTTAACGTTAAAAAGTCAAGGGTCAAGATCCCAACTAAAGCTAATACTGACCACTATAATGTTGACACACAAATGGTGATTTTCTCGTTTGGTGATTCTGCTTGTTAACATCAGGTGTCTTCAATAATGGTCAATCATCACTCAATTAATCACCTAATTATCTTATTAACTTTAACACTGCTTCAGTGTTACTTTTAACACTACTTCGGTGTTTATATGAGTCCACACTCAGAGTGTTAAATTAACACTGGAGATTTTGCTGTGTATAAATGATGATAGCTTCATACTTTTTTTTTTTTACTTTTTCAAAGCCTTTGATTCTGTTGAGCATCCTTTTATTTTCTACTGTTTAGAACACTTTGGGTTTGGGGCTTATTTCTGTAATGCCATGAAAACTCTTTATGCAGGGGGAAATAGTTCTGTGAAATTAAATAATGGCACTACTCAAAGATTTGATTTGGAAAGAGGAGTTAGGCAAGGCTGCCCAGTTTCTGTTTACCTCTTTCTCATTGTTGCTCAGGTGTTTTGTCACTTTATTAAATCATCCAATTTAAAAGGAATTCAAGTTGAAGAGAGAAGTGTCCTGATAAGTCAGTTGGCTGATGACACGGCTCTTTTCCTGAAAAATGTTGATCAAATTCAGTCAGAATATGATTTCTAAATCGGTTTTTGACAAACTTGGTGGCCTTTCATTTTTGCTTATGTGTGATTACAGAATCGAGAAACTTCCAGTTAAACTGTCAGCTTTTCACAGGCAAGCACTTTTGGCTTGGAAGTTAATTTACAAGCATAATTTTTCTCCACATCATTATTACATCTGGAATAATTGTTGTTGTTGAATTATCAGGGGTATTTATGACTTATGATGAGTTTCTTTCATATTTCAACCTCCCTGTTTCTCCTACAGAATTTGCCTCAGTAATTGGTGCTATCTCTTTGAGTGTTGTTTCTTTATGTAGAGGTATTTCATACTCTAAACGTGTGTCTCTATTGCAGCTAGCTGATACGATTTGTGGTAAAGTTTGTTTTTCGACAAGCAAAAATAATAAGGCTATACGTTCCCTTTTTCAAAAAGAACTAGTCAGTAAACCACATGTCATTTCCTATTGGTCAAGGTTTATTGGAGCTATTAATTGGAATAAGGTCTGGTTGTTACCTAATAAATATATTATTACAAATAATGTCAAGGAAATTTCATTTAAGATACTGCATAAATTTTACCCTGCTAAACATTTTCTATCCAAATTTAACAAAGACATAAATGTAAATTGTTCATTTTGTTTTTTGCAACCAGAAACCGTACCTCATATTTTCTGGCACTGTCAATATACCAAAAGGTTGTGGTGGGAAGTTTCTAAATTTATAAATAACAAATTGGAATGTAAATTTCTTTTGTTATACGAACATGTAATATTTGTTTTTTTACAATATGAAAAGAGTATGGAAAGGGAAGCGTATATTATTAATCTTTTGATTATTTTAGTGAAGTTTCATATTCATCGGTGTAAATTTACTAATCAGAAACCTTTTTTTTCTGTGGTATTGAAAGAATTAGAAAATTATATGGTTTCCATTAAGGACAGTACAAACAAAAAAGCTGTTAAAACCATGTATTTGTTGAACACTTTTAAAATTTTGTGAAATGTCAAAGCCTTTTATTGTTTGTTTGGTCTATTTAGTTTTATTTCCACTCAATGTTTGTATTTTGCATTTGTGTATCTTTAACCCTGGCATTTTTTTTTTTTTTTTTTTTTTGTGTTCATGTTCTGTAATTGTTATTCATGCAATAAAAAAAAAATAAATAAAAAAATATATATAAAAAAAAAAAAAAAGAGTCCACACACTTCAGTTTGGGACAGCGTTCGTCGCGCCGTTGTGACGCATTCGCACTTCAAATGCGCCCTCCGGAGTCCATGCCCTTAAGTTTGGGACACAGCTTTTTTTTATTTTTTTTTTGAATACAAAATTATACATACAACCAAGGCAACTGCATTCCTTCTACAGGACATAAAGATATCGAATGATAGGCTCAACACAATTTAACCAAAAAATTAATTACAAAGGATAAAAAAAAAAATAAATAAATAAATAAAAACAATATCATATCTTACATTTCACTAAGTAGAAACAAATTAAATTAAATTAAATTAAGGGACATCACACCAAATCATATGAAATCAAAAGATCAAGCAGCTTTATCGCACTCCCACCTCTCATTCTCTCAAGGGCTTTAGAATAACACTTTAGATCATTTTTGAACACCACAAGTAGTGGGAGGGACTTAAAGAATCTACATTTATGAATGAAATATTTTGCCATTATTACTATGTTATTAATTAAATAAAAATTAACACAGCAATCTTTTTGAATACCAAATAAGATATGTTGTAAAGTAAAAGCAAAACCATCAACAACCACCTCTTTTTCTATCAACCAGTCCTGAACTGATATCCAGAAGACTTTGGAAAAATTGCATGTAAAGAAGATATGGTCAGTGTCTTCAGAATGGATATTACAGAAGGAACAGGGGACAGTATCTATTTTAAATTTTTGATTTAAGAATTTATTAGAGGGATAAATCTAATTTAAAATTTTGAAGTGCGTTTCTTTTGCTTTAGGGGGAATAGGAAAATGTAAATAAGCTGTTCTAAGATATTTTACAGTATTCTTACTAAACATGTTATCTAGCTTGTTTCTTTTAATTTGACAGGGATAACATGTTATTAAGACGATCTGTCTTATATACTTGTTAGTACAATGAACACTTTTAAAATTAATATCTCCAATGAATAAATTAGGAAGAGCTGGTTTAACTTTAGCATAAGAAAGGGAGTATCTCATCAGCATTTTTAAGCCAGAAGGTATTGCATTAATGACAGTGAAGAACTCCTTCGGGTGACAGGTAAATCCATGCTTCAATGTAAAAGCATTATAGTCTAAGAGGTTACCCTTTTCATCCATTAGATCCATCACCGACCATAAACTTCTGCTTAGCCAATTCTTAAAGCATAAAGATTTGTTCCTGTGCAGTATATATTTGTTGTTCCAGATAGAAACAGTATGAGGTGTAAAATTGTGTTTATGTGCCAATTTCCAATATAAGAGAACTTATGTTGATAGTTTCACCGGGAGTTTCGATAAATCAAAATCACAATTGAGCAAAAATTGAATTCCACCAAATTCTTGAAACAGAGCTGAGGGAATTGTAAACCAAAAACTATCTTCATTACATACAAACATTTTTAGCCATTTGAGTTTTAGCAAAATATTCATGTTTCCAAATTCAATCACATTCAAACCGCCTTGTTCGTAAAATTTAACAATGTCAACTTTGTTAATATAATGAGCTTTTTGTCTCCAAATAAAATTATACATTTTCCGGGAACAAGTTTTAATAAAATTTGTGGGGGGAGCTAAAGAAAGAGCTGGATAAATCAATCTGGATAAGTATTCGACTTTGGTTAATAAAATTCGACCAAAAATTGAAAGGTCTCTTTGTAACCAGCAATTTAAGATTCGGTTTGCTTTTTGTAGATTATTTTCAAAATTATCTTTCGTAAGAATTTTCTGATCTTTGGTAATTGTAATGCCTAAATATTTTACCTTATTTTTTACTGGAATATTATTCAGACAAGTGATATCACTCTGATGAAGGGCAAAGAGTTCACATTTGCTTAAATTTAGCTGGAGTCCTGATGCCTTAGCAAAGGTATTAACTAATGAAATAGCCAGATGAATTTGATCCTTGTTTTTTAAGAATAGCGTAGTATCATCTGCCAATTGACTGATTGCTATACTTTTATCAAATACATTTAATTTCTGTACCGTTCGATCATGAATAACTAAAGTAGACAACATGTCTGCAGCCAAAATAAATAAAAGAGGGGATAGAGGGCAGCCCTGTCTTATTCCACGACTAATAGAAAATCTTTGTGAAGTACCGTAAGGAAGAGAAATGGAGCTGTTCATATCTTTATAAATAATTTTTATAATATTGAGAAAGTGCTCACCAAAACCAAAGAGCTCTAAAGCTTTAAATAAAAACCTATGTTCTAACGTGTCGAAGGCTTTCTTTAAGTCTAAGAAAAGAATATATCCATCATCCTTTATCAGATGATTGTATTCAACCATATCCATTACTAGTCTTACATTATTGTGAATAGATCTACCTTTAAGGAATCCCGATTGAACCTCATTAATTACCCCATTAAGGCCCTCTTTCAGTCTATTGACAAGAACGTGTGTAAAAATTTTATAATCATTGTTAAGCAAGGTGACTGGGCGGAGATTATCTAAATATCTATGATCTTTATCTGGTTTGGGAATTAAAATGATCAAGCCTTGACTCATTGTGGGGCACAAAATTCCATCTTCAATAGATTCAGTAAGAGCATTAAATAATAACATTTTCAAATCATTCCAGAAAAATTTATAAAAAATTCCTGTAAGGCCGTCGGGACCAGGGGATTTGTTTGACTTAAGTTTCTGAACTGCTAGATCGAGTTCCTCCATACCTAATTGTGCATCACAAAGATCTCTTAATTCATTGCCAATCCTAGGAATAAAATTACAAATTTTTTCAAAGAAGTCATCACACTCTTTTGGAGAAAAATTAGATAAATATAAATCACTGTAGAAATTATGAACTTCTTTACTTATTATTGTAGGATCAGTAATTTCAGTATTATTCACCATTAGGGAAATAATACTGTTTTTAGACTGTCGTCTTTTTTCTAATCTACAAAAATAGGACATGCTTTTCTCTCCCTCCTCTATCCATTTGGCCTTTGAGCGAATGTATGCACCTTTAGCTTTCTTGATGTATAAGTTATCCAATTGTGTCTGAAGAGAAATAAAATTACTTTTTTCAATGCTACTTAATGCATTTTTGCTACAGTACTTATTAATTTCAAATATAATCTTGTATTCATGTTGTCTTCTTAATTTGGCAAGCATTTTACTATAGCTTATAGAAAATTCACAAATTTTAAATTTAAGAAATTCCCATCTGGCTTTATGAGAACTGAAATCATTACTATTCTCAATTACTTTAATTAAATCTTTAATCTTTGCACAAAATCCTGCATTTTCAAGCAAATCAGAATTAAATTTCCAATACCCCTTTTTATATGAAATCTTACTCTTTGGCTCAACAACCAAGACAATAGCGCAATGATCTGTTAGAGGTGTTGGTGAAATAGAGCAATCCTTAAAAAAATGTAACAAGTTATCTGAGATTAACCAATAATCGATCCTTGATTTGCTAGAGGCATTAGGTCTAAACCAGGAAAATGTATTGATGTTAGGGTTAAGATGTCTCCATACATCCAATACTTGAGTAATGAGTAATCATAGAGTTTGGTTGAGGGGAACTACTTTTAGGTGGATGCCTGTCAAGAGTTTCATCTGGTGTAACATTAAAGTCTCCACCTATAACAATATTATCTGTTGGGAATAACCTCTTGAAATTACAAATTAAAGAAGAGACCTCAGCAAAAAGCTGTTGATTTTGTTTTGCATTATTATGACCATATACATTGACCAAAACAAAAAAGATAGATTCAATATCCAGAACAATTGCAACCCAATGTCCATTAGAATCAGTTTTAACAGAAATCACTTTACCTGGACAGTTGTTAAATAAAATCGCAGTCCCTGCAGAGTGGGAGGATCCGTGGCTTAATAACATTTTATCTCCCCATTGATTCGACCAAAAAGCAGCATCAGTTACGGTAGAGTGCGTCTCTTGCAAAAAAATACAATGCGAACCAGTTGCTTTACAAAATAAAAACATAGCCTTTCTTTTGACCTTATTTTGAATGCCCCGAACATTTAAAGAGAGTAATGAAAATGGTAGCTTAACTGGAAACATACGAAGAACAAATAAAAATAAAAAATAGAAAAAAAAACAAACACAGATTGCGAACTCGAATCAGATATGTACTAAATGGCTGACAATTAACCGAGTACATATCTCGAAACCCAGCATTTCTCCAAAATATCACATCTCACACCATCCTACCCGTCTTCCTTCAATGTAACCAAACGGACCTCTGTAATACGCTTTTTTCCCTTCTTTACGTGCTTGAGCAATCAGCGGCCACAGAACGGCACGAGTGTTACGGTCTTCCTTCGTGAAGTCTTCCACAAATCTGACTCCCCGGTTAAGGCAAACAGATGAGTTTTTCGTTGATTTCCAAATTTCGTCCCTGTATTTCCGCATTGCGAATTGGACAATCATCTGTCTTGGTCTTCCTGATTCTTTCTTCCCGATCCGGTGCACTGTGTCAATAATATCGTCTAACTTTTGTATCAAGTGCGGAGCAATTTCGGCAATCAGGCCAATCACTTCCCTGCGGGGATCCTCTTCAGACTTCTCCTTCATGCCGTTAATCCGAAGATTCCATCTTCTTTTATATCGTTCAAGATCAGATGTTCTGCTTTCCAAGTCATTGTGTGCGGTGGTTAAACCCATGACCGATTTGCTCAACTCTTTGCACTTTTCTTTGCAGTCTTTAATTTCAGCCGAGTTAAATTCAACAGCTTTGGAAATCTCTGCAATCATGATGCAGTTGTTTCGCATTTGATTCGCCAATTCTTCTAACTTTTCATCTTGTGAATCGAAGCGAGCAGTTAGGGAAGTAATGGCTTGCAGCAGAGTAGCGTTGGTGATGTCCTCTTCTTGAGGTTTTAGCTTTTTCGACATATGTACTTTAGTGGGTGTAAAGTGAGAGGAATCACGGCGTTTCTCTAATGAATCAGTTGTTGTTTCCATCTCTGAAACTGCAGTTTGAGCCACGCGATGGTCTGAAGGAATAATAATCTTGGGATGAGTTGTTTGGTGAGATTTTCGCATTTTCTAGGTCAACAACAATCGCACGAAATCTTTAAAGTCACTCTGGGTAGGTGTAATTGAGAAACAAGCTTATTTTCGTAATAGAAAACGGGAGATAACTAGGCCGCTTAGTGAGGGCGCGTGTGTTCATCCCGCCATCTTGCCGGAACCCCAGTTTGGGACACAGCTTAAGAACGCATTTGAAGTGCGAATGCGTCACCGCGGCGCGACGAAGGCTGACGAGTTTCGAAAGCGACTTCAAATGCGCCCTTCATTTCCCATGAAAATCTTATGGACACTTCGCACCCTACCATATCCCAGAATCACTTGCGTGCATATGATGAAGGTGTTTATATTCAGAGGCAGGTGAGAGTTCTGTGGAGAACTTCACATTGAAATGTAAGTATTGTGTTTTCATTTACTCAGATACCTAGCGAAAGTGTTTAAAGCCAGGTTTTTTTTAACATAAAGCCCACAAACAATAAGACAACCACTATATAAGGCAATGGTCTTTCCCTTTGTTGTGTTTCTGTAGTGCAGTCATGCAAGAGATGTCTACAAATGTTTTAACCAAACTTTAGCACTTCAGTATTTTGTATGCATGTCCTGCTGTGTCATATTTTCTAATGTTAAGATTGCAAACCTGTCTTTTTTCATAAGTGTTTCCATTTTCTTTTGTTTTAATACTATTCTGGAGAAAGTGAGCATGTGTTTTTGTTGTTAACAGGCATGGTTTATTTGTGAAGTGTCCTGAGACAGGTGAGGGAGCGAGTTGGACAGGGAGGACATCAAACTCAAACAAATACATTCTTCATTAGCCAAGAGAAAACAGTGGGGAAAAAAATGAGTACATTACAGTTTTTCCAATATATTTTTTAAATGTCATATGGTCAATGAAACAACCTAATATCTGTAGTTTATTTTTGTGACGCAAGTTAAAAATGAAATGCATAAATTGTATACATTATTCATTTTTTGTAATTTATCCATAAATAAGCCTGAGTACTTTCTGTACATTTTGTATTTTTGTTTTGCATATTCACATGTGTAAATAAAAGAAAAGTGCTTATGTACATTATTATTTTTTTTAATGTAGCTTATAATTTTTTTCACAAAACATTCTTTTATACGTTTATTTGTTTGTCCTGTAAAATACTTTTTTACACATTAAAACTAATTGTTCTATACATAATAGAAAGTACTTTTTACAACTATTTACAACATAGCTTAGGTTTAACATCAGAAAACAGCATCAGTTTGAGCCTGGCCCTGCCTCCGTGTGTTCTGGGGTCTTCAGGAGGTCAGTCTCTTGGTGAATGGACAGCACCTCCTCAGAGACTCGGAGGACGATGCGGTGACAATGGAACGAGGGACATGTCAAACACTCTGGAGACCATCTCTATGATGTACCGCTGGCAGACAGAAGAGAAACACCAGAGTCTGGATCATGGCACACCATCACTGTTGCCCTTCACTTCCCAGAAGATCCAGCAGCACTGTCAGGGTCTCCCTGCTCAGAACAAAACCATTAAACACCTGTCCAGCGCTGCCACATTCAGCTTTATCCTGCAGTACAGGGGTCTGCTCTGATTTAGGGAAAGAAGGAAAAGAGAAATTGTTTAGAGCTATGACAACGTAATTAGTACAAGAAATATTGAGATACTTTAGTAAACTACTTTTAGTAACTACCAATACCATATTGGGGAAAAACTACTAGTCATATTTAAAACCTTTTAAACCCAAAAATATAAATTCCAAACCTGGAGCAACTGAAGGGTGAGTAAATGATTACACAATTTTCATTTTTGGCTGAACTATCCTTTAAGTAAAAGTATTATCTTGCATACTCTAATATACTTAAGGTACTGAGAGTAAAAGTAAAGGTATGTGCAGTATTGTCTTGAATAAAAGAATTTGTCAGGATGGTTTTACATTAATAATACTGCTGCACTTCTGTGTATGTTGCAGTTTACTTCTAAATATGTTCAAGGTTATTAAATTTAAAGTTGCTGGACATTAAGCTGTACTATGCTCTATTTTTTTTAAATACAGTTTTATTTGTATGGTTAACTGCCTAAAAAAAACGGGTTGCAAACCTGTCTACATATGATCAAGACAATAAACTACATAAAATTGCACCTTTGTAAGATATCAGTCAGCATTTGAACTGCTAAGTGTGTGTTTTGTAGTTTTTCGTATGTATCATTACATTATTCAAGTTAGCTCCAAGCCAGTACCTGCATTTAAAGTTGTAATCCGACAAAGATCGCTGCAAACCAGTGTAGTTTACCTGGCCTCGGTCTTAGCTAAGCCTGAGGTTCATCACCGTCTCCTCCATTATGAGTAAATCATAAAAATAAAACCGAGCAGTTCTGGCTCCACCTGTCCTGGCAGGACTGTCCTCTCGTCAGCGCTCTTCTCACACCGTTGCTATGCGACAGAGCGCTAATCGGAAACACCTGGTGACGGAATTAGGAAATCCTGTGAAGGCGGAGCATCTCACGCACTTCGGAGGACCCTTTGTGCACTTCGGAGGTCTGGTCTTCGAAGTCCGTGGCCTTCGAAGTGTGCACACTCAACTTTGGGACACAGCTATAGACATACATGATAGGAAATGTGTGTGTGTAGTTGGTGTAGGACGGAGTGTGTTGATTAAAAAGCTAAAAACGCTGTGCAGTTTTACAAAGCCTTCATTATAAGGCACAGAAGAAAAAAACATTAGCCTGTAACTCGCCACGTCCCTGAAATGATTGTTTTGTTAAATTAAACTGATCTTTAGGCTAACAGATGAACAACCAACTACATTTAATAAATTAATTGGGTTTATTATCCACAGTGGGAGGATCAGGTCTTCAGATAGAAGAATGAATTATGAATTAATTTTTTTTTTTTTTGTAAATTTGATTATTTCATATCATCATAGTATGAGAAAGTATTGTTTTAATTTATATAGCATGACAAGACAATTATTGTTACGTTTCATTATCTGCAACAGAAATATGCTGCTCCTCATTATTTTAAAGTGAAGAAATCAAGAAACTTTTATTTCTACCGGTCGTGATGATTCTTGAAAGGACCTGTAATCTGTTGCTATTAATGAATGCAATAGGCTATATGCACACTCACTTCCGCATTCCAAGTCGGCCAGCCAGGTTACTTCCGGCGTCGACGGCGCACGTAGCGTCAATAACAACTATGGCATTTTTCACTCGGTCCCTTCAAGATGTCCCAAAGGTAACGGTCAACGACGTGAGTCGAATCATACAAAAGTTATGTCACACTTCGACAACCAAGAAAGAGAAGGGCTTCAAATTGTATGTGTCAAGCTACATCCACAATTTTGAAGGTAAGATCTGGACGTGTTCTGTGTTTACATGCCCATAGCATGCATGCTATCTAGTGCTAGCGCAGCAGGTGCAGCGTAGGCTATGTTTACTATTATGTGTCAATCACAGCCAGTTTTCCTAACGCCTTTGTCAATGTCAGATTCAAACAAGGATTCAAGCACAGGAGAGGTAACTATTAGGGCTGAGTGCTACAGATCTGTGAGGAAGCTTAAGCGTAAGAGAAAGTTATACCGCAGGTTCAGCGCAGATTGGTTCATGGTTCATGAGACAGGTTACGTTTGGCAGATCAAAGTTTCTGTGAATCATTGCATCTAATAATGCTAAAGGTTATTTTAAAGACAAATTTAATTTACCATACCATAAGTAATACTGGTGTGTTGGAATATTTATCGATATTTAAATATGTACGCTAATCACTGGGATTCACAGAAACTGAGTTCTGTTTTGTCACTGCATTGACACACGTTCTGTGTCCACTGTTGGGGATGATGAGTCAAGTGAGATAAATAATCATATAAATAATATTGTGGCTACAATTTTAGCTCATACAAATTGTTTAGTAGTTATTAATTGTTTTAGAAGTTAATAATTATATGTCGATGGTTCAGATTTGTTTGTTTTGTTAAACATTCTCACTGTACTCATGTATTCTCTTTTTAAAAAACTGCACTTTTGTTCTATTATAACAGATTAGTGTATTTTCAGATTGTGCTTGGGGATGCAGTGAAGCTGCCAGTGTACCTGTGTGGCAGGTGCAGCTGTGTGTAATCCTGTGGCAGCACTGTTGTACCAGACTGCACATTATTGCCAGCTCAGCATCACCTCTGTTCCCCAACACACAGCTGCACAGAGACTGAACAGAAGGGGCATAAGCCAAGATCCATGCTAACTAATGTTTTTAACAGGGTACTTTTCTACTTACTTTTCTATTTATGGATGTGTGTGTTTATTGAAAACCTTTTTTGTTCAAATGCAGGGTGTTAAACCTGGTCTGGTAAATGACACGGTGATTCTTTCAGCCAGACCCAAGGAACGAAAACTGATGGAAGGCATCGGGTTAGTATTATTTTTATTATCATTAAAGGAACACTCCACTGTTTTTTCATATTAAACTATGTTATTCCCTTAACTAAGATGAGTTGATGCATACCTCTCTCGTCTCAGTGCGTGCACTTAATCTCTCTGGCGCGCGGTGACACTTTGATAGCACTCAGCTCAGCTCAGTTCATTCATTATGATCCATACAGAGATGAAGTTAGAAGCGACCAAACACATCCACAATTTCCCTGCTTAAAAACTGTTACACGAGTAGTTACACGACCAAGTATGGTGACAAAATAAAACATGGCGCTTTTCTAAGTGGGTAAAAAGGATAACTATAATGTATGGCAGAATAGCACTTGGGAACACTACTATATTTGCACTTGGGAGCACTTTGACTCGGCGCAGTAATATCATCACTCCTAAAAGGATATTTCTGTGGATATTACTGCGCCGAGTCAAAGTGCTCTCAAGTGCAAATATAGTAGTAATGCATTTTCTGTAGTAATCAGTGAGACCTCAGATAAAGTAGTAATCTCATCATATGATACATTGTATGTTTAAATAAATAAAGCTTTTTTTTTGTTATTTTGTTCGTTCAACTTATATGTAAATTACTTTATGGCTCATTTAAAAAAATTAAATAAAAAAAAAAAAAAATGTTTTTTCCATAGGAGCAACTTGTATAAGGGTGTCAGTTCAGCTCAGGGTGGATGAAGGCTACCATGATGTTCCAAGTGATGTGGCTCCACTGATAACAACTATGGCTCTGGACATTAATGTTCCTCTGGTTGACTCTGCATTTGGAAAAGTGCAAGAAGGAAGTGTGTTATCCTATCATATGCCAGCAAAAAGAGTTCCAAAAACCTGTCCCCACACAGATGCTCCTTCTCCCCCACAGCTGCCACTTCACTAAATTACGTTACATGTTCTTCCGATTAATTTTTTTGATAATTGGTTACCTAAAAATAGTATTTTATAACTGTTGTTTGTAAATTGGGAGCCCTAAATAAATGTTATTCAGTAAATAATTCACTGTGCATGAAAGTATTATTCTTTTATTACAGATGGCTTAAAAGCACTGGTGAGGTAAAGTACATATAACACGCAAATAATTCAGTAGTTCTTTATTCAAAGAGTATGTGCAATGTACAGCAGTGCATACATAACATTAACTATAAAATTCAATTTATACAAAGTAATTTACTAAGGTACATTTAAAGAAAGTAGTTATACAAATGGTCATAGGTTATTAATTTTTATTTTTTTCTTCTGCTGCTACTCTGGCTTCTTTGCCTAAGCCTTTACAAGAGGCCCATTTTCATAGTTCGTCAGAAGACATGCAACAGTATACAGCTGATTAATGTTGCCAAAAAGCCGAAGTGGAATCTCTGTGTCACAGAACAGTGCTGGGACAGCTCCCTTGTTTAATAGCCGCCTCCCCGTCTCTGATAAGGGCTCACGAACATCCTCCTTGTTAAAATGCCGGCTACATACTCGGGTATGGGGAGTAACTGTGAATTTGTCCCTCCGGATAGCTACAAGCCATTTTCGCCTGATTTCCGCGTCAGATGGAAATGTATGAAAACTAAGTAAACTGTTGTACTTGCTCGAAGCTTGACACAGAGGCACACAGCAATGCTCGGCTGTACTATAGATGGTTCGCTGAAATTTGAACGTTTTCTTACTAGTCATATTGTAGTTGCTGTTATATCGCTTTGTAAACAATCGCCTCAGCGCGAGCGGAAATGGCTTAGCAGGCTGAGATTTTAGCGGAAGTACGTCATCACCTCCGTGTGCATATAGCCTATTTCATGCCCATCGTGTTCTTATTTTACTGCAGTTGTCTCGCAGCCACTGCGGTCAAATATTGAGATAAACTTTATAAAGTATTATCTGTCACATACACACTCACACAGTGTATGGCTCTTATCTCTTAAGGTTTATTATGAGCAACAGTTAACATCCGACACATGTGGAAGTCAGTAAACATCTGCGACTCGCCCTCTACTCAAGTCGCCTCTAGTATTACGTCATACACCCAAATCCCTTATGGGTAATGTAGTACATCCCACATTATCTATTTATATTAAATTAATATATTCAATTTGTATCTTTTCTAATTCCCATTTTGTGACCATTATTGAGTCGAATCAGCTGGAATGATTCTGAACATTCTACGCTTAACGTGGCGTAATGCATTAAACGGGTTTTTTTTTCAGTAAACACAGTATTAATAAAGTATTATATTCACAGACAAGCAGATGAGTCCAGAATAAGAATGCAATGCGTTTAATCACGCGTTAAGTGTTTTCCTCCCATAGAAAACCATTAGACTAAAAGAAAAAATGCTTAACGTAGCGTAATGCATTAAAACGTGTTTTAAAAAGCTGACCTAACTCAGTAAACATTTTTAATAAAGCATACAGACAAGCAGGTTATGGGAGGAAAATGCTTAACGCGTAATTAAACACATTGTGTTCGTATTCTGGGCTCATATCTGCTTGTCTGTGAATAGAATGCTTTATTAATAATTTTGATCTTTTTAAAACACAGTTTTAACGCATAAAGCCACGTACTTTCACGTTATGTGTTTTAGAATGTCCCAGTGATTTATTCGACTGGTCCAGAAGATTAAACTTGCAGCAGCTAACATCTCGTGATTCAGTAAATCAGACACAGTGAGTCAAGTTAACAATAAACAACTGTGCATTATAATGAAGGCTTTGTAAAACTGCACACCATTTTTAGCTTTTTAAACAATATACTCCATCCTACACCAACTACACACACATTTCCTATCATGTGTATCCAAAGAGTATAGAAGCCCAAGAGGTGAAACTCTGTTGTGTTATGGGTAACAGTCTGTAGATGGCGCTGCGGAGGCGCGGCCGCCATTATGGACTGAAAGCTGCTGAAATCATCAAATGATCAGTTCTTCCAATCAGTTATTGTTCATTTTTAGAAATCTATACAAAACTTGAACTGATATTTATTGTTTGTTTGTTCAAATCTCTACCAGTGTAGAGGTTTTGCTGTTCGTTTTTAGAACTCTATACAAAGCTTGAACTGGCTAGTAGCTGGCTAGTAGTACACTAGTTTCCGAAAGATGGTCAGAGTTCTTTTTTGTTCATGTGTGCATTTGCTAGATTATACACTTTTTTGACTAATGCTTCCATTCTATGTCAGTGCCTCTTCTCTCACAAAAAGAAAAAAATACAAACAAACTTCTCATACACAAATGCACACACAATAGATGGTGGTGTCTGATTAATTACTGAGATCTTATGGCACCACTTCCAAGTTGTTAATATTTTTGTGAAATTCTATGTAAAAGATGAACTGTCTTTAGAAATGCTCATTTATAATTTTATTTATTTATTTATTTTTCCAAATCATATATATGGTGATGTTCACTAATGTCAAAATCAGCATTTGAATAAATATCATTACTGTGTGTCTGCCTATATATATTATTTCATGAATTTCTGTTATTCATATAACAAGGAAAATGCATAATAGAACATAAATATTGATAGATTAAAGGTTTGCAGTAATGTTATAATTGTATCTTTGCAAACCGTAAGTGGTAGTCTAATGAAGCCGATTCGGTGGGGGACATACCCTTACGAAAAAGTACTATAGGAATCTTATAGTATTTTGGGACAAAATATTATAGTAATCTTACAGGAATACTAGGCCTATAGTAATTTGGGACACACTACAGAAGTACGATAAGACTACTATAGAAATACTATAGCAGCTTAAAAATATTATAGAGGTATTACAGAACATCACAGAAGTATGTTATGCTCTGTAATACCTGTATAATATCCTAGAGCCGCTATAGTATTTCTATAGTAGTCTTATAGTACTTCTGTAGTAATATTTTGTCACAAAATACTATTTTCCTAAGGGTAAATTCTGTCATTTAACGTCGGTCATCCTCATTAATGTATTTTAAATTGTTTTCATATTTAGATATGACGGCCAGAAAAAATTAAGTTATGTTAAGTTTTTGTTATGTTAAGTTTTTCAGTGCCATTGACTCCCATTATTTCTCGGCGTTTTGCTTCAGTTTTCAGTCCATAATGGCGGCCGCGCCGTCACGTCATGGGGGCAACTGTTGCTATGGAGCGTTCCCGGTTACTTAGCTGTAACCTTGTTCCCTGAGAAAGCGGAACGAGATGCTGCGCTGCTCAGCGCATTGGGAAACGTCTTGTTCGTGACCAGCTGTGAATAATGTGTGTAACACGTCGATAGAATTGACCCGGCGGTAATATAGCCTCGGTTGATGACGTCATCTGAGCGCGCCCGCAACACGGGGCTATAAATAGATAAGCCACAGGTGCATCAACAGGACATTTTGTCTGAAGAGCAGTCCTGGGACATATTTCAGTACGGCAATGCAGCGCAGCATCTCGTTCCGCTTTCTCAGGGAACAAGGTTACAGCTAAGTAACCGGGAACGTTCCCTTTCGAAAGCTTCAGTCGATGCTGCGCTGCTCAGCGCATTGGGAACGAGAATACCCACGCCGCCGTGCTTGAAAATGTCTGGACCCCTAAGGTTGTGCAGGTGTGCTACCAAACCACAAGAAGGCCTCAGACATTAGCTTGTGATGTTGACTCAAGGACATGAGAGCCCGGAGTAGCATGGACATCCAAACTATAAAATCTTATGAATGTGTGCGGAGAGGACCAACCTGCCGCATCACAAACCCGTTGTAAGGGGGCACCCCTTGCTAAAGCACTAGAGGAGGCGACCCCCCTTGTGGAGTGAGCTCTAAGACCTATAGGCGAAGCTTGACCGCGCGCCTCATAAGCCAAAGCAATAGCATCCCTGACCCAGTGAGACATGGTCTGCCTGGTGGCAGCTGCTCCTCTGTTACCACCACCATAACAGACGAACAGTTGCTCCGACTTACGCCACTGGCTAGTGCGGTGGACGTAAGTCTGAAGAGCACGGACTGGACACAGTCTATAAGATTTCTCCTGCTCCGGCGTTGCGAACGGCGGAGGACAGAAGGCCTCTAGAATGACCGGATGTACAGCCGAAAACGGAACCTTAGGCAGGTAATCAGGATGAGGATGCAGAATCACTTTCACGCTCCCTGGGGCAAAGTCTAAGCATGATGGTGAGATAGACAGAGCCTGCATATCCCCAATCCTCTTCAAAGAAGTTATTGCCATGAGAAAAACCATTTTTAGAGTTAGAAGTCTATCAGACGCTGACTCTAAAGGTTCAAAGGGGGTTTCAACCAGACCCTCGAGAACTATAGCTAAGTCCCAAGAAGGCATCTTGGTCTTTACTGTAGGCCTCAGTCGTCTGGCCCCACGAAGAAAGCGAGAGAGCAGAGGGTGTCTCCCGAGTGGCACCCCGTCAATCAAGGCGTGGCAAGCCGAAAGAGCGGCCACATAAACCTTAAGAGTAGCAGGGCATGTGCCTGTTGACAACTTATCTTGCATGAAGTCCAGAACTGAAGCAATATGGCAGTTGACCGGATCTACATTATGTACCACACACCACCTGTCAAAGACACCCCATTTACTGGCATAACTCCGTCTGGTGGAGGAAGCCCTAGCACTAAGGATGGTATCAATAACACCCGGCGACAGCCCTGTGTTCCTCAGCTGGTACCCTTCAGGGGCCAAACATGAAGATTCCACAGGTCGGGCCTGGGATGGAATATCGTACCCCCTGCCTGAGACAGAAGGTCCCTCCTCTCCGGAATCGCCCAAGGCGAGCCGTCGAGGAGAGAAATTATCTCCGAGAACCATACCCTGTTCGGCCAACGTGGCGCTATCAGCAAGAGGCAAGACCCTTGTTGGCGAACTCTGGCTAGGACTCCCGGGAGCAGAGAAACTGGAGGAAATGCATACAGGCGCATTCTGGGCCATGTGTGTGCCATCGCATCCAGACCCAGGGGGGCTGGGTGACTCAGAGAGAAGTAGAGGGGACATTGCGCTGTCTGAAGGGAGGCGAAGAGGTCCACCTCTGCTTCGTAAAATTTTTCCCAAATCTGTTCCACTACCTCTGGGTGGAGTTTCCATTCCCCTGTCGGAAGTGTCTGTCTGGACAGTAAATCCGCTCCCACATTCAAACGCCCCGGAATGTAAACTGCCCTGAGTGACAGGAGCTTGTCCTGGGCCCAAAGAAAAATCTGCCTCGCTATCTTGTTCAGATTGCGTGAGCGCAGACCCCCCTGGTGATTTATATATGAGACTGTTGCTGTGTTGTCCACCCGTACTAGAACATGACAGTCTCTCAAATGATGGAGGAAATATTTCAGAGCCAGAAATACGGCCATCAGCTCGAGGCAATTGATGTGCCAATCGAGCTGACGACCCCCCCATTCCCCTTGAGCTGGGTGGCCATCCAAAACTGCTCCCCAGCCCAACAGGGAGGCATCTGTCGTTAGCAGTCTGCGACGACACGGTGCCCCTAGAGTGGGACCCAAGGCAAGGAACCGGGGTCTGATCCACAGAGATAGTGTACGAAGCCCGCGGCGCGTCACTTTTATTTGCCTTTGAGGATTGGCTCTCGGATGAAATCCTCTGGCTTTTAGCCACAACTGAAACGGTCTCATGTGCAACAGCCCCAAAGGAATCACCGTGGATGCTGAAGCCATGAAACCTAACATCTTTTGATACTGATGAACAGTGCGATCCTGGCCTAGCCTGACCTTGCTCATGGTCTGCTGAATGGTCTCGATCCGAGCGGGAGACAGTTGTGCCCGCATCGTGATCGAATCCCAAACGATCCCGAGATAAGTCGTTCTCTGAGTCGGACAGAGAACACTCTTCTCGGTGTTGAGTCTCAACCCCAGAGAAACTAGATGAGCTAACACGATGTCCCTGTGTTGTAGCGCCATCTCTCGCGATTGCGCTAGTATCAGCCAATCGTCGATATAATTCAAAATGCGAATGCCCTGGAGTCGTAATGGAGCCAGCGCTGCATCCATGCATTTCGTGTACGTGCGGGGTGATAAGGCTAGGCCGAAAGGAAGAACCCGAAACTGGTATGCTTCACCCCCGAAAGCGAACCTCAGGAATTTCCTGTGTTGTGGCAAAATCTCTATATGAAAATATGCGTCCTTCAGATCGATCGTGATAAACCAATCGTGATGCCGAATTTGCGACACGACCGTCTTGACGGTTAACATCTTGAACTTGAGTGCTCTGATTGTACGGTTTAAGCCTCGAAGATCCAAGATTGGACGCACTCCCCCACCCTTTTTGGGAACTAGGAAGTATCTGCTGTAATAGCCCGACTCTCTCTGTGGAAGAGGAACATGTTCTATGGCCTCTTTGCCCAGAAGAGTTTGTAGCTCTTGAGACAGTACCTGCATCAGCTCCGGTTTCACGGAAGTGGAAACCACGCCGTTGAAACGTGGAGGATGACGAATAAATTGGATCCTGTATCCTACCCGTACTGTGCTCAATACCCATGCAGAAATGCCTGGCAGAAGTTTCCACGCTGCCAGACTCTCTGAGAGTGGTACCAATTTCAATACTTCCTTTTGAGGGGATGTTAGATGTTCCGTGTCCAGAATGATGGCAGGAAGTACTGGAACATCTAAAATCTCGCTGGAAACCCCCGCCCCCCGAGACACCAGAAGCGGCGGGGATGGAGGGGTTTTGTGAGGGTAACGGGGCGGGGCGAAAAGCTCTCGAGCGCGCCCCACCCCGTGAGGGACTACCCCCACCAGCACGGGTGCCATGGCGTCAGGACTTCTTCTTCCTATTAATAAAAGTCCTGAGGTCTGGCTTGGGAGGTTGCTGAGGACGGCGAACCTGTCCCCAATCCCTACGAGGGGGAGCACGGTCTGCCACGCTCTGCTTTTTAACCTCCCTGGTTTTTGAAGGACCGGGGCGAGGCTGGGTGGCTGATGGCCCCTCCCCTTGAGTGCGGCGAGGAAGAAACTGAACGAACGCTTCTTCATGTTTCTTTACTTCCCTAAACCTGTCGACGACCGAATTAACTGAATCGCCAAACAGGCCAGATGGAGAGATAGGGGAGTCTAAAAGAAACAAACGTTCCTTCTCTTTAATGCCCGTCAAATTAAGCCACAGATGCCTCTCCGTGCTGACTAAAGCTGACATCGACCGGCCAATGGCACGAGCCGTCTGCTTGGTCGCCCGGAGAGACAAATCTGTGGCCCGACGAAGCTCAGCGAATGCTTCCTCGTCGATTGTACTGCCCACACTCAAGTCCTTCAATAGGTCAGCCTGGTATGCCTGTAACACTGCCATAGTGTGCAGCGCAGCACCAGCCTGACCTGCAGCTTGATAAGCTTTACCCACTAGCGATGATGTAATTCTACAAGGTTTAGTGGGGAGAGTAGGTTTCTTCACCGAGGATGCAGATTCAGGTGAGAGATAGCTCGCAAGCGACTCTTCAACCCGAGGCATCTCCGAATATCCCCGCGATTTTGCATCCACGATAGTTGAAAAAGTCAACGTCGAGGGCACAAAGATGCGGGAAGTATATGGTTTGCTCCATGACTTCGACAGTTCATCATGGAGGTCCTCGAAAAAGGGGAGAGACTGATGTTGCGGTCTCTCTCTCCTACCACCCGACAGAAACCTATCCTCCAGCTTACTACGTTTGGGGGTCTCTTGGTCGCGTGGCCAGTCAAGCTGCAGCCTGTCCACCGCGCGAGTAACCACCTCGAGCAGCTCCTCGACCGATTTCCTCTCGCGAGAGGAGCGTTCAGAGGCCTGCTCATCGCCCGAAGACTCAAGAGATATATCATCCTCCTCGTGAATCGAAGAAGCACCGGAGCGCGCTTCGAGATCACGAGAGAGGATGCGTGGATCTGGTGACACTGCAAGCGAAAGGGACGGGCCCGTCGCTCGCTCGTCACGCAGACCCGCACGAGAGCCCTCCGACGAAAAGGTGGGTGCGGTCTGAAAATAGTTCAGACGAGCACGAAGCATCTTCACTGAGAACAGTTCACAATGCTCGCACTCGCCCGTCTCTAAAGCCAGAACCGCGTGCTCTTCCCCCAAACAAACAAAACAGTAATCATGCGTATCCAGCTCATACATAGGACGAGAGCATGGAGGAACACAACACTTACTGTTTCGTTGGGTCATTGTACGAAGATCTGTAGTAGACAAAAAGAATCTTCCTGACGCACACATGCACAGAATGATCTGAAGACAAAAGACCTGTTGATGCACCTGTGGCTTATCTATTTATAGCCCCGTGTTGCGGGCGCGCTCAGATGACGTCATCAACCGAGGCTATATTACCGCCGGGTCAATTCTATCGACGTGTTACACACATTATTCACAGCTGGTCACGAACAAGACGTTTCCCAATGCGCTGAGCAGCGCAGCATCGACTGAAGCTTTCGAAAGGGAACGTTCTATTGAGTTTCGCCTCTTGGCTTCTATACTCTTTGGTGTATCTAGGAAAGACGATCGAACCAATCAGAGTAGTTAAGGGGCGGGGCGACACGTGTAAAACTGACTCCCCTGATTGTACTGTTCTTGAACTGTAATTCACCTGACCATTAAACCATTATTATTATTATTATTATTATGTACTTTTCTTCCATTACCAAGTTCAGCTAGTTGAACAATATCTGATTTTGTCACATTTTATTACAACCAACACCACTAGAGGATCATTTTAATTTTTACTGTATAATATTTGATTGAGTACATACAGTATGAAGAAACTCACATCTGACACAACTGAGCCTTTTTATTGTTTATTAAGTTTATATCACTCATATTCAAAGGTGAAGATTGTTCACACAGTTGTTAGGAAGCAAAAGCTGTATCAGTGTTTGTCCACTAGAGGACAGAAATGATCAGACATAAGATCAGCGCATATCAATATCAATCAGCAATAAGGCTGATTTCAAGAGCTTCAGCTTGAATACAAAGGTGCTATATACATGAAGAAGAAGGTCATGTGATCTCAGCTCTGGAGACAGACTAATCAATGCTGGACATCAACATTAATCTGATACTGGAGTTAATTATATAAAACAGCACATGCAGTGCTTAGAGATATACTGCTGTGGAGAAACGTCTTATAAAAGCATATATGACACTCACGGTCTACAATCACACAAAAGCAGAGCTGTGAGAGTCAAACTAATAATAACAGGAGCGAAGTTTCTTCTGTGTAAGTTTAACAGCTCAACACAGATTCATCTCTGACTTTCACTGCACGGAGTCTGGAGCATCATGAAGCACGAGCATGTGTTGATGATGTCAGAGTGATTGACAGGACAGGAGTGGGCGGGTCTTGTGTTGTTAAAGTGATCTCTTCCTCTCTTCTGCTCATTCACTCCATCAGGAACTTATTTATCCAGCAGAGCCTTGTCTACATCTGAATCCTTCACTCTCTTTCCTGAGAAATCTGAAGGAAAATACAGACAATGACGAATTAAAAACTGAGAACATTTTGATAAATATGCAAACATTTTGAAAAAAATGTCAAGCATTCATATCTAGCTCAAGCAGTTTTCTCACAAATGAAAATGACATTTATTATATTTGTGAACTCAGACTTCTACTAGAATATGCAAACTGAAATGTAAAGTTTAATTGTATATTTAGCACTTTTACATCTTGAAGTTTGTAGCATTAAAATCATTTCTCTCAGAACAGCTGCTGTTTAATTCACTTACAGTCCTCTGAAATCTGAATTAAACTGTATGAAGCCAAATCACACACACATCAGATCATGATATTGTAGTAAAGTAAAAGATATTGAGTGCAAACAGCAGATTCTCACCATTCCATGATTCCCCCCTCGCTTCATTTGTCACAGCAGCACAGAGAAGCAGAGAAATACAGACACATCCATTAGATCAGTGTGTGCACGAGAACAACAGAGTTAACAGAGTTACTACAGAAACATCATTCACACACTCTTTTATCAGTTCAGATGAAGACGGTGTTTCTGAGGAGAAGACTATAATATACATGTGTTTCTACAGAGAATATGAAGAAAAGCTGAATGAAATATTCACTGAGGTGAAGCTACTTTAATCATTTTGAATCTTTAATAATAAAGAATGAAATGATCTACAGAACAAACTCTGAATGGAGTTTGAACATTGAGCAGATTTACCTGCAGGAAAATAACTGAATGTATGAGGAAGAACTATGATCATTATTACACTGACTGGAGTGACTCACCTCTGATAACACTGTATGTCATGTATGTGTCCCCTTTACTGCTGCGGATCTTCAGTTTATAATGTCCAGCATGTTCATCTGCAGAGTTCAGGATGGTCAGATCTCCAGTCGTCTTGTTCAGCTTCAGTCTGCCTCTGAATCTCCCATCAGGACCATCATACGGCTCTACAGTCCCTTCTCTGACTTCAGCTATGAGAGAGTTTTCAGCTCCAAACCTCCACTCTATCACATCATCTCTCTCTATTTTAGGATGATAAGTGTACAGATCGACAGATTCTCCCGCAGTCATTCTCACAGTCCTCACTTCATGTCACAGCAGCACAGAGAAAGAGAGAAATGAGGAGATTAGAACAGGTCAAGTTCCATTCAGGATGTGTGTGTGTGTGTGTGTGTGTGTGTACACATGTACAATCAGAAGTGGTTCTGGGTTATTTGGTGCTCCAGGCAAAATATGACACATCACTCCCCAAAGGTATGAGAACGGAACATTACACTGATACTCTTTTATTGTAGAACTATATAAGCACTTATCTAAAATAACTATTAAATAATAAAAATACCTAGAAAACTGTCTGATGCTGCTAAATCATGAAATCTGTACATTCAACATGTACGATGGATCCTTCCTTTCTGTACAAGTTAAAGGTGCACTATGTTATTTCACTGGTCAGTCGTGGAAGTCTGGAAACCATGAGAGAAGAGAGTTCTGGAGCACCAGCATGAAGAGATTCACGAGTGCACAGGATCATGCTTGTCAGACGAAGAGCCATTAATAACAGCACACTGTATATTAGAGAGTACTGCGCTGCATTACCTGCTTGTACTCTCATGTTAACGTGCTCTCAACATTATAATAAAGGCATGAATGAACGATAAAGAAGAGAAGGTCATGTCTGAAAGTGTCACGCCGCTGTGAGCTCTAGACAGATGCTTATATTGCCCAGGATCTGCCACTGTATTCATTTTGTGACAGGACATGAATAACTATAATATTCTACAACAAAATTAAACATGTTTTTATACACATCCAATATTTATAAATGCAGGTAAATTATTTCTGCTTTATTGGTATGTTAATGTTCTGCTCTGCATTAAGTCATCATTTGAACAAATTGGATAAATTGAGGAAAACTCAAAATGAATGTCAAGTCACAGTTAACACACTATAATGTGTACACTATAACACCTTTGTCTGTTAAATTGAGTTCAGAGTAGAACTGTTCATTCAGAGCATCACTCTTACATTCGAGTACATGTTAAAAATAAACTGGAAGACAGTTACTTACATGGAATGGACACCATGAACTTCTTGATCAAGATCCCTCTGCTGCTGATGGTCAGTAGTTTATAGAGTCCAGTGTGTTCAGGTGTGATGTCTGTGATGGTCAGTGATCCAGTCGTCTCATCCAGCTTCAGTCTGCCTCTGAATATCTCACCAGCAGCATCATCATACGTCTCTACAGTCCCTGCTTTGACTTGAGCTATGAGATCATCTTGCTCTCCAAACATCCACAGCATCTGTTCATCTCTCTGTATTTCAGGATCAGGCTTTAGAGTGACAGAATCTCTATATTTCACTGATTTCACCTCCACTTTCTCTGTCACAGCAGCACACAGACACAGAGAAAAACAGACAAATGTTGTCTTTAGATCAAGTGTGTTCACGTGAACATCAGAGTTTGAAATGACTACATCATGATCAGATGCTGTTTGATCTGAAATGAAGACACTTTGCTGTTGTCTGGAACAGAAACTTCATATTACTGTCTCTGCTTCAGATTTGATAACTCAAAGACAGAACTATAAATCTAAATGAATGTTATACAGAGTGCTGATATAAATATGAGCTTAAGGAGACACTTTCTGGGGCAGCAACAGAACTGTGTTTATTACACATAAATTGTTCAATGGAAGATTTTCAAACTGTAATCATAGATTTCTACATAATTACAAACTCTGAATGGGGTCTGAACATTAAGCAGTTTGATCTGAATTCCCTGCAGAAGAGCAGAATTATGGGTAATGACTGCACTGAAGATCTGTGATCATTATTATACTGACTTGAGCTAGTACTTACCGTTGACAGTGACGATGAATCTCTGCTGTGAAGCCCCACTTCTGGATATGATCTGTAGTGTATAGGGTCCAGAGTGTGCAGTTCTGCTGTTCCTGATGGTCAGAGATCCAGTCGTCTTGTCTGGCATCAGTCTGCCTCTGAATCTCCCATCAGCAGCAAACTCATATGTAAAGATCTTTCCGGTCTCTCCTCTGATTTCAGCTATGACAGTCTGCTGCTTTCCTTCTCCAAACATCCACTTCATCACATCATCTTTGTTTATTTTAATATTAGGCTCCAGAGTGATATCTTTTCCCCCAGTCTCAGTCACTGACACTGACAGCAGCACACAGAAACACAGAAACGAGGAGATTATTATTGAGTTTGCAAACGAACATGTCAGAATCATTTAATTTAGAGGACTGAGAGGATAGTGTGTGATTCTTCATATGTGCTTCTAATAATCACTTCATCTCCTGGATGACCTTTACCTAAAGATTTAGAACAATTTGCAATAATGTCCCATGTGCTAACAGGAATTAGATGGTTAATAAACATTTACCACACCAAGGTTTTAGTCAAAGGAACAAACTTGTTTTTAACTGTTAATTCTGGTTAATACTAATATACAACTTCATAAAACTAAATACAGACATTGTGTTATTGACTCGTCCTGATGAAGAGTAGATGTTGATGAATCTTCACGCAGCTCTTCATCTAACAACAGTTTCTAGGTCCTTCACTATACATTATTAAAGAAAACGAGTGCATGTGCTGCAAGACTTCTGAACTCATAAAACAGCTTCAGTTTAACTGTTTATTTGCTGAAAATCTTGGCTGTAATTCTCAAATATTATTTTTCATACTCAAACATGTGTGTGGAGTTCACCTATTAAATATATTGAGGTAATTAATTCCCTCTCTCATGTTTGAGCTCAGATAAGTTCAGTGATGTATTTCAGAGCTGTAGTGAGCAGAAGATGATCAGTGAATAATCACTCATATTTCTGTCTGTTCTCACACAAACATCACATGACTCTGAATATAGAGTCACATGACACTTTATGACAGATGACTCTTACTCATACATAAAGCAGTTTCACAGACATGTCTCTAAAAACTGTTGCTGTATTCAAAAGTGCTTCATAATGTTATCCAGATATTTTGTATTTGACAGAGGGAATAAAGTCATACACGTCTGCAGTGGCATGAAGGTGGATAAATGATGACAGAATGGATATTTTATAATAAACTATTGCTTCCCAGGAATAAATAAATATCACTAACTGTCCAGACATGTTGAGATATATTATAAACATGAGTGTCTTTTACAGTACATCACTCTCTCCAGATCATGTTCTTGTGTTTCTGTGTTAATAGTTGTAATGTTTAACTGAAGCAGATGAATGGAGCCACACACAATGACACAAACACAAACACACACGTGTGTAAGGAAATATGAAAGACTGGAGCAGCCCAGATACAACTCAGAATGAAAGGTCAAAGCACAGCAAGACTATGATTTTAGACTAGTTTCTGCTAAATATCTCAATCTTCAATAGAAGAAGAATAAAACTACATGAATAGACATAATCAAAGACAGATCTTAAATTCAGCTTTTTAAAGAGATTGATAATCAGTAATTAGTGTATTAGTAATTCAGCTCAATACCACACAGTCACACTTCATCAATTACAAGCAGAACTTGTGCTTAAAGCAGAAATGTTGAGTGAAAACTCACACTATATATTTAAACTCTACTGAAGCACAATAAAGCTCAATGTTTTTCTGTTGCTGTGTCAACTGTAATACTTACATGTTTGTTTTAGTACTTCATAGATCTTGCGGCGATGGTAAATCACAGCAGCAGCAGCAGCAGCAGCAGCTAGAACAGCAGCTAGAATCAGCACAATAACAATCCCTGCTATTTCACCTGCAGACAGACCTCCTGTAATGATAAACAGAGACCGTCGTTAGTGTGCATGTTAGTGTGCATGTGTGTCTGATCTATAACAAACACTACACACATCAGAAAAGATATTGAAAAAACTTTATTTGTTCAATATTTTGAAAAAAAAAGGGGTTGACATGATATCTATAGGATAATATTTATGGTTTTGGAGCATTATTTTACTCTGTTATAGACAGCTGACTTAGGCTGTAAAATGGTTATTTGTGTCATAACATCAGACTATATTTGTGTGATCCCTAATCAAAATAACAAACATGATGAGAATTTAAAAGTGAAAGAATGTACTCAAAAAGGGTCTTTAATCAAATTACAAAAATCTATTTGTATGAGGAAGTATTGTGAATTACATGCCATCTATTGTTTTCTAAGCTAAAGTGCTAATGGAAATGTACTGTATATGTCAATACTTTAAAAAAACAGTTGTCTACAGACTCACGGTTGACAGTGAGAATGAACTGCTGTAAGCTCTCTCTGCCTCTGATCTGTAGTTGATAGAGTCCAGAGTCTGTGGTGCTGGTGTCTGTGATGGTCAGAGATCCAGTCTGATGATCCAGCTGCAGTCTGCCTCTGAATCTCTCATCAGCATCGTTTAAAGAGATCTCTTTAGTCTCTACATCAATTGTAGCCAGGTTGATGTCTTTATCTACAAACACCCACAGCATCAGATCATCTCCGTGTATTAGAGATTTATCAGGGTTTAGAGTGACAGATTCTCCCTCCTTCACTGACACTGACTGTGACTTCACTCCATCTGTCCCACTAATCACACCTGGAGAACACACACAAACAGATTCTCAGAGAGACAGTAACTTATAAAGTTACAATCTAACTTTAGTTTTATATTACACATCTTTACATCTGCTAATTCTAGTTAATAATAAAGCCCAAAAAGAGATAATACAGGTAGCTTTAACCTCGCTCACACATGCTGCAGCCTGGCAACAAGATAACAATGAAGGAAATGAACAGGAAATGAACAGGAAATGAACAGGAAATGAACAGGAAAGGGTGCCATGACACTCCATGAGTCCCAGAAATCCCAGAAAACAGACTGAAATGCTGTGACCTTCTGCACTTCCTTATAATAAACCAGTGCTTGTACCAAAAGCACTACTATGACTTTTCTCATCAGATTATTACAATGATGTACTTTAAGAAACAAATTTCACAAATCAAAGAAGTTGAACACATCAGGGTTTTTCACACTGCACATAACCCTGGGTTATCATTCTTTAGGGTTGTTTTAATGACCAAACTAAGCCCAGTTTTAACCTTTTCTAAAACAATGTTTCACACTTATAATTTCAAAAGAGGGCTGGACCCTTTATGAAGCCCTGCTTGGTGCTAAATCTAGACATGTGCATCTGTTAAAAACAACAGATGCTGATCTCACATCATGTGCGGCATCATGACCCTTTAATGCACCTTTGATGTCACATTTCATTTACACATAATCAAACACAAAATAAAGAATTCAACTCCGCATTTACAAAAACATGAATTACTAACATAAAAAGGTCCCCTGAATTGCACTGAGTTTAGAACAGGGGTCACCAGACTGTGTCCTGGAGTCCTGCAGAGATTAGCTCCAGCTCACCTCAACACACCTGCCTGGAAGTCTGAAGAATACCAAGCAAGAGCTTGATTAGCTGCTTCAGGTGTGTTTTATTAGGGTTGGAGCTAACTCTGCTGGACTGAGTCTGGTGACCCCTGGTTTAGAACAACCCTGTACTGACAACCCCCACACACAAGAAAGAAAGAAAGAAAGAAAGAGAGAGAGAGAGAGAGAGAGAGAGAGAGAGAAAGAAAGAAAGAAAGAAAGAAAGAAAGAAAGAAGAAGAAAGAAAGAAAGAAAGAGAGAGAGAGAGAGAGAGAGAGAGAAAGAGAAAGAAAGAAAGAGAGAAAGAGAGAAAGAAAGAAAGAAAGAAAGAAAGAAAAAGAAAGAAAAGCAAATACTCACGTTGGACAGTAACATTAAATATCTTGTATGCAGGCCTAGTTCCTCCTCTAGAGATGGTTAGTTGATATTGTCCAGAGAGTCTGATTCTGGTGTTTCTGATGGTGAGAGAGCCAGTGATTGGATCCACCTGCAATCTCCCTCTGAATCTCTCATCATCAGTGACAAAAAATGAGGTGAAATTGTTCTTTCTCGCTATTTGAGATATTAAAGAGCCTTCAGGTCCAAACTTCCACAGTATGGTATGATCGTTGAGTATTTGAGTAAGATCGGTGTTTAGAGTGACAGGATCTCCCTCTATCACTGATATATCAGTCTCTGCACCAGACACACCTGGAAGAAGAAGAAGAGTTTACAGGTATAGATTAAACTGATACCACACCTGTAACCTCAGATTCAACAGCTGCTGGAAATACTAACAGATATGGGATTACTGATCAATCAACTACATTATTAAAGAGTTTGTCAAAAAGAAAAACAACTGTATGAATTAGGACAACACACAATAATTGTTCGAGTGTTTAAACCATATTACTACATACTGAATTATATCAAGAGCTATAAATCTAACTTTGTGATTTATGCTCTACTTGCTTTTGTTTTAAAGGACAGCTGAGAGAGACAGAAAAGTAAAAGATGGACAGATCTTTGAGCACCTAAAAACATACACTGTGCAACAGCTCTGAACATTTCCTGCACTACAAAAATACTTCTTCTGAATTGCCTCACTTTCTACTCTGCCAGAATAAATAAATAATTGATAAATAGTTTTAAAAGTTCAATAAATAATTGAATAAGATTTATCTTGTTTCACAGACTACATCTTGAATAAAGCTGTATGGCTTTACTGCATATACAATACACAGTACACTCATATTACAGACAAATAAATAAATATTCAATTTACAAAAAAACTGGTTCTACAGACAGATGCATGATGTTTAATATTAAAATACACAGAAAATAGGGTTGTTGACTAAAAGTCAAATTTCTTTATGCAAGAGAAACGCTTGGGGAAAGGTTTCAAAACCTATAGTTAAAATTTGAAACCGTTAATAAGTAAATGCCAGAAAATAATAACTTTCTTCTTTTTTTTTTAAACAAGTGAACCAGAAAAGAAAAAAAATGTATCAAAAATAAAACAATAAAACAAAAATTACTTTTAAATTAATTTATACATATCCAAAAGAGAAGTCATCAAATTTTAAAGATTTGTATAAGAGTTTTACCTCATTCTACTATTGAATAAAGTTTAGATTTAAACCATCTGCAGATTCTGCACTTGTGAACAAAAAGCTTCCGAAGACATGACAAGAAATACATATATCCCAACTCTTTGCTTTCAAGAAAAATACCAAACCGGACTACCTTTACATTAAGAGGTAGGAATTAAACATCCTGGGACATTTTTGCACTTCCCCCAAAAAAGCCTGCACCATATCACCAAAAAAACAAAAAAAGATCTAAAATATCAATACTTGTTTCACAACAAATAAATAAACACACACACACACACACACACACACAGAATTTACATCAAAATATATTTGAATCTTAAGAATTGGTTGGTAGGAAAATATTCACTTTGGATCCTGAAGCACACATCTTTAGTTTTAGTAAAAAGGGGAAGAGACAGACTTTTTTCTACTATTTTAAAATGCCAACCATATCAAAATCTTTAAACACTTAGCCTAGAATTCACATCTGATAGGATTTGGCTAATGATCCTGTAAAATTACATTTCTAGTAACTCCTCACAAAAATCATAAACTTCTGAGGAAAGCCTCCTCAGTTCTAGGGAAACTTCTTTAACTATTAATCTTAAAGCACCTGGAACGGCTCTAATTATTATTTTATAAATATAAACGGTACACTGCATTGGCATTCCTCGCAAAACTCTCTACGCAGCGAAACATTTACATTATCATCCAAAAACTGGGCAATACCCAAATCCATTAGGATTTCCATTCTCGAAAAATACAGGCTTTCTACCCAAACTTTATACATCTATTGTTCCAAACAGTACACCATTCATGCGTTCATTCACCCCCTCTTCACACTTTTTAATCATGTCATATTTTATTATTTAACGTTACTGACATTTATTTCCAGTATAGCGTTCCCAAAACGAAACCGAAAGTAACGTTAGATGAAACCATAACACTTACCGTCCACCAACAAAACGAACAGCAAGAGCAACATCGTGTTACGTATGTTTCTGTAAAAATAGAGTTTAATAGAATTCATCGATGGGGATTATTTATAAATATATATATTCGGTTCGTTGAATCTCGGTTGAGTTTGTCGCTCTGAGCCGCGCCCAAACCCACGTACACCGGTAAATAACTAAAATAGGCCACTTAACTGCAACTAAGATTTACCACAGATTTATATATCGTATAATCGTATGTTTATCAACGATTAAAGGATGCAGAAAGCGAAAAGCAATATATATCCAAAGAAGGAAATTAGAAATCGCAAAACAGTCGCTTGAAATGGCTGCTACTGCTTCTTCTTCTTCTTCTTCTTTGGATTTTTACGGCAGTTGGCATCCATAGTGTTGCATTACTGCCATCTATTGTCTCACTCAAGCTTACTCAATTTTTTTTTTTTTTTTTTTTTTTTTATTTTATTTAAACTCTTCTTTCCAGTCCAGTTCTCCTTAGAAAATTAAACAAATATCTCCGTCCTTGGTCATTATTTCCATATGTTACTATATTTTTAACATTATATTCTAATATACCTATTTCCCGTAGCTGATTCTTGAACTCTAGCCTTTCTAGAATATATTTCTTACATGATATAAAGATGTGATTAACTGTTTCCTCCTCCTGACATTCATCACATAATCCTGTTGGGTGTTTTCCTATAATATGAAGAGCTACTGCTTCTTCTTGACTTCCTCTTCTTCCTCTTCTTCTTCTTCTTCTTCTTCTTCTTCTTCGTTTAATGGCGGATGGCAAACCAGTTTTGGTGCATATTCCGCCACCTCCTGGAATGGAGTGAGGCATTGCTATCAGAAGAGAACAATTTTAACTTCCTTTTAACTTTATTGCTTTAAAAAAAAAATCTAATGAGGTTTATAACCTTTGTAAGAACTGCTTAGAATATTCAGCAAAGTTAAAGAGTTTATGCCAACAGAAATCAAGCTATTAAGAAATTAAATTAATTAACGTTTCCCTATCATCTGAAGTGATCCAAGAAGGTATCGCTGCAGCCCGGAGACCTCCAAGTGGGAGGAGCTTTTGCCGCAAGTGGGCGGGACTTTACAAATGGGCGGGGTTTAAGCGGAAATCTCACATCGCGCGAATGAGGATGGCAGGAAGTAGCGATACTAATGAAAAACAGATTTAGTGTTTTTCATTGTAGTTTACATTTTATTTATTACCAAGAGGTTGTAATATAGTTTTGTGACAACTGCAAACACTCAAGTATATTGCTTGGTATTTATTTTATAATTATATCAGTATCAAGAAAATGAATGTGTAATTTAGAGCAATAAAATGTTTGCTGTAATGTAAAAATTAAAATGTAATCACCACCCACCTTTATTGTATGTTTTTTTTCCCCCTTTGCATTGTCTTTGCATCACGGTCCAACTTAAGACACTCCTTTGTTTTTATCTCCAACTCAATCACAGGTAACACTCCACACCACTCGCAATAATTAAATCATTTACAAGTTACAAATTCTACATTTCTGTAGTCCATACTGATGAATGGTACAATGTGTTCTCTTTGTATATTTTAACCACTAATTAATATTTTTGGCTTGCATGCATTAAAACACAGCAAAATCCTGGATGGAAGGCTTCTAAATAGATCCACGTAGCTCGTCTTGTCTGCCCTTCCCAGCATAACCTGATAGATACACAAGAAGCACATTAAGTATATATACTTCTGCCATTAAAGTAATAGCTGACCCAAAAATTAAAATGGTCTCTTCATTTACTTCCCTCATGCCATCCTAGATGTATATGACTTTATTTCTCATGTTAAAACAGTTACAAAAGTTTCAAGAACAATTTCTCAGGTCAGTAGGTCCATGCCATGCAAGTGAATTGTGACTAGAACTTTTAAACCCAAAGAGATGGCATGAGGCCAAATAAATTATACTTTTTATTTTTTAATGATGTGTTCCTTTTAAATGTCACAACTAGACTATAAGCTAGAGTTTATCTACCACCAAAATGTGAAAATATAAAATGTGTAAATATGAAGCAGCAACTGTTTTGATAAATGTTTCTTGAGCATCAAATCAAAATATTAGAATGATTTCTGAAGGATCATGTGACACTGAAGATATGCTGAAAATTCAGCTTTGACATTAAAAAGTAAATTACATTAAAATATATAAATAGAAAAGAGTTATTGTAAAATATTATTACAATTTACAATATTACTGTTTCTACTGCATTTCTGAACAAATAAATGAAGGCTTGATGAGCATCAGACTTCAAAACCATTACAAAATCTGTCCAACCCCAAACTGTCCTGTTGAACAGATATTTAAGGAACCTGAGGTTGACAATACAAGTCTGATTTTTATCAGCATTGAAAAATTGTTTTACTTTTCTTGTTGTGAGCGATTGATCAGTGCATATTAAAAAAATTAAATTCTTTAGTTTCTAACTCTAAGTAAAATGAGTTCAAATTCAGTTTCATTTTCACCTTAAAAAAAAGTAAAGTGACATAGTATCATTGATTTACTCATTAAGGAGAAAAACAACAACAACAACAACAACAAAAGAGCAGTATGGTTTCAAACAGAACTAGCACACTGCTGCTGAATATCTGAACTGTTGAAAGACCTGTACAAGTGCATGTATCTGGCATCATTTAAACCAGAACCACAGATAGAGTCAAGAAAGAACAGTGGTCTTTGCTTTGGCTTCAGAATCTGAAACATGTCCTAAAAATACGTTTACTTACAAATTATTGCCTAAACAAACTTTACAATAAAGCAAAATCAAATTATTGAAACAGTGCAAAAAATTAAAAATAAAATTAAAAATGAAAAAATAACTGTTGACAAAAACATGAATATATTCTTTCCAATATGGAAGTAAAATGACATAAATGTTGCAAATGTCCACCTTTAAAGTATGAACATAATTTATCCACACAACCACCCACCCACACACTTTAGTCAAAAATCTTCAGACACAATAAAGTACACATCTTGATTCATAGAAAAAAAAAAGCTTACAGAAAAGTGATCCTTTGTGTTTGCAGAGAGAGGTCACCAGGTCACTGAAATGTGACTTCTGGCCACCCAGACTTGAACTTTCAGAATGTTTTTGTTTGTTTTTCCTACAATGACAAAATTAATTCTACACCTTACACTGTTGATATGTAGTGCATGTAGTGGACACTGCAGTTACCCTCATAGATCCATTGTTATGAGTATTAAATTGTAAAAAGAATTTGGTAATTAAACCAAATGTTTCAATGGCATTACATTATTTGGATTAACGTTACACGTAAAAATAGATAACATTTTAAAAATATAAGAGCAGGTTTTAAAACAATGACCAGGGCCCGGTTCCCCAAAACGTTCTTATCGCTAAGTAGTTCTTAACCTATTCCTTAACCTCTCTCTTAATGTTATGGCACGATTTCCGACACGTTCGTATGCTAAGTATATCTTCTGTAAGTCACACTTTCGTAAGGTTGGTCTGGACCATTCGTAAGCTCTCTCTTAGCGTTGTTTGAGCTCAAGACGCTAGTCGCCGCCACTTTGCAGCAGTCTTTAGAAATCAGCGCAGTGCAGTACAAATCAAACTATGGTATGTTGACAATGTTGTGGCTCAGCAATGATTTCATGTTACGGACATTGTAAGACTAATAATAAAATCTGTTCGCAATGGATACAGGCCTATTTATGAAGTTGACTTTATTTGGTATCAGAACTAATATGGTGGTAATTAGCCTAGGCTATTTCGTAATGTCATTAAAGCGTTTAAATTGGCAATCACTTTTGATAATTAAAATCTGGCAAACAATTTGGCTCTAAATGGCTAAGATCTATAAATGGGTAAGCATGGTGGTGTCCAGTAAGCGACCAACTATGGCAGGGATCCAACGTGTCCTTGTATTGAATCAAAGACGGCGCCGGCCGCGGAGCCGTTAAGTCCATGTCAATTTTTTTATTCGGCAAAACTTAAGCCCTTTTGACATTTTGCCTGACGTGCTATATTAAAAAAATTTCGCCTCCCAAGACAACTCATTGTGGAGCTGCTGGACCTTCTCAGACCTGCGCTTGCCAGGGTAACGCGGCGGAATTTTACTTTAAAATGGTCACACTGTCACCAGCGCCCTTCTGCGCCATGCAGGGATTACATCCGGCTGCCGGCAACACGTCAGGAGGTCCAGGAGGTGCACCAGGGCTGTCATGCCATTGTTGGCATCCCCAGAGTCTTGGGCCTGGTGGATGGCACACTCAACCCTATCGCCAATCCATCAGTGATTGATCAGGCATACATATCGCAAAAGGGATACGTGGTCATAAACGTGCAGGTTATAGTGGACCATAGGAGTGTGATCTCCGACCTGGTGGCAAGGTGGCCATTAGGGTTGCCAATCGTTCGGTATAATACGGAATCGTCCCGTATTTGACACATAAAAATCTTGTTCCATATTGAACTGATACGGAACGCACTTTGTTCCGTATTTTTGAGAATCAATTCTATGGCGGCATTTTAATGCCAATAATAACCGAGCACACAACTGATGCTTGCGCGCGTGGTAAATCACTTCCGCGAGAGGAAAACTAAATCGGACGCGAGGAAACGGGAGCCCGCGAGCTCATTTCAAACTCTCAAACTTTATTTAATGTAATTTAATGCATTGTTCATAGAGTAGATCTTTTCTAGATACTTGATTAACTGGAAGTCTTCTGATTATTAGTGACTGCAGTCTTGTGATGATAAGAGATACACATATGAACCCTTTTTACAGACTGTAATGATGCACACACACACACACACACACACACACACACACACACACACACACACACACATATAAAGCTAAATGAATGACAGTGAAGTGTTTAAAAAGTGTTTTATCTTTTAAATAGATACATCGTAATATTTGAAGGTTAGTTTAGTCTGTGTTCCTATAAAACACAGGTTTCATCAGGTTTGCATTTGATTTACAGTGTTACTAGTCATCTACTATCAAGACCAGTCCATTCACTATGATGTTTATGAAAATTGATTCCTGTTTATTGAAAAGAAACTTGTAATACATTCAATCCCAATGTATTAACTTATGTTCTTTTTGTTGCATTATTTCATTTTTTCCCTTTGTATTTGCAGGTCGTGTACATGAATGCAGCAAATAACAACCGGGCCTCGACATCATACCAATTATTCTCAGAAGCAGTCCAGAAATTTGGCATACTGTCAAGGCAAGTACAGTAAAGAAAAAAGCACTTTTTTTTTTTCTTTAAATCAGGGTCAAGGGAGACCAAGGACTGGAGGATGTACACAGATCGCCAGGTTCATGTTTTCTTCAAGAGGCACGGACCAACATAGTTTCATATCTGGTAAAAGTGTCCATAATCAAAGGTAAATAGATATGAGGTACGGTGACCCTGTTTTAGTTACCCTTTCACAACACTGCTGTTTATGTGTTAATCTAAGTGGATTTTTAATAATGTATTAAACTGATAAATCTTCAGGACATCAAAGAGCCATATCTAGACTGGGTCATAGCTGTTATTTTTTATTTTTTATTTATTTATTTTTTACCCCATATTTGTAGAAAAAAACCTGACAAAGCAAATCCCATTCTTTGACAGGGAAATTAGCACCAGTTGAATTCAGCAGGTGTTTGAGTGTCCTCAACCCATCCAAACTCATAGAGAATTAACATTCTTGAACAACTGCTCTGAAATCTAGCTTCTAGCTACTAGCTTCTCTAACCTTGTATTCTATTTTTTTATTATAGAATTAACAAAATGCAAAAAAGGCCTCTAACACTAGCTTGTTCTACTCTTTTTTTTTTTTCTATTCTAGCTGTTTTCTTTTTATTATATAATACATATTTTTTAAACTTGCTATGTGTACTGCGTTAAGCTAACTGTGACTTGTTATAGCACTTATGTATTATTGCTCTTTTGATGATTTTAATTTCTTCCACTGTCCTTATCTGTAAGCCACTTTGGATAAGTGTCTGCTAAATGACTAAATGTAAATATACATCTTCACAGGCATCATAAGAAGCTGCTATGTCAACATCTAAATTTAGCTCTTCAATATCTTAATGATTTAGCAGTTAAATACATAGTTAAAAATTCACTTGGACATACAGTATGTATGAACAGCAGTGTGGAGACAGAGTAAAGAAAGCAGGGTCTCCATACCTCATATCTCTCAGATTAGTACATCTTGTGTGTATCAGTAAAATGTGCCACAGCTGCTCTGGGCTTCGACTTCTGAGGAGAGTGCATGAAGAGTCCAGGCTTCTGCAAATGTGTCCAAGTCTGCCTGGATTCTTGGGAGAAAAGTGTACTGTACACTAAACAGGTCCTCAATAAGTCAAGCAGTCCTTCGGCCTCCAGCAAGTGCAGCATGTCTGAGTCCTTGATTCTGACATCACACCAAATGCATTCAATCCTATTAGAAACAGGTTTAAAAACAGATCAGTTATTTATTAATAATTGTAAGATATTTTCTTACATAAAAGTGACATTAAAAGCTACCTACAGATAACTAAAGTTACTAAATTTAGGACTAAATGAAATTTCAGACAACTGTACTTTACCTTTGATTATGGACACTTTTACCAGATATGAAACTATGTTAGTCTCTTGAAGAAAACATGAACCTGGTGATCTGTGTACATCCTCCAG
Source organism: allo-octoploid hybrid of Carassius auratus x Cyprinus carpio (assembly GCA_024542945.1). NCBI lineage: Eukaryota > Metazoa > Chordata > Actinopteri > Cypriniformes > allo-octoploid hybrid of Carassius auratus x Cyprinus carpio. The sequence continues at coordinate 852,666 of JANHFF010001134.1, forward strand.
TCCTTGGTCTCCCTTGACCCTGGTTTAAAGAAAAAAAAAAGTGCTTTTTTCTTTACTGTACTTGCCTTGACAGTATGCCAAATTTCTGAACTGCTTCTGAGAATAATTGCTATGATGTCGAGGCCCGGTTGTTATTTGCTGCATTCATGTACACGACCTGCAATTACAAAGGGAAAAAAATGAAATAATGCAACAAAAAGAACATAAGTTAATACATTGGGATTGAATGTATTACAAGTTTCTTTTCAATAAACAGGAATCAATTTTCATAAACATCATAGTGAATGGACTGGTCTTGATAGTAGATGACTAGTAACACTGTAAATCAAATGCAAACCTGATGAAACCTGTGTTTTATAGGAACACAGACTAAACTAACCTTCAAATATTACGATGTATCTATTTAAAAGATAAAACACTTTTTAAACACTTCACTGTCATTCATTTAGCTTTATATGTATGTGTGTGTGTGTGTGTGTGTGTGTGTGTTATTACAGCCTGTAAAAAGGGTTCATATGTGTATCTCTTATCATCACAAATAATCAGAAGACTTCCAGTTAATCAAGTATCTAGAAAAGATCTACTCTATGAACAATGCATTAAATTACATTAAATAAAGACAAAAATAAATAAAACAAGCAAATGAAATGATAACTCACATGTATCTGGTCCACTGATGAAGTCATGTGTCAAGTCAAGTGAATTATTAATCATCTTCTAACAGGTGTCCAATACTGACTTCAGGAAAAGGGGAATAACCAATGACATTTGAGATAACAACTAAAACAGCAAGCCCCGCCCCACGACTGACAAAAATAAAATTGTTCGCGCGAGCAGAGGAGAAGATCGAGCGCGAGGATGTGTGGAATGATCATGCGCGTGCGAGGGCTTGTATTGCGCGCAGAGGACATGTCACGCGCGCGCGAGAGTTTGAAATGAGCTCGCGGGCTCCCGTTTCCTCGCGTCCGATTTAGTTTTCCTCTTGTTGAAGTGATTTACCGCGCGCGCAAGCATCAGTTGTGTGCTCGGTTATTATTGGCATTAAAATGCCGCCATACAATTCAGTGCAAATCCATGACAGACGCACACATAGCTTCTAATATATGTCAGACTATGAAGAAAGACATTTGTAGGCTATGATAAGAAAAAAAACCCGACGGTGCGGTAGATAGGCCTACTAATTTATCCCGTTTGTCTATGATCAGCGTAGCATTTTTAACATCTTGGAACATCATCAGAGAATGCCCTTTTAATTGGTCGTTTCAGTCATTGTGAGTCACGTATCGTAGCAACGATGACGACAAGTTGTATTGCTTGAATGCAGTATTTTGAGTGCAATATTTTATATTTTCTTTATTAGCTGAGGAGATCGGTGAGTGGAGCAGGTGTCGCTCATTTCCAATCACTCCACCGGCCTCGCTCCGTTCCCACGCACGGCTCTCGGCCCCGCCCCACTCGTCACAGTTAACTATAATGGAAGTAAGTTATAATTATATAAAGATATTGGCACTACACTTCCTTAAAATGTTGTCTAATTAAATTAAAAATATTATTTTTTGCACTGGAAAGAACATTCTAGAAGTTTAATTCTATTGAATAAGTTTGCACAAGGCTACAGAAAACTGTTGTGTTTAGTTTTCTTCAAATGCAGTCTAAGCCGATGAGTTTTGAATGTTATATGTTGTAGCCTATTTGTTTAAGTTAAAAATAAAACGTATTATAAACTAAACAAATCCATGGTTCATTTTTGGCAAAGTGATCATGATAGTCTTTATATTTCACATCTATGTGGTTCAGTCTTGTATATTGATTAGGCCTACTTTGCTATTCTGTAAATTTATAGGCTTAATAAGTTGTATTATAATATGCTATAATGTATGAAATATATTTATCTAAATGTATCAATTAGTTTCCACAATATTCACCAGAAGTCATCATTTCAGGGGTTATTACACTGTTCCTTATTTCAATTTCAGAAAGTTGGCAACCCTAGTGGCCAGGCAGCACCCACGACAGTTTTGTCTGGGCCAATTCTGCCGTGGGTGAACAAGCGGAGAGAGAGGGGTTTGGTCAGAGCCTGTTCCTCGGGGATAGTGGATACCCTCTGAGAACATACTTATTCACACAAGTGGCACAACGGGATAAGGAGGGTGGATGATTAGCGAGGGATACCCGGTTCGTCTACCCGTCACAACATATCGTGTGAACATATTACTGACAATTTGATAATTTAATTAATAGTCTATATTTTACGGATAACTTGTTAAAATAAATGTTAGTGGAATAATTTGAGGAATGTTTCATTTGCATAGAACGTGTTGTGTTTTTTAACGCCGTAATGCACCATCGCGTGAAGTGGAAAATCGATTCCTGAGCAATCGATGCCAACTAATTCAGCACCTTCACTTGGGACAGCACCTTTGTAACGTGGAACATAAGAGGCAGCGTGTTACGAAGCTTCCTAAGGGACACTTCGGGGAACACACTTAGGAACATAAACAACTTTGGTAAGATATATCTTTCGAGTCTTCTTAGCGCGCTAAGAGTGAGCGTTATCGGGGAACCGGGACCAGCTTTGTTACAGTCAAGCATAATCAGTTAGGAGTTTTAACTTGAAGACTCATTCTTATGGAACACTGTACCAATTATATTAAAAGTTTGAATTTATCATTTAAATATCAGTGCAGTTATAATACATACATATTTTACGTAACATTAATCACAATACCTGCTTATGGTCTTCAGTGTCCATAATCTGAGCGTGGATCCTAGAAATGTTTTGCAGAAATATTTAGCAAAAAAAGGGTAAGACACAGTAAAGATGTAATTTGTCTGTGCTGCTAATGCTGCCTTCGCGTGCTCTCGGAATAATCCTAAATATGAGTTTCCTAGGTAAAAATTGCACATGAATGCCCTCCCATTTTCAAACTTGAATGCAATGAGCTCGTAATCACGATTTAACTACGTCAAGACTAAAACATCAACCACCAAGATACTGTACTTTTTCACAACTTGTAATACGTTGTACAAGTCTAAAAACTGTTTAACAAACTTACCCCTTCAAACTCATCTTTCTTGGCGCTGAAAAGCCTACGGAAGTAGAGTGCCGAAGTTATGACGTCACTTTGTAGGACAACCCGGAAGTTAGCGGCGCATGGGTTCCCTCGATCGAAAACATGATCGAAAAGCCTATGCATTTTCCCCATAGACTTTTGGAAAATCGCAAAAAATAAGATCTGTGTTCAACGAAGAGTTATGACCCTTACACGTTTTGTCTATCAAGATAATCTTTACAAGTTAATCCAAAATGTATACATTTTGAAGCCTAAATAAAGCCGTCAGATATAAAATGCTAACGGTAGGCTATAAACGGACTTTTTTTTTTTTTTTTTTTTTTTTATACATTTATTTAAACTTCAAACCATACAAAACAAAAAGACATACCACATAACAAACGACTATCTCACATTACATCTTCTTACAAAAAATCTGCGAAGGAAAAATCCTCCCTAACCAAAATGTAGTAAGCACCAGTTATTTAAACAAAATAGTTAGACCTTATCAGCTATAATGTATTTAAATTAATAAGTACATAAAACAATAACAACTTAACCAAGGAAAATCACTAAAAATAAATAAACTTAAGAACAATTCAAATTCCCTAACATAGGAGTTTATATCAACTGATATTCTGATATAAGTGAGAAGAAGTTGATAGCAGGGACTGTATCAATTTTCTTTAAGGATTTACAAAATAAAGAAAAGTCATTTTTTAATGCATTCACATTTGGAAGAGAGTTTGTGAAACGACATTTGTGGATATAGAATTTAACAAATAGTATTATATTATTTATCAAATATTCAACTTTTTTATTCTTCATTAAAAGTCCATATTTGATCCCATTCCAGGAAAAAAAATCTATTTGAATAGACTTAGAAATCAGCCAGTTATGTATTTCCTTCCACAAATTATCTACAATCTCACACTCAAAAAAAACATGTTCTGTTGATGGCTATAAACGGACTACAGCACACCATGGTCGTGGATCAACGTCATCATCAAGCTTCCTCAAACTTTATTTAAAAAACACGCTCGCTCATTATGATCTGTGCTGTGTATGAACACTTATCCACTTTTTCATGAGAAATATTGCCCATTCGTTTTTTTCCAAAAATGTTAGAAACTAATTTTGTTTATGCGTGCCTCTCTGAGATTTTTTATCTTTTGTTAATGTTTTATTTATTTGTTTATTATTTTGTTAGTTTATATAAACCTTAATATTATTTTCTTTGTGATTATTATGCCTGATCATTGTGCCCCAAATAAACTTTAAAGATTATCTTTCACTGTATTATGTTTGATTGTATGTTTGCATACCATTTGCTAATTCGCCAGAAAAAAACACGCTTTTACGATCTCAGAAGCACTAACGTTAGCTATGGCCGTATCAATTTCCAATCTTATGTCCTTTTTCTTAGACGATAGAAAAACCATAGATCGAGGAGAGAACCACTATAAATCTGGACATGTAGAACAGTGCAGCTTAGATGCTGGTTTACCTACTGGTATTCTAAGGGCCAGCATGAGAGACAAGGTTTATCGAGTCTCAGTAAGTAAAACTAGGGAGAGATAGAGGAGTTATAATAGTGTTCTATGTATTTAAGATAACTATACAAACAATCTCTGAACAAGCATAACACAGTTAAATCCCAAACATTTAATATAATAGTTGTAAATAATTATATATGTTGAATTTAAAGAGAATTGTCCAATAGCATCAATAAATGCTTATTATAATATATTATAATTAAACCATATATGTTCCCTAAATAAACCATATATACTCATTTTGTTCACATTTTCTATATACACAAGCCCCAATGTGAGAGCCAGTGTAGTAAATTTTATCTCACATTCACATTACTGTGAGCTGACTGGAGTTTAGTTACAATAGTTTAACATTTAATTTTTGGTATTTGTCAGACAGGCGACTTACAGTGCATTCAGGCGATACATATCAGCGTGTTCTCTGGGAATTGAACTCGCAACCTTTTGCACAGTTAACAAAATGCTCTAATCACTGAGCCACAGAAACCTTACAGCAAGAGTTGTAGTAAACATCTTTATTTTCATAAAATAAGTAAACTGAAAACAAACTATATACTAATTGCAAAAACTGATAATTCACATGGCAGGTCTCTACAGCGAAAGATGGCATTGTTGCTACACAATGTGAATGCCCACGTGGACAATACAAATGCATTTCCTCCTCTTCATCCATGGGTGGTGGAACATTTTTAGGCACATCAGCACTATCCTGTCTCGGGGAGTATGAATGATCTTCCAATATTTGTCCAGTGGAAACATAATTTGTGGATAAAAACAAAACAGGGACATTTTTTTTCTCCTGCAGGAAAATGACAGCTGCAGATGCGAGAATGGACACTGGGCTTCCGGTCAGCTCGTCTAAGGATAAATTAAAAATAAGCAATGTTAGTTTTATGGAAGTTACACCTTTACAGATTAAAATTACAAGGGAGGGGGATCACACAATAAAATATTTGTATTAAGTTAGAATGGAGTTTTTCAGCATTTACATTAATCTTCAATGATCTGTCAACGTTTATATAGCACATTAAATAGTTGACATTTTCTATTAAAATAACAAAGATTAATATCATTGTTACCTAATGCCTTAACTAATGCCGTTTATAAATACAATCATATTAATATAAGTGGGTAAAAGCCAAGTTCACAAATATCAGGGTGCAGGACCCACCCTTTCTATAATTTTATTCAAACAAGTTACAATAAAAGTCAATAAACCAGGTATTATTTTGAATATTTTAATTAAACACATTTCTCGACGTAACGTTAGCCTTTAATAAAACTGCAGAGGATCTAATCTATTAAACAGTGGCAAAGTAAACAAGCTTCTAGATATTTTAAGAGAAAGACAAAGGTATTTTAGCTGTTGATTTGGTTATGAAAAACGTTTATTCTTGCTAGCCTTTTTAACTCCATCTGACCGTCAAAGCGTGTTAAGCAACATGCACCATTAAAGTTTCGTCGTGGCCACATTAAGGCAGTAAATACGGTGTTCACATGGAAATCATCGTTGTGTGAGCTTACCCTTATGGCACGAACCCAGAAGCTGTGTCCCAAACTGAAGTGTGTGGACTCCGAAGTGCGGATGTGAAGTGCGATTGCGTCACAGCGTCACGACGTAAGCTGTCCCAAAATCAGAATGCGCACTTCGGCCCTGTCCCAAATGGCGCACTTAATGTGGACTCTCGGTCTCGTGGACTTAAATTGCGCGTGCTCGCCGAGTCTACGAGTCCGTAGGCCGTCCCATTCAGCATTTTAACACTCTGAAGTGTGCTCAGTAGCGCCCCCTTTGTACCCTTGAAGCGGTCTTCCGCATAGATGCAGGCTCCGCACACTTTAACTACCCAGGAATCCTTGCGAAATGCCAATCAGACAACGGATGGGAGGAGATTTCGCTCAAGAGCAATTGATGACATGGCTGAGAAGAAAATATTTAAGTGTAGGTATCATTACGGTTTTTATGACCTAGGTGGACATTTTAGCAGTTGTTACCTACAGTTTATACAAACATTATGGTCATCGACCAGTGGTTGATATCTCAAACATAATAATAGCGTGCTGAATAATACGATCGCACTATGATTCATTAAATAAATAGAACCGAATGTCAGGGTTTTACTGAGTCTTATGTAAACCTAGTATTTATATTTAAACCTGTAAATTCATCTGAAACTCACGCACATGTTTATTATGTGTTAAAATTGTAATCTTAGTTCAAATGGAACATAGGCAGCATATTCCCCGAACCTGCAGCTCCTGTCAAAAAACAACCAGACCGTTATTTCCGGCGTGACGATCGAGTCTGTCCCAAAAATACCTCTCAATGCGCCCTCGTGGACTCGCGCCAAGGGCCCTATAGGTCTGCACTACATGACGTCACCAAAGTGTGGACTCTGAGGAAGTCCACAAGTCCGGAGTGTGCCATTTGGGACAGGGCTTATGAAGACCGCATTTGAAGTGCGAATGCGTCACCGTGGCGCGACGAAGTCTGACGAGTTTCGAAAGCGACTTCAAATGCGCCCTTCATTTCCCATGAAAATGAAGTGTACATCTTATGGAAACTTCGCACTCTACCATATCCCAGAATCACTTGCGTGCAAATGACGAAGGTGTTTATATTCAGAGGCAGGTGAGAGTTCTGTGGAGGACTTCACATTGAAATGTAAGTATTGTGTTTTCATTTACTCAAATACCTAGCGAAAGTGTTTAAAGCCAGGTTTTTTTTAATATAAAGCCCACAAACAATAAGACAGCCACTATATAAGGCAATGGTCTTTCTCTTTGTTGTGTTTCTGTAGTGCAGTCATGCAAGAGATGTCTACAAATGTTTTAACCAAACTTTAGCACTTCAGTATTTTGTATAATGTCCTGCTGTGTCATATTTTCTAATGTTAAGATTGCAATCCTGTCTTTTTTCATAAGTGTTTTCATTTTCTTTTGTTTTAATACTATTCTTTTTTTTTTTTTTTTTTTGCAACATATTTTTATTGAAAACTGAATTGAGTTACATAGAATTGACAACTTTTACAATTTAGATTTTAAACAAAATAACAGAAAACAAGAAAAGAAAAAGACATAACCAAACCACCCCACCCCACCTCACCCCGGCTTACTTAAAATCATATACAAATATAAAGTATAACAGGATTTAGTCTGGTAAGACTTGCAAGTCTGCAAAATATGATAGAAAAGGCTGCCAGATATAAAAAAACTTGTCAGTGTTTCCTTTCATTGCGTACTTGATTTTCTCAAGTTTTAAGAAATGCATAGCATCAGTAAGCCACTGTGAAACTGATGGAGGATTTGGAGATTTCCACTGTAAGAGAATTCGACGTCTGGCCAATAAAGATGTGAATTTGAGAATTTCTTTCTGTGCCCAATTAAATTGATCTGATTTGTCTGGGGTCCCAAAAATAGCAATTAAGGGGCAAGGTTGAAGGTGTATTCCTATTATAATTGAAATTATGTTGAAGAAACCAGACCAAAAATCGTGTAACCGTGGACAAAGAAAAAACATGTGGCTCAAATGACAACATGGGTTAAGACATCGTTCACATTTATCTTCTACTCCAGGGAAAATTGTAGATAATCTTGCTTTGGAGAAATGGACCCTGTGTACAACCTTGAAATGAATCAGTACAAGACGTGCACAAGATGATACAGTACTCAGTCTATCAATGACCTCTTGCCACCAGTCCTCACTGAATTGTTGTCCCAGTTCCTCCTCCCAAGCTGTCTTTGTTTTTGAGTTTGAGTGGTTACAAAGATCCAGAATACAATTGTAAATTTCTGAGACAATCCCTCTTTGTTGTGGCTTAAAGTCAAGCAATCTATCCCATGGTTGTTGAGGAGGTAAGAAGGGAAAATTAGAAAAACTTTTTGAAAAAAAGTGCCTAACTTGAATGTACCTAAAGAAATGGTTCACAGGTAATCCATACAATGATGACACATTGGTAAAACTTCCAAAGATACCACTGGAATACAAATCAGCAAAACAACGTATACCTTTGCTATGCCATATTAAAAAAGTAGACTCAAGAGATGAGGGAGGGAACAAATGATTCTTACACAGTGGACCAACTGGAGATGATGTTACAAATTTGAAATGTTTCCTGAATTGATACCAAACTTTTAAAGTGTTAAGCACCACAGGGTTTTTAACATAAAGCGAAATTTTGGTTGGAAGAGAGGAATATATGAGGGCAGATATAGAGGATTTCGGACCGCAAGAAAGGGCTTCCAATTTGCACCAAGGTAAATAAGGAAACTCATTCCAGCATCGTATTTTATGAATATGAATAGCCCAGTAGTAAAATTGGAAATTCGGTAGAGCAAGACCACCACCAAACTTACATTGCTGAAGTAATGACCTGCGAACCCGTGGAGGCTTCGCGCACCATATAAAGGAACTTATCATTTTGTCTAAGGAGTCAAAGAAATATTTAGGTAAAAATAAAGGAATTGATTGAAACAAAAAAAGAAATTTATGTAAAACATTCATTTTAATAACATTGATCTTCCCAATAAGGGAAAGAGGTAGATTATTCCATCTCTGGAGATCAGATTTAATTTTGGCCAAAAGCGGGGAAAAGTTAGCAGACAGAAGACCGGAAAATGTCCGAGTCAGATTAATACCAAGATATTTGAAGCCAGAGTGACTGATATTAAAGGGCAAGTCAGTTTGTTGAAGTAATAAACCCGCTGTATTAATAGGGTAACATTCGCTCTTTTGTAAATTTATTTTATATCCAGAGAAAGAACTAAACACTTTAAGAGTGGACAAAATGGTAGGAAGACAGGATACTGGGTCGGATACATATAACAATAAATCGTCCGCGTATAAAGATAAACGATGTTCAATGTCATTGCGAAAAACACCTTTAAAACAGGTAGAGGATCGTAACATAATGGAGAGCAGTTCAATAGCCAAGGCAAACAAAGATAGTGACAGGGGACAACCCTGACGCGTCCCTCGTTCTAATGAAAAATATTCAGAGCGGATGTCATTTGTTTGAACACAAGCTTGTGGTGATGTATATAATAATCTCACCCAATTTATAAATTTATCTCCAAAGCCAAATTTTTTTAATACGGCGAATAAATATCCCCACTCTACCCTGTCAAAAGCCTTCTCAGCATCTAATGATATTACAAGCTCAGGTAAATCTGTTGTTTGGGACGAATAAATTATGTTTAATAAAGTACGAATATTATAAAATAAATAGCGTCCTTTAATAAAGCCATTCTGTTCTTCAGAAATAATACTAGGCAAAACCTTTTCCAAACAAAGAGCAATAGTCTTAGCCAATACCTTTACATCAACATTTAGTAAGGAAAGAGGTCTATAAGAGCCACAGAGGTTAGGGTCTTTGTCAGGCTTTAAGAGAAGAGATATTGATGCTTGAGTAAGTGTGGGAGGTAGTAAACCTCCAAGGATCCACCAAACCACTCTGAGTCATGAAATCAGCGAAGGATCTGGACATAGAAGATTGGGATATTGTGCGGGGACTAGATCTGTCTAACACTGGGTCAAACATGCAATTCAGATCACCTCCAAAAATCAACAAATGGGTGTTTAAATGAGGTATGCTGCTAAGTAGTCTATTGGCAAAATCAACATCATCAAAATTAGGTGCATAAACATTAACAAGCAACACCTTGGTCTGCATTAATGTGCCTGCCACTATGAGATATCTGCCATTTTTATCTGCAATAACCTCACTAGATAGAAATTTAACTTTTTTACCAATTAAAATAGCAACTCCTCTGGCTTTGGAGTTAAAATTGGAATGGTAGATCTGACCTATCCAGGAAGACCGGAGCCTATGATGGTCTTTAAGTCTAAGATGGGTTTCCTGCAAAAACACAATGTCAGCGCTAAGCCGCTTCAGATGGGTAAAAACCCTGGATCTTTTAACAGGATTGCTCATACCTCGTATATTCCAAGTGAGAAAACGAATTGGCTTGCCCGTATTAGGATTCAAATTAACATTAGCAGAACACATTTAGAATAAGTAAGAAAACCAAAAAGCCAGGGTGAGTGCCCTCCCCAAATTCCCACCCATACACATACATAACCCCATGTACCCACATACACCAAAACAAAGTCTCCATAAGGGAGACAGCAGTGCAAAACCGGGAAAAACTGTCGCCACAACAGTGACAACTCGGAGAATCACTTAAGGTAAACCTAAGAGACACTCCCACAGAATCAGTTGGCATTAAGGTTCAGCTAATACTGATATACCCCATAACGGGTCGATCTAACAGTAATAAGATCTCAAGTGCGTTTGCTAACTAGGCCTAATTTAAATTGTAAAGAGGAAATATAAACACTTGGTTCATCGTAACTAAACTTATATTATAAACATAACATTGAGCTAAAGTAGAGCGTTATTACACCTCGATTTAAATTCACCGAAGAAATTATAAAAAGAGATGAAGAAATCTCAAATTAAGAAATAAACAGGCCTAACCTAGCGTTAAATATATAAACCCAGAATGTAAACAATATTCGAATGTAAACTGAAGGCATGATATGACTGTAAGATGCCACTTGTAAATATTACCCACTGTTCATCTTCTCGACATAAGCTTTAGCATCGTCCGCTGAAACAAAGTCCTTTTCCACACCTCCATAGGTGATCCGCAGCCGGGCCGGGTAGAAAAGACCGTAGCGGACCCCCTCAACGCCTCGCAGGTGCTTCCTAACTTCGTTGAAGGCAGCCCTGGCTCGGGCCACCTTGGCAGTGTGATCGGGGAAAATACTAATCCTCACGTTCCCCGCACCGAACCGTTGGCCCTCTCTTGCGCGTCGCAAAACATCTGCACAATCAGTGTAGTAGTGGAATCTGGCGATAATGGGACGAGGTCGCTCATCTGGTCTGGGCCTCGGCTGGGCTGATCTGTGTGCTCTGTCTAATAGCGGCTCTTTATCCAACTTCAGTACGTCCTTTAGCAGGGCAGCTACCGCGGTAGTGTTAACAACCGTGTCCTCAGAAACACCAACGATTCTTATGTTTTGGCGACGTGATCTAGATTCGAGGTCCTCGCACTTATTCTCCAACTTAGAAAACTCGGAACTTAAGCGTTCATATTTGCACTTCAGATCAACAATGTCGTCAGTACATGACGAAAGGGATACCTCCACTTCACCCACAGTACCTTTGAGTGAGGCTAACTCAGCATCCGCAGCTGCTTTATCGTTTGCCAGTTGGGTTTTTACGGCTTGCAAGTCCGCTCTGATTGTAGATAGGTCGTCTCCCAGTGCCGCCCGGAGTTCGGTTTTAAAAATCTCCGCAATATCTTGTCTCAAACACGTTAGCAGTTCGAGCTTCAAAGCGGCCGTATCTGTAACGTTAACTTGAGCGTCAGGCCTGGGCGAGGTCGAGCCGCAAGGCGGAGACGAACCACCCGCAACCGAGGGTGTCACCTGTGAATCAGGCCTCTGATGATGGGTTGAAGCACGAAGTTTAGTATTCCTTCCAGACATTGTGACTCTTTCAAACTAAATGCTAACAAGCACTTGGGTATCTGTTTTAAAAGATTTGCACCAAAAAAAACCGCTGATAAATAACGATTTGGTCGAATATCTGCGGGAGCCTCTAAACACACGTCCTACTCCATTGGTTGCTCCTTTGGTTGCTCCTTTTAATACTATTCTGGAGAAAGTGAGCATGTGTTTTTGTTGTTAACAGGCATGGTTTATTTGTGAAGTGTCCTGAGACATCAAACTCAAACAAATACATTCTTCATTAGCCAAGAGAAAACAGTGGAAAAAAATGAGTACATTACAGTTTTTCCAATATATTTTTTAAATGTCATATTGTCAATGAAACAGTTTATTTTTGTGACGCAAGTTAAAAATGAAATACATAAATTGCATACATTATTCATTTTTTGTGTGTAATTTATTCGTAAATAAGCCTGAGTACTTTCTGTACATTTTGTATTTTTGTTTTGCATATTCACATGTGTAAATAAAAGAAAAGTGCTTATGTACATTATTTTTTTTTTTATGTAGCTTATAATTTTTTTCACAAAACATTCTTTATATGTTTATTTGTTTGTCCTGTAAATTATTTTTTACACATTAAAACAAATTGTTCTATACATAATAGAAAGTACTTTTTACAACCATTTACAACATAGCTTAGGTTTAACATCAGAAAAACAACATCAGTTTGAGCCCAGCCCTGCCTCCATGTGTTCTGGCCAGCACCTCCTCAGAGACTCGGATGATAATGTGGTGACAGTGGAACGAGGCACATGTCAAACACTCTGGAGACCATCTGTATGATGTACCGCTGGCAGACAGAAGAGAAACACCAGGGTCTGGACTGTGTCACACCATCACTGTTGCCGTTCACTTTTCAGTAGATCCAGCAGCACTGTCAGGGCCTCCCTGCTCAGAACAAAACCATTAAACACCTGTCCAGCGCTGGCACATTCAGCTTTGTCCTGCAGTACAGGGGTCTGGTCTGATTTAGGGAAAGAAGGAAAAGAGAAATTGTTTAGAGCTATGACAACGTAATTAGTACAAGAAATATTGACATACTTTAGTAAACTACTATTAGTAACTACCGATACCATATTGGGGAAAAACTACTACTCATATTTAAAACCTTAGCTGAAGGGATAGTTCACCAAAAATATAAATTACAAACCTGGAGCAACTGAAGGGCGAGTAAATGATTACACAATTTTAATTTTTGGCTGAGCTATCCTTTAAGTAAAAGTATTATCTTGCATACTCTAATATACTTAAGGTATAGAGAGTAAAAGTAAAGGTATGTGCATTGTGCAGTATTGTCTTGAAAAAAAAGAATTTGTCAGGATGGTTTTACATTAATAATACTGCTGCACTTCTGTGTATGTTGCAGTTTACTTCTAAATATGTTCAAGGTTATTAAATTTAAAGTTGCTGGACATTAAGCTGTGTTACTATGCTCTATTTTTTAAAATACAGTTTTATTTTTATGGTTAACTGCCTAAAAAAATACGGGTTGCAAACCTGTCTACATATGGTCAAGACAATAAACTACGTAAAATTGCACCTTTGTAAGATATCAGTCAGCATTTGAACTGCTATGTGTGTATTTTGTAGTTTTTCGAATGTATCATTACATTATTCAAGTAAGCTCCAAGCCAGTACCTGCATTTAAAGTTGTAATCAGACAAAGATCGCAGCAAACCAGTGTAACTTACCTGGCCTCGGTCTTGGCTAAAGGTTCATCACCGTCTCCTCCATTATGAGTAAATCATAAAAACATCTCGGTTACGTATGTAACCACGGTTCCCTGAATAGGGAACGAGATGCTGCGGTGACGTCACCGTATGGGAACACCTTTCGGTGTGACAAATGTCTGAAGCCCTATACCATCCCACCAATCCTATTGGCCAAATAGCGCTTGGCACCGCCCTACGCATGCGTACGCATCGTATACCTGAGTGCCGCGCGCTATTTCGCTCAGATTTCATGAACTGAAGAAGAACGCTATCAAGGTATGGAACGGCCGGGACCGCAGCATCTCGTTCCCTATTCAGGGAACCGTGGTTACATATGTAACCGAGATGTTCCCTTTCATAGGTCACTTCGATGCTGCGGTGACGTCACCGTATGGAAACCCTATACCATAACGCCTGACGTACCTGATAGCTGGGATCCAAGGAAGCATCTGCTCAAGCGGAGAGAACCCGGGAGCCAGGAGCCGTCCTCACATCCAGACTGTAAAACTTGATAAAAGTGCTCGGTGAGGACCATCCTGCTGCAGCCACAGATATCATCCATAGAAGATCCACTGAGAAAAGCCTGTGAAGAAGCCACTGCTCTTGTGGAATGAGCTCTAACTCCTAAGGGCGAAGCGAGTCCGCGCGCCTCATAGGCTAAAGATATTGCCTCCACCAACCAACGGGACATGCGTTGCTTTGTGACAGCATGGCCTCTATTCTTGTGTCCAAAACAGACAAACAGCTGGTCAGACTCACTCCATGGGGCTGTTCGATCAACATAAGTCTTCAGCGCTCTGACGGGGCAAAGACTCAGATCTCCTAACCCCGCCTCTGCAGGGGGTAAAGCCTCCAAGACCACTTGCTGAAAGTGAAAAGGGTTCGAGGCGACCTTAGGGACATAATTAGGCCTCGGTCGCAGCAATACTTTCACAGAGCCTGGTGCAAAGTCCATGCACGAGGGCGAAACAGAAAGAGCCTGTAAATCCCCAACTCTCTTGAAGGAGGATAAAGCCACAAGAAGAACTGTCTTTAAAGTCAGGATTTTATCCGGTATAGTTTCCAAGGGCTCAAACGGATGCCCTGATAGACCTTGCAACACAATGGATAAATCCCATGAAGGAACTCGCACAGGGCGGAAAGGCCTCAGCCGTCGCGAACCCTGTATAAAACGAGAGACCAGCGGATGACGGCCCACTGAAGCACCATCTATATATACGTGGTTAGCTGAAATGGCTGCCACGTAAACTTTCAGAGTGGCTGGCATTACTCCATCAGAGAAACGGTCTTGAAGGAACTCCAGTACTGAAGCCACTGGGCAGTAAACCGGATCCATATTACGAATTCCACACCAGGCCGTAAACAGTTTCCATTTGAAAGCATATAAGCGTCTCGGATAAGCTGCCCTAGAATTCATTATAGTCTTGGTGGTTTCAACAGAAAGGCCGGGACATATTAACCCACTCCGCTCAGAGGCCACGCCCACGACTTCCATAGATCTGGCCTTGGGCGCCAAATCATCCCTCGTGCTTGCGATAGTAAGTCCTGTCTGAGGGGAATCTCCCACGGAGAGCCCGCTAGCAGACTGACCAGATCCGCAAACCACGGCTGTGTGGGCCACCACGGAGCCACCAGCAGCAGCTGCTCCACTCTGTCCAGCCGTATCCTGGATAACACCGCTGGAATTAGTCGAATTGAGGGAAAAGCATATAAGCTGGTCCTGGGCCAATCGTGAGCTAACGCATCCAAGCCTAGGGGCGATGGAGGGCATAGGGAGAACCACAGCGGGCAATGCGTAGTCATGCTCAACGCGAATAAGTCCACTCTTGCTTCTCCAAATATTTGCCATAAAAGGCTCACCGTTTGGGGATGCAACCTCCATTCCCCTTGTTCCAGAGTCTGTCTGGATAGCAAATCCGCTCCGAAGTTCAAACGTC
The DNA here is from genome assembly GCA_024542945.1 of allo-octoploid hybrid of Carassius auratus x Cyprinus carpio. Classification (NCBI taxonomy): domain Eukaryota; kingdom Metazoa; phylum Chordata; class Actinopteri; order Cypriniformes; species allo-octoploid hybrid of Carassius auratus x Cyprinus carpio. The sequence goes on from JANHFF010001134.1 coordinate 868,440, forward strand.
CAGGGACATGAACCGCTCGGATCGACAGAAATCTGTTCTGAGACCAAAGAAGAATATTTCTCGCCAGCCTGCACAGGGTGCGAGAGCGTAATCCTCCTTGATGATTCAGATACGACACAACCACTATGTTGTCTGACCTGAGTAGTACATGGCGGCTGATCAGCAGATTCGAGAAATACTGGAGAGCTAGAAAATCCGCCAGTAATTCCAACCTGTTTATATGCCAACCGCGTTGTGTCGCCGTCCATACTCCGTGAGCTGGGCGCCCTTGACAAACAGCTCCCCAACCGGTCAAAGACGCGTCCGTCGTGACAGTCTCTCGGGAAGCACAAATCCCCAGCCGAACTCCAGCTAGAAGGAATTTGGTTGACATCCACTGTCTTATTGACATACACCTCCGTGTCACCGAAATCGTCCGATGCGGAAAACAACGGGGTGAAATGTTTCGGCTTTTCGTCCACCACTGAAATGAAGTAAGCCCAGACGGATTACAGGGGATGCTGCTGCCATTAGACCTAAAAGTCTGAGGCACAAACTCACCGTCACTGTGCGACCTACTTTGAAGTGACGCACGCATGACATGAGAGACTGAACGCGCGGGAGAGATAGTCTTGCTGTCATCGCGCGAGAGTCCAAGTCTATACCCAGAAAGGTTATCCATTGAGAGGGAATTAAAACACTCTTCTGAAAATTCGTGCATAAGCCCAGGCTGTTTAGATGATTCAGGACAAGATCCCGATGAGAGTGTGCTTGAGTCTGCGATTGTGCTAACACCAGCCAATCGTCTAAGTAATTCAACACGCGAACGCCCTGGAGCCGCAACGGGGCCAGAGCTGCGTCCATGCATTTCGAAAAAGTTCGGGGAGCCAGGGTTAAGCCAAAGGGAAGAACGCGGTATTGATACGCTTTGCCCTCTAAAGCGAATCTGAGGAACTTCCTGTGTCTCTTGATGATCTGAATATGAAAATATGCATCCTTCAGATCGTTCGTGACAAACCAGTTGTTTGGTTGAATCTGAGACAAAATAGACTTTACCGTTAACATCTTGAATTTGCTCGTCCTGAGTGCAAGATTCAAATGGCGTAGATCCAATATGGGTCGCAAACCGACCCCCTTTTTTTTCTACAACAAAATAGCGGCTGTAAAAACCTGACTCCATCTGAGAGGGGTGTACTTCTTCTATAGCCCCTTTGCTCAGCAGAGCTGACATCTCTTGCCGCAGCACCACGATTTCCTTTGGCTTCACAACCGTGGGAAGAATTCCGCGGAAAGGAGGCGGGCCTTTTCGAAACTGAATGGTGTATCCATGACGAATTGTCCGTAACACCCATTGTGAAATGCCGGGCAAGTGTTCCCATGCGGCCCAAAATAACGTCAGTGGTTTCAAGATTTCTGCCTTCTGCAATGTTTTCATATGCGTTAAAATGTCCGGGCACGGAAGGCTCACGGCGTCCGTAAGCAGGGGAAGCGCATGCGTCAAAGTCGTTGCGTTTCGTTGTGTATAATCCTGAAGCGTGTCCACGGCAGGAATTAATCCAACATGATGAACATCGGGCTCCGCCACTAGCGAAAACGCGGCAGCTGTGTGAGCTGTCATAAACGGGCCATCTTTGCCAGACCCTTGGGCCGTCCCTCGGATTCTGAAGGCTGAATTGCGCAGAGTGTCTGAGGGAACGCCCGACATGGTAGCTCGATCCAATGCTGCTCGAAGCGCCCTTTGCGGCGAGACAGTCAATGTTTGAGCAAGGGGACTGCAATGAGAAGGTTGGATGCGCAAAAACGGTCCAACAGCACTCTCTAGTGGAGGGCACAGTCCCTGGCAAGCAGCGAGAATATCAGGAGCTGCTGTTAGGGGCCCGAGAACGAGAGGCATTAGCCGTCGAGCTCAGGTCTAACCTTTTCCGCTGTCGCTGGCGAGCCCAATCTTTACGAGGGGGCGCCATAGGTGAAGGCTCTTCTCGTGAGGCAACCCGTTGGCGGTGAGAGGAGGTTGAGCGAGACCGCGTGGGCGCCTGCCGCCGTTCAATCTCCCTGGGCCAAACAAACCGTCCTTAGAAACAGGGGCGTCCATGAGAAAAGATTTGTCCTTTTCTTTGATGTCGGTGAGATTAATTAAAGAGATGGCGCTCAACTGTGATCAATCCAGCCATAGAACGGCCCACTGCTCGAGCAGTATGTTTGGTAGCGCGTAGCGTTGCTCCGTTGCTCGCTGCAGCTCTTTCACAGCCTTGGGTGTGATACCTTCCCCCTCGTCGAGTTCCTTTAAGAGCTCCGCTTGGTAGGCCTGGAGGACCGCCATAGAGTGGAGCGATGCGGCCGCCTGGCCTGCAGCCATGTAGGATTTCCCGACGAGGCTTGACGTGACTCAACACGCCTTTGAAGGAAGAAGGGGACGAGACTTCCATGCCGTGGCCGAATTAGGCGCGAGATGTTAGGCGAGAGTCTCTTCCACCGGAGGCATCGCTGCATAGCCACGGTTCGCCATGTCAGAAATGGTGGCGAAATCCGCAGCCACAGCGTTAGTAATGCGCGCCGAGTAAGGCTGTTTCCAGGACCTCGAAACCTACTGGTGGAGGTCAGGGAAAAAAGGCAAGGGCCTACGGGGCTGCGCAGGTGTACGACTAGTTAGAAAACGGTCGTCCAGCTTCGATGAAGGTTGGGCCTCGGCCTTCTCAACCTCCCAATCCAGTCCCAGCTTACCCACCGCGCGAGAAACCACGTCCAACAGCTTGCTGTAGGAGGGGAAAACACGCTTCTCCTGTCCGCTAGGAGGGAGAGGGCTGCCAGCATCAGCCATGAAGTCCTCAGATGAGGCCGCGGTGGATAAGACGTCATCGTCATACTGTCCACAACCGAAGGAGATAGCATCGTATGCCTCCGGGGTGGGCTGTAAACCCTCATTTGAAAAAATGACGGGTTCGACAAAGCTCGCTTCCTGCACTTGGGTAGGGGAGAGCGAGCGACGTGGAGAAAACTCCAGCGCAGCGCTGTCCTCGTAGTCTATGTCGCACATGTCTCCCCAAGCCATCGCCTCGTGCGGTGCCTCGGCAGCCGCAGAAGTGACACGGCGGGGGTTGGACGCGGGGGCGACCTTAGAAAATACTTCTACCCTCGAGCGCAGTACTTTAAGCCGCAGGCTATCACAATGGGGGCAAGAAGAAAGGCCACTAAGCGCTGCCTGTGCGTGATGTAAGCCCAAGCACACTACGCACCTTTCATGAGTGTCTCCCTCCGTGATGAACCTGGTACACGGTTCCTTACATTTCCGAAAACTCATCGCGTCCGCGAAGAGGAGTTAACACTGCTCGAAGAAAACTGCTGAGAACGCGAGATTATTCCTAGGGCACAGATGATTCGCTTTCCTGAAGGAAATGAAATCTGAGCAAAATAGCGCGCGGCACTCAGGTATACGATGCGTACGCATGCGTAGGGCGGTGCCAAGCGCTATTTGGCCAATAGGATTGGCGGGATGGTATAGGGCTTCAGACATTCGTCACACCGCTGGGTAACATCGGACGGAAAACGGTAAAACGAGCATCTTTTATTCGACGACTTGTGGTTGCATCTCGGGACAAAACAAAACACCATTGTCGAACTACAGTCTCTCTGTGTACAACAATATTTGGAAAAACTACAATTTGAAAAGACTAAATATATAACATTATGTATATTAACTGAAAGGTAAACTTCTAAGAACGTGAGGCTGAAACGCGGGCTAGTGAGAGATTTCCTGTTTTTCATTATGACGTCTAAAGTCCCCGCCAAAAGATGTAGTCCCTTTTAGCCATAGACAGTAAAAGAAATGGACACAGACAAGTGAAGTCAATTAGAAGCACACACTTCCTGGTGGTCGAGCGTACTGCGCAGACTCAAACTGAGCTTGATGACGTAAATGTCACGTGAGCAACCTGTCTGACAATTGTAAGTCTTCTAATCGCTGTGCCAAGAGAAATCTGAATCACCCACCAAATCTTGCAGACGTTGTTGAATAATTTTGTCCCGTGTCTTTTATGGACTCTCTATGGGCTTCTCCCTTGACTTCATGCCTCCACGTCCCCCCGATAGCCTCATAGACAGTAAAAGATTGCCTGCGACCTTCTCCTCCTGTCCATACGGTAATTTCTCTACTGTGCGACAGAGAGTCGCAGGTTATGACGCAATCGTTAGCCTATTTTTACAAAAACTGCTTCTACGGGGCCATAACGTAAGATACAAGGTAATGGAGCCTTTTATACATTTTTGTGTTTCTTTAGAAATAATGAATGGACAAATGGAGTCTTTAAACGCCTCAGATGTAAAGTTATTCGCTGTCAAAGTGACTCCAAAATGAATGGGAGTCAATGGAATGCTAACAGCAGGTGGGGGTCCGCTAGCCAATGGGAGCGCCCAGGGATGCTTCAATAAAATATGAAACCCTGCCCCCCTGCTTTTAGCAACTTCTTCTTCTTCTTCTTCTTTGGCTGCTTAACGGTGGATGCGGACTAACTTAGCGCACTACCGCCACCCTCCATATAAATTTTGCCTGATCATCACTATGGCTTACATCTTTGGAAATAATGTAGCCTGCAAGCTACCAAACAAAAAAATAAAAAATAAATAAACCCGCCCCTATATTCTATCATTGAGTCCGGTGTGCTTTAAAAATTCAAACATATATTTTATTACTCTATGATCGGAAGCCTTAGACAAAATATCTCTAAAGATAAAACTTTCCCCACTGTCCCCTATTTTCCTTTTAATTAAAAACCTTTCTCTATTAAATTTCCTACACATCATAAAGACATGTTCCACTGTTTCTGGCACATTACAAATCTCACAGTTTCCTGAATTATGTTTTCCTATCAGCTGTAACGTTTTGTTTAGTCCGGTGTGCCCTATTCTCATTCTTGTAAAAATTGCCTCTTCTCTTCGACATCTTATTGTCTGACGACCCTGACCAACCTCAGGATTTACAATGTAAAAGCCCCTCCCTTTATCTCCCCTATCCCATTTATCTTGCCACAACTTTTTAACATGTTTTTTAATCATTGACTTAGCCTCTGATTTTGATATTTTACACTGAATAGACACATTTGTCGCTTTCAAAGCCTGTTTAGCAAACTTGTCTGCCAACTCATTACCAGCCATACCTACATGAGCCGGAACCCAAACAAACTTTACATGTGTCCCCCCATTTTGAATACTATGAAGCAAAGTCAATATCTCACACACAATATCATACCTTTCACTTGAGTTACCAGATTTAAAATTTTCCAAGGCTGACAACGAATCTGAACATACAACTACTCTTAGTGGTTTAATTTGCTTTACCCACTGCAACGCCATTACAATTGCTATCAGCTCTGCTGTGTACACTGATAGGTGATCCGAAACTCTTGCAGAAAACTTAATATCAAACTCTGGTATCACATATGCGATTGCCACTTTCCCTGTATCTGGTTGCTTTGACCCATCAGTAAAGATTTGCACGTACCCATAATAGTTATCCACATACCTCATAGCCATTTGTCCACTATCCCCCTTAAAATTTTTAATCTTTTCATGCAAGGTTATATCAGCGTCTGGTACCAGTAGCATCCACGGTGGGTGCGGTGGATAGACTACAGATGGACTAAATTCAAAATTTTCTACAGCAGCTTTACCTTTTCATGTATACTTGCACTAAACGACTCTCTTTTACTTTTTGCCTGCTCCCATGTTGAAATGAGGACACTTTTAGTTGGATGGTCTTCCACATGCCCCTTTAAATGAACATAATATGACAATGACATTTGCAGTCGCCTCAACTCAAATGGCAGTTCACCTACTTCAACCTGAAGCGCTGATATAGGGGAGGTTCTCATTGCTCCTGAACATATCCTGAGGGCCGAACCCTGAATAACATCAAGCTTCTTTAACTCTGACTTTGCAGCAGACCCATAAGCCATGCAACCGTAGTCAACAATAGACCTAATTAATCCAACATATAATCTTTTCATTGAAGTCATATCTGCTCCCCACTCCTTATTGCACAAGCAATGTTAATGACTTTTTTACATTTGTCAACTACCTTTTCAATATGATTATGCCATGTAAGCTTAGAATCAAAATGCATACCTAAAAATCTCATACAATTTACTCTTTCTAAATCTCTACCATACAATTGAAATTTAAACCTTTCTTCAATTTTTTTAAATGAGAAAAATACTACCTTAGTTTTCTCAACAGAGAATCTGAATCCCCATTTCCCAGCCCATTCTTCAACAGAGTCGATAGCTTTGTAGCGTATCAGGCCTGAACCAGACAAATTAAAGATTCGATCGTGAGCCTGGTTGAAACATGAGCCGAATTCCACAGAAAGGCAACAGGATGTTGTAAATCAACTCCTAGCACCACAGTCTGAAGCAAGATAACCAACCAACTCTTTCAGAGAACAGCTTTCAACATTAACACCATTAGAACAATTATTGACAATTTCAATTCAGAGAAAAGATTGTCAAAATTTGGGGCAAGTAATCCAGATTGATGGTCAAAGAGATGCACAGCGTGACCATCACATGTAAACCCATGATAGTAATCATGATCACAAGCTCTTGGGATTGACTTCCCCCCACCTAGAAGGAAACCAGACTGAAATTCATAAGGAGACCTGTTAACCTCTCTGGTCTTCACAGGACATATCCTTACTCCACAGAATGGCACAGAGAATGCCTTCCAATGCATATATGCACCAAAATGAACTCAAAAAAGACTTCTAAATGGATATCAGTCCATTGCTTAACTCCATATCATTTATGTAACCCACACATTTGACTTTCATGTTTATAATCACTTATTGTGTATGTCTTTTTAATAACTATTGAATAGCTTAAGTATTCATATTCATGTTTAGTATGTGTGTGTTCGAATCTTCTTGCTTGAAACGTTTCTGACCATCAGTTATTTGTCAAATGTATCATATTCTTATCATAGGAATCATGTCCAAAATTATACCCTGCAAGAGCGGGAAATTCGGACCACATGATTGATAAGATAACATATGATTTATGAATGGGTAGGACAAACATCGCAACTCCCCGAGCAAAGACAATATCTAATTGGTCAAGACAACATTTGAGGTGTGGCCAAAAGGCAAGTTTAAATACTCAGGACACCATCAAATTTTGCTTTTAGCCTGCTTTTAGTCATGCTTTTAGTCATCACTTTTAGTGTTCTTCGAGCGCTGTTCCAGCGTACTTCGGCCTGCACGCCTGCTGCTACTTCGCCATGATGAGAAGAAACACCACCTAGTCTCGTCAAACTTTACTTCTATTCTTTTACTTTAGTTTCTTTTCTTTTCCGTTTGAGAGTTTCGTGTTCTGAGTTAAGTTTTGTAACGCCGTGTCTCCGAGTCTGACCTCGAGTGCCCGTTCAACTACAGCCAGCCCACAACTCCGCATCGTCAGCCAACGCCCAACCACGGGCTTCCCAAGACGTCACTTCAACGACTACTGAACTTCCAGCCAATCAGCAACCTCGGGAAACCCCCTTTTCAACTACAACAAAGGGAACCCCGTTACACAGGCAACGCAAGTAACCTACCTCCAGACTCTGATCTGTACTGGTGTATCTAATATAATTTTAACCTCATTGAGGAAATCAATGCGAGGGTTAATTAAGTGACTGATGGTTGTTCATGTCTATGCAATTTCACGTATTGCTGTAAACTTGGGATTTCACATTTTCATTCTCTTAAACTCATTTTTTCCTAACTCTCTATCCTCCTGCAACTTGTGTGAATGTCAGTGCGTGTGCTTATGTGTTAGATTAGTTTATATGTCTTAGATTTATCTAATAAAGCCTTATTCATATTGAAAAGAGAAGTATCTTGTGTTTTGTGCTTACAAGTTAATGTCTTAAACTGCCGATCTTGTTACTGTGCTAATTAACAGTTTTCACTATACTTTGGATATTAATATCCATAGCAGAGTTGATGTTATACGGCTCGTTCAACGAATCGCTGGCCGTTTCAGTGATCAGCCGTGAAACAGTGATTCTGTTCAAATTCCCTTTGAAATCTTAAATGATTCCCTTTGAGCTAAATTGACCTGTTTCCCTTACAGTATTATTGGTGGAGAAATTGCGGGCAGTTTAATCTAAATTGTGAGCATAAACCAAGTTATTTAATCTTTTCTTTTGCTGCGAATGAAAGATGAGAAGCTGAGTCGAGACGTGTGTGTGTGTGTGTGTGTGTGTGTGTGTGTGTGTGTGTGTGTGTGTGTGTGTGTGACCCGTGACATAAGCAGCGCGCTACCGCTTGAATGAATGAACGCAGAGGAGGCTGTAACTCAAGTCCGCCTCTCCATTGTTAAACGGCAGTAAGTGAACTTAAAGTTAACATCTGAGACCGTACAATAAGGTAGAAATTGAGCGTGTTCCTCATTTTTGTAATACCTTGTTTATAGCTAAATTGATTTCACTGCGTGTTCCAGTGCCTTTCAAAAGCTATACTCCCGGCAGGGAATCTCAGTCACTGTTAGCTGAACTGCAGTAACGTTAATTCAAAGGGAAATAAATCGGTGAATAAAGAATAGTTTTGAGCGTGTTCCTCAATCTATTTATCAAAGCCTCGTTATTCATAGCTTGATTGCCAGTGCGTGTTCCACTGCCGAATCAAATGCTATTCGACTCCCTGGGTTAAACATCAGAGAATAATGTTTCCCTGTTCACAAACTGAATGCAATCTCGCTTAACACTGCGTGTGTCCGAGTGTGATGGGAGTGTTTAAAAAGCTTGATCAAGTAAATTTTAAGTTTGTACCAACAGCGAAGAAAACCTGTTGTGTTTGTGTCTGTGTCCAGAGAAACTGGCACGAAGATTTCAGATCCGCCGAGATCGCCATCACTTTTTCCTTAACTGCAGCACGAAGCTGCTATTTGAATTAAGTAAAATTTAACTCTATACGAACTGAGAGTTTAAGCGCCACATCGCAAAACCACCTAAAAGCGGTGTTGTTATTTGTACAGTGTTGAAATGCGCCGACATTTCATGTAACATGCTTAACTGGACTTGCAATGCAATGATTCATGTGCTAGTCCACTAGAGTTTGTTTTGGTTGCCACAGTTACGACCGTGACACGGAAGTCTTAACCTACTTCCGGAGCAACTTTGAACTGCGCACGCGCAGCGCATCGACGCTAGTGTAAACAAACTCCACGGTGTTGCTAAGCTAACGAAACAGTTGTATTTACATTGAAGTCTATGCTTAAGCCACTAGCCTCAAAGGTTAGCCGTTAGCATTAACATCCAGTGGTTGAATAGTGTCTGTTTGGGCAACGCTAAAGTGATTTAACCCTTTAAACGTCTCAACTAATACACTTGTTAGTCTCTTTCTCTCTCTTATTTCTCCCTTTTCTCACTATACCACTTATTTGCATTTTACTAGAAAGGGAAATACTGACTCACAATTATTAATTGTGTCAAATTCAAATTTAATTTAAACATTAAATTTATTTGGAACCATTCAAATTTCCCCCTCAGATCATTTCATATGATCATTACTTCTATTATTCTCTTTGGGCCTAATTATTTTAGGTACGAACAAGACTTGAACTTTGAAAGTTTAAGTAAACTTATTCTACCAAATTTATTTATTACCCATCTGAATATATTCTATTCAGACTTATACTTATTTTATTGCGTTTTACCCCTCTTTCTTCCTGTTTTGGTTATACACTTAGCCACTATTGTTTTATTTATTGATTTCCTCTATTTAATTTCATTTTTGCTTATTTTACCCATTTATTACTTTTTAATTTGACTTTTTCTTACCATTTCTTTCCTCTGTGTATCCTAGCTTGGGAACGACACACCTGAGCCCTAAAAGGAGACATTGTTATCCCTCACTACGAGTTCAAATAAATTAGAAAGACAACTCTCTTTCACTTAAAGTTTATTTTGTTTGATTAGTTGTGCAGCAACTAAAACAACGCTCTCTTCGTAGTTGAGATAACCGCTACTGAGACTTACTGTCTCCGTCCTCTCTCTCCTTTCCTTTCCTCTTCACTTTTCACATTTGTAGGGACCTGTAAGAACCATCAATCAATTCTAAGTGAATGAAATACACAATCGTGTCAAAGAAGACGAATCATCCTTATGAATTTGATTGTAATCAACCCCTCCTTTGTTCTTCCTAACCTCCCTACATTTGGAAACGCAATCCAAGTTTTAGCATCTCATCCAACGCTGAGATCAATTTAATAGAGATACGTGTTGAACGACTGCCACCTTCGCAGCCTCCCTGGTGAGCGGTCCAACTGTAAGGTGTACGGTGTCAATCCTGTCAGACTAAGGAAAGAGATATCAGCATTATTATTGTATTCTTTTGTCCAAAACAAGAGATTTATTAATATTGTTTACCTCCTTGATAAGATTTAATTGGAAAAAAATAATTTTCCTCATTTGAAAAACAGAAATTGTTGCTTGTCATTGAATTTGTTTTTCACCTCTTTCTCTCTTTTCCTCTTCCTCATTAGAGTGACAAAGTCTTCGCATCTCTAGTCTACTTAGACACCCTGAGACCAACACAGTCATCACCACACTTCACTAGTGGTTCACAATCACTGATACAACACTTAGTTGTCCCACCACACATTATCTTCTAATCCACACAGATCTGTGTCAGTCTCTCTTCTCCCCAGCGTGCAAACATGCCGCAGACTGCAGACCCCATCGCCCATGGGGAAGATGTGAACACTTGGCTGAGAGGCATGACAGACAGCCTCACCCCCAAGACATTTGAACTGTTATTATTTTTAATAATAATCCTAATCCTGAGAAGATTCCTGACACAAGATTCAAGCCAGAACAACAACCACGAGGAGCTAGTCAAGATCACCAGCTCCCTAAGCTATGCCTTCACAACCCAGCTGAAACTGAGTGACAAGCACATCACCCACCTTCAAGAGGAGCTGACACGTGCTCAACATCGCATAGACAAGCTGGAAGTGAAAGTTCAAGATCAACTCAAAGCACCCAACGAGAGGGAGCAGGAAACAACGTGAAGAAGTTAAGAAGCTCCAAGCAGCCATGGCAGCACCTCAGCTCGACCAGCAACATGCAACAGCTGCCCAGAAAGACCTGGTAAACAGACTCCAGTATGCCGAACAGTTACTAGAGAAAGCCAAGAATGACATCAGAGACAAGAATTCTGAAATCAGTGCTTTGAAAGACCACCGTGAAAGGTACAGAACTGAAATGGACAATCTGACCCAACAACTAGATGATACCAACGAGCTCTACATGGTCAGAAAAGAGCTCCAATATGCTTATGAGCAGAAACAAGAGCCAAGGAAAGAGAAACATCTCTTAGCCTCATCACTGCTGAGCAGAGCAGAGTCCCACATCCAAGAACTGGCATATGACGAAAGGAGTGAAGGGCCACAACCCAAAACCTCACCTGCCTTCGCCACACAACCCTTTCCTGCCAACGAAAGAAAACCTCCCGTCCGAGACCTTGGAGCTGCACACGGGATGACCATCAAAGACCTCATCAAGCTGTCTGAAAACATCAGCAGGTTCAACCTGAACTTCACAGAGGGCCACGACATCCAGGCTTACCTGCAAGATATCAAATTTAATCTGGAAATGAGACCTCATGTGACTGACATAGACAGGTTATACATCCTTAGAGCCACGTCCAGTCCAGAGGTACGAAACTTCCTAGATCGACAGCCCAGTCAAACAAAGTCAAACTACCAGCAACTTTGTGAGGTCCTGATTAAAGAGTTTACAGACCCAGAGTCTGAACATGGACTGTTGACTGCCTTGGAAACCAAACAAGGTCGACAAGAGACTCCACAAGCTTACTACAATCGACTCCGACAAGCCTACTTTGGTGCACACAACAAGCCTGACCTTGAAGAGGATGTGAACTTCAAAAGCCTCTTCCTAAAGAATCTGCACCCTGGAGTCAGCCACCATCTAGGTGTCATGGCCTGTCCACGCTCCATGACCATCCAACAGTTGCGTGACCTAACACAGAAGGCCTATAACAAGCAGAAGATGGCTTTAAAGAAAGGTAACAAAACCTCCACACTCTTGAACTCTGTCAACAAAGACTCAAGCCTTGCACTGGACGACACCCAGTGGCATCACAACACCAGAGTCTTCCATCAAGAGCACAGAGAACGTGACACCCATGTCCACAACCGCTTTCAGCCCAACCACTGGAAAAATCCATATGACCAGCCACGCTTCTCAAGAAACCAAAAGGATAAGAACAACTGGAAACCTAACCAGACATCCAAAGGTAATCACTTGACTCATCCAAGAGCAAGTCGTGTGGGTAAGCGACAACAAATCCCACCTCAGCACCACTCAGACATGCACAGTGCTGAGTATTCACACAAACATGACAGCTTACCGTCAGAAGACATGGAACAAGTCATGAGACAACTGAAAGAGTTCCTTCAAGACCAGTTTCAAACTTATGACCACAAAGTTGAGTCATGCTTGCTGTGACCAGCGACAGAACGGAAGGCCGGTGATCACCTGGTGCACCACATCAGAGATGACAAGCACCTGTTCAACAACCACCCGGAACGAACAAGCCTTTCACGGCCAACCGTTGATGAAAAATCTGAGGTACTAAAAAACATCACCTCAGTCTCCCAACGCTCACTAACAAACTGTCAAATGAACTCCAACTCCAAGAACCACATTCCTGTCTGTGCAACAGCGACCACCAGAGCACAGAAGGTCAGAAAGTCTGCCACAGCCAGAAGGCTTCACAAGAAGAGTGCAACATAGGAGACAGAGTTTTGCAACCCAGCTTCACACAGCCATGCCAAACTACCTCCGACTGTCTGCTAAAGAACTTCCTGCCTTGCTGGACTGACCCCCATTAGACCATGGACACGCCCTCATCCAAGCCAAGGATGCAGAGAGCCAGTCTTCAGTGACATACAAGCAAAGGGGGGAGACAACACAGACTGAAACAGATCTGACCACACATACACTACACCTTTAACACACACAACATTACATACACCCAGAGGTAACCACATCTACTGATAACACATTCAACAAACATATTCTTCCCACAGGTAGAATGTCCAAATTTTAGTGTAACAAAGTTACATATACCCTCCATGAAGAAACATGCAGCCATCCTCACAATAGGTTATAACATCTGACACTAAGTTAAGGTACATGACACACTAGCTGCACATGACATCCTAGCTCAACAGCAGTTGTAAGCCATGCTAGGAAAACCCACATCAGCTTTGTTTTGTTTTTGTTCTTCTTTTACCTATCCTTCTCCTTCCCCTCTTTCCTGAGTAGGTGAAACACCTAGACACCCTGCAAGGGTCGAAGGTCTGATATTAGGATTGACTCGCCACACCTAATATCCGCCAGCCATTCTAAACTGAATGGAAGCCAGAGAGCTCCATGCACGATAGGTCAACTCATTTCATTGCAAATGATGTTACTAGAAAATTAACGGTAAACATTTAAATTAAGACAACCTAGAAGAACCAAACAAAGTTAACCACAAATTTGATTGGCGGATCAAAATACAACAACGATTTCCAAAATGATCTAAACTATCCTCAATGTACTAAACTACATTGACTAATTGAACTTAACCACGTGTACCTAAATAACCTGATGCCTGCACCAGTACAGTAACTGTCATGGAGGTGTTGTCTTGTTGTTTGCTGTGTTTATCTGCTTCTTCTGCCTTTGTTTCTCCAGCGATCGACGATGTCTTCAGCTAAACACCTCGCCGATCGAAAGGGGGATATGTAGCGTATCAGGCCTGAACCAGACAAATTAAAGATTTGATCGTGAGCCTGGTTGAAACATGAGCCGAATTCCACAGAAAGGCAACAGGATGTTGTAAATCAACTCCTAGCACCACAGTCTGAAGCAAGATAACCAACCAACTATTTCAGAGAACAGCTTTCAACATTAACACCATTAGAACAATTATTGACAATTTCAATTCAGAGAAAAGATTGTCAAAATTTGGGGCAAGTAATCCAGATTGATGGTCAAAGAGATGCACAGCGTGACCATCACATGTAAACCCATGATAGTAATCATGATCACAAGCTCTTGGGATTGACTTCCCCCACCTAGAAGGAAACCAGACTGAAATTCCTAAGGAGACCTGTTAACCTCTCTGGTCTTCACAGGACATATCCTTACTCCACAGAATGGCACAGAGAATGCCTTCCAATGCATATATGCACCAAAATGAACTCAAAAAAGACTTCTAAATGGATATCAGTCCATTGCTTAACTCCATATCATTTATGTAACCCACACATTTGACTTTCATGTTTATAATCACTTATTGTGTATGTCTTTTTAATAACTATTGAATAGCTTAAGTATTCATATTCATGTTTAGTATGTGTGTGTTCGAATCTTCTTGCTTGAAACGTTTCTGACCATCAGTTATTTGTCAAATGTATCATATTCTTATCATAGGAATCATGTCCAAAATTATACCCTGCAAGAGCGGGAAATTCGGACCACGTGATTGATAAGATAACATATGATTTATGAATGGGTAGGACAAACATCGCAACACCCCGAGCAAAGACAATATCTAATTGGTCAAGACAACATTTGAGGTGTGGCCAAAAGGCAAGTTTAAATACTCAGGACACCATCAAATTTTGCTTTTAGCCTGCTTTTAGTCATGCTTTTAGTCATCACTTTTAGCGTTCTTCGAGCGCTGTTCCAGCGTGCTTCGGCCTGCACGCCTGCTGCTACTTCGCCATGATGAGAAGAAACACCACCTAGTCTCGTCAAACTTTACTTCTATTCTTTTACTTTAGTTTCTTTTCTTTTCCGTTTGAGAGTTTCGTGTTCTGAGTTAAGTTTTGTAGCGCCGTGTCTCCGAGTCTGACCTCGAGTGCCCGTTAAACTACAGCCAGCCCACAACTCCGCATCTTCAGCCTACGCCCAACCACGGGCTTCCCAAGACGTCACTTCAACGACTACTGAACTTCCAGCCAATCAGCAACCTCGGGAAACCCCCTTTTCAATGACAACAAAGGGAACCCCGTTACACAGGCAACGCAAGTAACCTACCTCCAGGCTCTGATCTGTACTGGTGTATCTAATATACTTTTAACCACATTGAGGAAATCAATGCGAGGGTTAATTAAGTGACTGATGGTTGTTCATGTCTATGCAATTTCACGCATTGCTGTAAACTTGGGATTTCACATTTTCATTCTCTTAAACTCATTTTTTCCTAACTCTCTATCCTCCTGCAACTTGTGTGAATGTGTGAGTGCGTGTGCTTATGTGTTAGATTAGTTTATATGTCTTAGATTTATCTAATAAAGCCTTATTCATATTGAAAAGAGAAGTATCTTGTGTTTTGTGCTTACAAGTTAATGTCTTAAACTGCCGATCTTGTTACTGTGCTAATTAATTGTGTTTTCACTATACTTTGGATATTAATATCCATAGCAGAGTTGATGTTATACGTTCAACGAATCGCTGGCCGTTTCAGTGATCAGCCGTGAAACAGTGATTCTGTTCAAATTCCCTTTAAAATCTTAAATGATTCCCTTTGAGCTAAATTGATCTGTTTCCCTTCTGCAAACAATGATTTGCCTATGCTATAATCAAGTGTATCATATATATCATTTATCATAATAGAGAACAGAATTGGTGAAATAACACTTCCTTGGGGTACACCATTTTCCACAAATACGCAATCAGAGAAGCTACTGTTTATCCTCACCTGAATTTGTCTATTGCTTAAAAAGTCCTTAATCCAGTAATACATTTTCCCGTCTATTCCAAGCCTTCGGATTTTAATTAACACACCATCCTTCCAAAGCATATCATACGCTTTTTCCACATCAAAGAATATAGCAGCAACTACTTCTTTACACACTTGGGCCTTCCTTATATCACTCTCCATTTTAATAACTGGGTCCATCGTTGACCTTCCTTTCCTGAAGCCGCTTTGGAACGGCGTTATCAAATTCCGAGACTCAACATAAAAAGTCATTCTCTCCACAATCATTCTCTCCATTACCTTACCCAGGTGGGATGACAAAGCAATTGGCCTATAGCTTGAAGCCACAGTAGGATCTTTCCCCGGCTTTCTAATTGGAATAATAACAGCCATCTTCCAGCTCTTTGGAATTTTCCCTTGATCCCACACCTTATTAAATAACTCCAACACAGTATTAAGAGCCTCGTTACTAAGATGTTTCAACATTGCATAACTTATTCTATCTTTTCCCGTAGCTGTTACCTTCGCCTTGCTTATAGCCTTTTTTAGTTCACTCACTGAAAAACTTGCATTCAGGCTAGCATCTTGATCCTCTACATTTTCTAAAAGATATTGATACTGTCTTTTTGTTGCTGCTCTTTTATGTCTTTCATCATCAGTTAAGTTGAGACTACTATGAACATTAGCTATAGCTTTGACCATTAACGCTGCTTTATCTTCATCCTTCACTGCCACAGTGTCACCATTCTTAAGGACTGGATAACTCCAAGATTGCCGCACCCCACTCATATTTTTAACAACTCTCCATACATCATTTATGGAGGTTTGCCTTCCTATAGTGTTACAATACTTTATCCAGTAATCCTTTTTAACTTTCCTAATTACTTTCCTCACCTTAGCCTGCTCTCTTTTATATTCCAGGTACTTTTGAAAGCTTAAACTATTTTTAAAAACTTTAAACGCTTTATTTCTACTGCTTATTGCTTCTGTGCATTCATCTGTCCATCAGGGTACCAATTTCCGCTTCTTACTTCCAGGCCTCGACTCAGCAATAGAAGCTTTTGCAGCCTCCACCATAGCTATACCATTTTCAGTCAATTCATCCACATCATCTATCACCTCAACTTGACCCATATTCCTATCACTTGTAAATGTAAACATTGTCCAATCAGCTTTATAAAAATTCCATCTTTCAGAGAAACACTGGGTCACATTGTAGCTCCTGCTACCCATCCTACACATAATCGGATAGTGGTCACTTCCAATCGTTGACTCACTACAGACTTCCCATATTATTTGACCTGCAAGAGACTGAGAAACTAAAGTCAGATCTAATACAGACTGCACCCTTATCCCAACACGAGTAGGTGACCCATCATTTAAACAAACCAACCCTTTCCTATCCATAAGCTCTTCTAAAACCAAGCCATTGTGATCCGTTTTATCCCCTCCCCACAGGGAACTATGTGCGTTAAAATCTCCTAGCCATATTATTTTGCCACCTTCTTGCCCTTAAACCAACTCTAGTGCATCACATATCAAATCTTTTACAGGGATTATAAAAATTTACAACCTTTAAACTACCATTATCACACCAAACCTCAGTAACTAAATACTCTAATCCTTCACCCTTACCTAAAACTCTGTAGGGAACCCCCACCTTAATAAAAGTAGCACATCCACCCCCACTACTATCACTCCTATCACTTCGCTCACACACATACCCATTTAAAACAAAATTCAGATGAGGTTTCAACCATGTCTCAACAATGCAAATAATCTCAGGTTTAGTCTCTAATTCGAAGATAAACCTCTTGAGCTCTTGCCCATTTGCCACCAAGCTTCTAGCATTCCACTGTAGAAAATAAATGTTTTTTTTTTGTTTTGTTTTTTTTCCTTCTTTCCCTTTTTTAAGTTTTAGCTTGTAAACTCGACGCAGGCAACTGTGAAGACGGCTGTGATAGGGATGCTGGCTTCTCAGATTTATCTCTGTTCTGAAGTTCTTCATAAATACTCTCCCACGTAATATCTTTAATACCCAGATACCTATTGGCACTTTTAACCACAATGGCTGTCTTCTCAGATCTGTGTTTTGCTTGTGACGTGCAGTTTACAACTTCCGCAATAAAGCACAGAAACTCTTTCTTTTTAACAACCAGGAATTCCTCACCAACAACTGAGTGTTTTCCAGCTCTTGCTGCCTGTCTCACTGAATTTGGCTCAACTTGAACTCTCTTAGCTGCCTCAGCATAAGACAACTTTCCTTCAGCCCTAACATGCTGGATTTCAACTGCTCTCTTTCTGGCTTCACACTCCCTATACCCGACACTATGTGCTCCTCCACAGTTGACGCACATCTCTTGCACCCCAGTTCCACATGCACCATAGACATGCTCTCCTCTACAGCGCCCACATGTTTGTGTGCCTTTGCAGTAAGCAGCTATGTGACCATATTTCTGGCATTTAAAACATCGCAATGGAGGGGGCACATACATCCTTACATTGTAGTTCAGATATCCCACAGTGACATATTTAGGCAACTTTTCCCCTTGAAAATCCACTAATACTGATAGACTATCAACCTTCTCTCCAAACCTCCATGCTTTAAGCCTCTTCATGCTAATCGCATGTCCTCCCTCAATGCTATCCTTCAGCTTTCCCAAATCCTTGTTTATGGGAATACCATAGATAACTCCCCTACACACCTCTCCTGTCACCATTCTTTTCTTCACCTCCAAAACTTCTTTTTTGCAAACACTCTTCAGCTTTAATGCTTTCAACTGCTGGCCCACGTCTTTACACACTATCATCAAATCACCGTCAGAATGCACTCTAGCTCTAGTTACCTCACCCACCTTCTCGTGCAAAAACTTAGTGAGAGCAACAGGCCCTACTGACTTAATATCATGACCCTCTTTGAACTTTACCAGCACTTTCAATTCTTCCTGATCCATTTTCCGCCTCACCACTCGTTCACTCGCGTCTTCTGACTAACTGCCATGACTTAGCCCCCTCTTCCTTTGAAAATTAGCCTCACTATGTTCGCCCTTGTCCATACTATCCTCACTCAACACCAGCGTCTCCTGGTTCCTTTCCTTTTAGCAACTTGTTAGCAACCACCATTTTTAAGACACAATAAAGTAAAAAAAAAAAATCACAGGCAGGTTATAACTGGTGTGTTTTATGTCATAGATCAAAACGTGAAAATATTTAGAGGCTTTGTTAACCACAGACCTTATTTCAGGCGATTTAGCAAAAACCCATTAAAAAAACCCATAGACTTTAGGGCGAGGGAACCGGAAGTGTTAAAATGCTAACTCACTTCCGCGTTTTGGCCTACAAAGTGACGTCATAACTTCGGCACTCTGTTGTCGTCGTCTTTTTTATTTTGACGTTTCGCAGCGTGCATTACCGCCATGACATTAAATAAACCAATCAAAAGCCTCTGGAGGTTTGTACAGCCCACTTGGAGCTGAAACTGTTTTTGTTTAACATGCATATATATTCCCTTTGTCCCATCTCTCCTGACACCTATTTTTTTATTTGATTTTATTATTATTTTTTATTAAAACTTTCACTTCAGATTTACCCATTAGCCAAAGGTAAGTCGATCTCATTATGCTTAAAGGTGGAGTAGAAGATCTCATAAAATGCTAACATTAGCCTGATAGCACTGAAAGCAAACTTCCCACTCTCCCTGCAATCAACTACACCCGGCTGCAGCCTGAAGATCGAGGCGGGGCTGCATCTGGGGCGGGGCTGCACGTGTCGCCCCGCCCCATACCTACTCTGATTGGTTCGATCGTCTTTCATAGGCATACATGATAGGAAATGTGTGCGTAGTTGGTGTAGGACGGGGTATGGTCCGTGTAGCCTACAGTACGTTTTGATCATTTCATTTCCTATTTGGAGTGCAATAACGAGAAATGGAAAAATGGCTCGTTTATTCGTTTTCCCGTTTAGTTTAACAAACGGAAAATGAGATTTTGGCTCGATTTCTAATTTTTCGTTTGAGGGTTACAAAACGGTTTATGGCTTCAATATTTGATCGCACTTGTGGGCGGTGCTGAAACACTCCTCTCATCTGATTGGTCGAATCGCTCTATCTTCAGCACGGTCTTTTCATTCTTTCAGACAGAATAAGAGTCAGTACTATAATGTCTGAAACCACCACTCACTGTTAATTAACATAATATTTGAGTCAGATGTAGCTGGGCACATAATTCGCGCTGCTGTGACTTGCAAGTGACCCCTTTAAATTATTTCTAGGTTACAGTATTGTATTAATATTGTCCCATAATACAGTGCAAATAGTTCTGTCTCCTTGGATAAAAGTGAAATGGAAATAAAAATCAATAATAGACTGAACAGTTCCATGATAATATGTCTGTAACATTTACCACTCTCGTCTTTTAAGTCAAAAGGCACTAAGTATGTGTGTGTGACATTAATAAATAATTGTTAAAATTAATAAAGTGAAATTTATGAAATAAATTAGTAATATTAGTTTTATTACATACTAAATTGGTTGATGTTTCTCTTCTTATGCTGTGTCCGAAACCGCTCCCTATCCACTATATAGTGCACTATATCAGGTGTCAGCCATTTTGTAGTGCTGTCCGAATACTGAGTGAACGACTTCATTCCCTACATTCGTTCACTACTTTTTACCCACAATTCATTCTGATTTCGAGTGTACAACCAATGTACACTTGCTGAAGCACTGTTTCCCACAATCCAATGCGGAGTAGCGTCGCGCTGGAAGCGAGAGCGGGAGCGAGCAAGTTTGAATAAGAGATGCCGTTTTCATCTTTATTATTTCTGTTACGTTTATTTCATACAATCATTTATATTAAAATATGTTATGTAGGCAATAACTCAGTTTAATATTTTACTAATTTACTGAGGTGGCATCGTTGTTAACTTACAAAGATGATGATAATTTGGGAGACACCCCTCGCTGCAGACTGTAGCGCGGTGACGTCACATACGTACGTCAGGTATGTGTTTACCGCGCATGCGCAAAGTGACGTAAGGTACAGTCAGGTCCATAAATATTGGGAAATCGACACAATTCTAATCTTTTTGGCTCTATACACCACCACAATGGATTTGAAATGAAACGAACAAGATGTGCTTTAACTGCAGACTTTCAGCTTTAATTTGAGGGTATTTACATCCAAATCAGGTGAACGGTGTAGGAATTACAACAGTTTGTATATGGGCCTCCCACTTTTTAAGGGACCAAAAGTAATGGGACAGATTAACAATCATAAATCAAACTTTCACTTTTTAATACTTGGTTGCAAATCCTTTGCAGTCAATTACAGTCTGGAACGCATAGACATCACCAGACGCTGGGTTTCATCCCTGGTGATGCTCTTCCAGGCCTCTACTGCAACTGTCTTCAGTTCCTGCTTGTTCTTGGGGCATTTTCCCTTCAGTTTTGTCTTCAGCAAGTGAAATGCATGCTCAATCGGATTCAGGTCAGGTGATTGACTTGGCCATTGCATAACATTGCACTTCTTTCCCTTAAAAAACTCTTTGGTTGCTTTCGCAGTATGCTTCGGGTCATTGTCCATCTGCACTGTGAAACGCCGTCCAATGAGTTCTGAAGCATTTGGCTGAATATGAGCAGATAATATTGCCCGAAACACTTCAGAATTCATCCTGCTGCTTTTGTCAGCAGTCACATCATCAATAAATACAAGAGAACCAGTTCCATTGGCAGCCATACATGCCCACGCCATGACACTACCACCACCACCATGCTTCACTCATGAGGTGGTATGCTTTGGATCATGAGCAGTTCCTTTCCTTCTCCATACTCTTCTCTTCCCAACACTCTGGTACAAGTTGATCTTTGTCTCATCTGTCCATAGGATGTTGTTCCAGAACTGTGAAGGCTTTTTTAGATGTTGTTTGGCAAACTCTAATCTGGCCTTCCTGTTTTTGAGGCTCACCAATGGTTTACATCTTGTGGTGAACCCTCTGTATTCACTCTGGTGAAGTCTTCTCTTGATTGTTGACTTTGACACACAAACACCTACCTCCTGGAGAGTGTTCTTGATCTGGCCAACTGTTGTGAAGGGTGTTTTCTTCACCAGGGAAAGAATTCTTCGGTCATCCACCACAGTTGTTTTCCGTGGTCTTTTGGTGTTGCTGAGCTCACCAGTGCGTTCTTTCTTTTTAAGAATGTTCCAAACAGTTGATTTGGCCACACCTAATGTTTTTGCTATCTCTCTGATGGGTTTGTTTTGTTTTTTCAGCCTAATGATGGCTTGCTTCACTGATAGTGACAGCTCTTTGGATCTCATACTGAGAGTTGACAGCAACAGATTCCAAATGGAAATACCACATTTGAAATGAACTCTGGACCTTTTATCTGCTTCTTGTAAATGGGATAGTGAGGGAATAACACACACCTGGCCATGGAACAGCTGAGCAGCCAATTGTCCCATTACTTTTGGTCCCTTAAAAAGTGGGAGGCACATATACAAACTGTTGTAATTCCTACACCGTTCACCTGATTTGGATGTAAATACCCTCAAATTAAAGCTGAAAGTCTGCAGTTAAAGCACATCTTGTTCGTTTCATTTCAAATCCATTGTGGTGGTGTATAGAGCCAAAAAGATTAGATTTGTGTCGATGTCCCAATATTTATGGACCTGACTGTATGTCTATAGCACGTGTGTAATTTGCATTGCGTGATGACGTTAGTTGTTTTCGCGTCTTGCGTGCATTAAAATGCATGTGCAATCTTAAAAGAATACTCTAATAAAATGTTAAAGTATTAAAGAACATTAAGGTGTAAAAAAAAAAGACGGGAAAAACAACAGTAAAATATAATACAGCAAACAGCACATATCCATTATTTTAACCATGTTTCATCTGAGGTGAAATTATACAGAATTACAGTTTATTCTGTAATATCTGTGTAGTATTTTATTTACAATATATTAACATTCTGTTGCACTTTACTTCACTGTGTGTATTGTAATATTACACTTTAATGACACCTCATATATGTCTTATTGAGCTATTCAAGAGTAAAACAGATGAAAATCAGTCGTCAGCTCTAGTGGTGCAGATGGTAAAACGTGTGTTGTTTACAATTTGATGCTATCGACCCGGGTTCAAATCTGCTTTTTGACTAAGATTTTTTTTTCTCCTTTTTCAAATTTCAAATCACATCAGAAAAGCATGTATTTTCAATAAAAATGAAGGAAATAATCAAAAAGTTGTGAGGGAGGGCTTTATTGTCCCAATAAGGTGGCATCCATTTAATAATTTTAATTAAAATTATAATTTAATCAATAAGTTATTATTGCATACTGTTTTATAATGTACTACAATACTGAGGTGCAGATACTTGCCACTATTTGCAATAAGTAGTATAAATAGCAGAAAATCCTGCTATTTTAACATAGTGTAAATAGAATCTATAGCTATTTGCACTTAGTGCAAATAGCCACTGCCTTTCTTATTTTAATCTTTCCTCTGCCATGGTTCTTGTTATTTATTAAGTATCATTTTGGACATTTTTCTTTTGCTTTGGAAATTCTGCATGTGAAATATTTAAGCCAGTAAAGTAGTTTTAAGTTCAATTGACTACATACAGTATATTTTCAGTGTCTGCATCCCATTTTATGCATGGTGCCTCCAAAAAACCAAACTGATAACAGTGATCTTTTTTTTTTTATTTCAAAGAACAAAACAGAAAATATAATTGTATATACAAATATAGATTAAGACTATAGACATGACACAAGAAAAAAAAATCTACTCATTCTGAAATTCCCCTCCATCACAGATAAAACAATCAGCCGAGCAGTAGCCCTCAAATTCTTTGAATGAATAAAACCCATACAGGACTCCCCTCTTGCCATTCCCCTCATACCCAGGTGGGCAGTCTTTAAATATCTCACTGCACCGGAGGCACTGGGTCAGTGAACATGGCACCTGGAACTCCTGGTTGTATTGTGCAGAAAATGCACTCCAGTTCACGACACCTAATTTACATAAAATAACAAACAATATTAAAGCAATATTAAATCATTTTGAAGAAAGGCAGAAGAGCCATACAAGGAAAATATTTTAAATGTATTTTTAAATATATTATAGGATGGTGTTAGAAAAAGTGTTATTTGCTTTGTCTGTAAAGTGATTTAATTTAT
Source organism: allo-octoploid hybrid of Carassius auratus x Cyprinus carpio (assembly GCA_024542945.1). Taxonomy (NCBI): domain Eukaryota; kingdom Metazoa; phylum Chordata; class Actinopteri; order Cypriniformes; species allo-octoploid hybrid of Carassius auratus x Cyprinus carpio. The sequence continues at coordinate 892,347 of JANHFF010001134.1, forward strand.
AACCAGCCTTAACATCAACTAAATTAATAAAGTTTGTCAAGTCAAAATTTAGGTTGTCTTGGCTCGAGAAAGTATAGCCTGAAAGTTTGAAGTTTTTTCAGTGTGAAAATTGTACAGTTGAGGGCAATTTTTTTTATTATTTTTTTTTTTAGATTAGATTAGATTCAACTTTTTGTCACTGCACATATAAGGTACAAGGCAACGAAATACAGTTAGCAACTAACTAGAAGTGCAATAAACAGTAAGTACTGAATATACAAGGTCTACAATATGTTACAGATGTACAATAAATATACAAATAAGGCAGTATTATGGACATAATTTACAGATTTTTAAATACTATCAGCATGATATACAGATAGGTGTGCTATGAACATACTATACAGATGGATTACGTAAGTGTATGTACACTATAAGCAGAAACTATGAACATATGAACATCATTTACACTAGTGCAATGGACAGTAAAAAAGTGCATAGAAAATATTTCAGTGTGCAAATGTATTATTCAGTATTCTGGATGAACAGACAGTAGTTCAAGTAATAACAAGTTACTGTTTTTGTTTGTTTGTAAATCAGATGTAGTGATGAGGAGGGGGAGGAGTCTGTGTGGGGAGGGGGGGGGGTATCAGAGGGCAGGGTTCAGTAAGGAGACAGCTGTAGGGAAAAAGCTGTTCCTGGATCTGCTGGTCCTTGTCCGGAGGCTCCTGAAGCACCTCCCGGAGGGCAGGAGGTCAAACAGTCTGTGGTCAGGGTGAGAGGAGTCCTTAAGAATGCTGCGAGCTCGACGTAGACAGCGTTTCCTCTGGATGTCCTCAATAGCAGGAAGTGGTGTCCCTGTGATGTGTTGGGCAGTTTTCACCATCCTCTGCAGTGCTTTGCGGTCAGCCACTGAGCAGTCCCCATACCAGACTGTGATACAACTGGTCAGGACGCTCTCGATCGCACACCGGTAGAAGTTCACCAGGATGGCTGAAGACAGCTGGTTCTTCTTCAGTGTCCTGAGGAAGAAGAGGCGCTGGTGAACCTGTGAGCCTCTGATACAGTCTATCAGAGAAAAACAAAAACAGATAGTTGAGAGGAGACAAATACTTTGTACAGTACTCACTACATGGTAAGGAGTTAAAGAACTATCTAGCCACATGAAGTGGGTCTCTTCTCTGAATTTCTTCTCACTGACAGTGTCCCTAAAAAGTCATATGAAGTCACATGAAGGTAAATTTAAGAGGTAACACTTTACAATAAGATGTCATTGGTAAACACTAGTTAATGTATTAATTAACATGAACTAACAATGAACAATACATTTGTTACAGTATCTATTAATCTTTGATAATGTTAGTTAATGATAAAGATTACTAATATGTTAAAAAAATTGTTTTTGTTTGTTTTTTTTAAATGCATGCACCCCTATTACATCTTTAAAGGCTCATTTTAGGCGAAATAAGACTTTTAAAGACCCTTTAAAGAGCAGCAGAATCCCTGTCACTTCGAATAATAATAAAACATGTCATAAATGTTTGAAATCGCACACATTTGCAATGACACTCTCTATGATTAATGCCAAAGCATCCTTACAATTAAAAGCCATTAACACAAACTCACATTTTTAAGAAAACAAAAGTAATTAAGTGTTTTTTGACTTTACTGCCACCGAATCTCAAATCCACCACACCTTACGAACATCCGGAAGTGAATGAACCTGGATATGCGCATTAATGCCAGTCAGTACGGCGCGCACGTATGGAAGGCCGTATTACTAAATATGTCTTTACACGTAACGTGTACAGACGTTATAACGCGTGGACGCGTTATTGCGTCTGTACGCGTTATTTCGTGTATAGACGTTAATGTTTTGGCCAATGGCAAGGCTGAAAACATCCAAATTTGCATAAAATTGATTAAACATATAATAGTGATGTAAATCTCAGCATAATGACTTGTTATTAATAGATAAAAGTGACGTACCAACATACGTACCAACGCACTTGGTCCTATGTCATTCTCTTTCCGGATATGTCAGCACTATCTGTAGTCACATGATACTGTGACGTTGTTTTAGAACCTTGAAGGAGACAGCATTTAAAAATACATGCAGAGTCATGGTGCTGAGGAATTTCGTAAACAACTGTAAACGTGTTTTTCAAGAATGCGCTCACTTATGTATATCAGATAATGTGGAAGTCGATACAATTCAGTATGTAATTTCTAGGTATAAACAGCTAAATAAGCAAATAATATTAGGTCACTTTTTAGGCGGAACCACAGCGCATCTCACAGCAACCAGCCGATTCATCGCTGAATGATTCAGTGTTTTGAACGAATCGGTTGAGTCTATAGGTGCGTTCGACTTGAAGCACGGCTGCAGACGGCGATCAACGAGAGCAGCCGCTTGCAGTCGGGGGCGGATTTGAAAACAGACACGTCAAGCCGGACACTTTCTGCTCCCGTTAGTGACACTCACGTGGTGTTTGCATACTCTATCACAGATGAAGTGAATTAAATGCAATATTTGTCAAATACACAGACGTTTTAGAAACGTTTTCATGAGCAACAGAAACAGTTTTTACATACTGCTTAATACAGCGCCATATTTTCAAGAATAAAGTTCAACATAATCATATACTATTTAAATACTAATAAAGTGGGGGTATATGTGCTTTTATCAGTGTTGCATGATAAACATGACTCAACAGTGCGACTACAGTAAAAAAGCTTTTACCGTTCTAAAAACACAGATTTGTGGCCATTATTGGAACTGAAAAGGTACGAATAAACCCGAAACACACGTGATGGTTGTCATGTGGTGAATCTGGCCAATCGTGAAGCAGCTGTGTCATCATCAGCACTCCTGCAGTCGCTCTGGAGAAACTGCGGCGGCTGAGTCAGCCGGATGCTCTCGAAACGCTCTCGTGGTACTTTGATGACACACGTGACAGTCATGTGGCACCGGCGCCGTCTCAAGTCGGACAAAATTTCTAACCGGCATGCACTGCTTCAAGTCAGATTCCGATCGGTTTGCGCAGTGCTTCATGAAGTCGAACGCACCTTAAGTTTACTTAGCCCATGTGTAAACACCTGATGAACCGCTGTTTGAACGAATCGTTTGAATGAACGACTCAATGATTCACTCATTAAACGCTCACTACTGGCACCTACTGGCGTTTTAATTTCGTTGCAAAGTATAATTTCCACCACCATTTCTTGTTTGTATATTCAAAAATATTTAAAATAATTTCATAATATTATTTAATGCAGTTGTATTTTTCAGTGTAAATGATTTAATTTGCTAACGTATAGATAATCACATTATTGTAATTGAATTTATAGATCAAATGTAAGAATTTGAAATGAAAGTATTAATGAGATTGGTGGGAAAATGCCCTCTAAAAAAGTAAAAAAAAATGCCCTTAGATAAAATATAAAAACACGCAGATTTATATGTCACAGCTGATAGAAAACTGATGAGAATATTGCTTCTGAATAAATCATATTTGCAAAAAAAAAAAAAAAAACACACACACACACACATAAACTGGCATTCAAAAGTTTGGGATCGGAACGATTTTTTATGTTTTTTAAAGGAGTTTCTTATGCTCATCAAGGCTGCATTTATTTGATCAAAATGTAGGAAAAATTGTAATATTGTGAAATATTATTATGATGTAAAATAACTTTTTTCTATTTTAATATACATTTTAATAAATTAAAATCTAATCCTTCAGAAATTATTCTAATATGCTGATTTATCTGTGCTGGAAACTGTTGTGCTGCTTAATATTTTTTTGGAACCTGTGATACTTTTTTTCTGGATTCTTTGATAAATAGAAAAAACTGAGAGACTTAGGAGGAGTTTCTTCCCCCAGGCCATCAGGCTCCTAAACTCAAAACCAGCCTCTTAACATCTACATGTCTCCACTTAATAATCACTTAGTCACACTGTAAAAAATTTCAAGCCGTTTCAACTAATTATTATTTAGTAACAAATTCCACAGAAATTTTACGTTAAGTCAATTTCTGTCTTCAAAGTGTTGCCTGAATTGTTATTTTTTAGTTGGCTCAACCTTTACTGAAATAGCTTTATAGTCCATTAAACCAAAATGATTTAATTGGTCAAACATTTAGAAAACTACAGCAAATTGTGTCAATTAAAATTTAACCATTCACTCCATGTGTTTCATATGTTACCTCAACTAAGATTTATTATTTGGGGATCATAAGAAATTGCTGTGGAACTAGTTATTATATTTTATATTGAGTTTAAGAATATTACCTGGTGTCTATCAATCACTAAAACACACACATTAAAACACATAATAGCCTTTATTTAATAACAATCTGCATTTATAACATTCGTCATACAGACTAAACATGCAGGCTTAAAGGGATAGTTCACCCAAAAATGAAAATTTGCTGTTAATTGACTCACCCTCAAGCCATCCAAGATGTAGATAACTTTTTTCTTTAATTGAACAGTAAAGGAAATATTTAGGTGAAAACATTGTCTTTGAAAACATTGCAATTCATAAACTGCACATATTTTCAAGAGCCCCCTCTCTCTCTTTTTTTTTTTTTTTTTTTTTTTAGCTCTTATGCTCACCAAGGCTTCATTTATTTATTAAAAATACAGTAAACACTGTAATATTGTGAAATATTGTCAGTTTAAATTATCTATTTGATTTTTTTTTTTTTTTTTTACATATAGGCTACTGTATTCGTGTGATCAAAGCTGAATTTTTACTCTAGTCTTCAGTGTCACATGATCTTCAGAAATCATGATTTGCTGCTTAAGAAACATTTCTGATTATTATCAATGTTGGAAACAGTTGTGCTGCTTGATAATTTTTAACAAATAATTTTTTCACGATTCTCCTATGAATATTTGAAATGGTCCTTTGTGTCAGATTATTTAACTCAATATAACTCTGATTCATCAATCGCGCCATCTAGTGGTCTGTTATTGATACAGCCACAACTGCTACAACTGATAACGGAGCACTCAAGAGGGTACTGCGAGTCATGTTGAGGTAATTAAAATATGTCAAATTAATATTTTGCGTTCAATTATTTACTTATCAGGCAAGTGGCCGCATGATAAGCGGGACACTAATGCAGCGTAGTCTTTATCACCCTGCAGAGGTTTCTTTTGCAAAATAATCTGCTGACTGTACACTATCCCTCAGTTTGGGATCCCTCAGTAGGCGATTTGCGCTCTATTAGTTTGGTCTGTTACGATGCTTTATGTGTTTGATTACTAATGCCTGTAGTACGGCATTGCACACAGAGGATAAAAACGTTCAGTCTCGACTCTTTATCGTTATTTGTGTTAAAATGTTCAAAGCGTACCAAATTGAACAAAACTATATAAATGCAAAATTTGAATTCATGAATATATAACGGTATCCACGGTATATCAAAATCCATATCATGGAACAACAAAATACCGGTAGTCACTTTCATATAGCGCCCATCCCTACTTGAAATAAAAAGTTATAAAGAAGAGCATTTATTTAAAATAGAAATCTTTTCTAACAATATACACTAGCGTTCAAAAGTATGGGGTCAGTAAATTTTTATTCATTATTTTTAAAGAAATTAATACTTTTATTCAGCAATAATGTGTAAATTGATAATTATTAATCCAAAAATTACGTTATTCTACTCAATTTAATATTTAGATTATTTAAATTAAATATTAGAAAAAACGTGTAGGATTATATAACGATAAAGTGTATATTTAATAATAATTCTCTTATTTTAGATCAGCGAGTGGGTGTGACTTTTATTTTGACACGGAAATCTTTTGTTTACGCGTCTACACGTAATTACGCGTCTACGCGTCAGAACATCTGTACACGAAATAACGCGTACAGACGCAATAACGTGTCCAGGCGTTATAACGTCTGTACACGTTACGTGTAAAGACATATTTAGTAATATGGCCTTCCATACGCACGCGTATTTACGGTAAATACATGTACGTGACGTCACCACGTTACTGCGCATGCGTTTTATAGACATACCTTACGTCACTTTGCGCATGCGCGGTCAACACATACATGACGTACATACATGACGTCACCGCGCTACAGTCTGCAGCGAGGAGTACTTGTAAATTGGTGGCTAATTTAAAAATGTTCATAAATCACCTGTAGGTAGCGTATTCATTCTGATGTAAAATTAACAGTTGCCTGAGGGCGCTCTATGACCTTATCTTATCTGAGCTCAAAACGCTGCTCGGGAGAGTTTCAGGATACAAAAAAAAATAAATTACATAAAATTATGCACGTGTTAGTGTGTGTTTATTTTTGTTCTCAGTATTTTAATAATATGATTATGAACATAAAAGCATTACAAAACAAATAAATAATATACCATCAATGAAAACACAAAGCTGACGGGGAGGTATGTTTAATTACAATAAAATAATTTTGAGTGTTATTGATATTAATAGTATATACATGTAATATAAAATTGCATATGTGACAATGTTTTGCAACCGCTCCAAGTCTCACGCGCAGTGTATACGTCACCGTCATAGACTGTATAAAAACAGGTCACCGTCCGAATCCGTTCACTTATTTCATTCACTCCTTTCTGATTGTAGTCCACTCAACTGCTATACACTATATAGGGATTAGTGAATGAGTGAACGAGTAAGTGATTTCAGACACAGCACTGGACCTCCAGGAGCAGGACTGAGAGTCCTGACATTAGCTCTTTACATTCAGTGCATGTGATTTATCAACACCTAGTACATCTTAAAATATACAGCTCATGAAAAAGTTCCAGATGGACAAAGATTAAATGCATAAACCAGTGTGAATAAACAATATCTTAAAAGAAATTTGGAGGTAGGTTGAAAAAGCCAGAATGGGAAGTTTTAAGTAGTTGTACAGCTTGAAGTGTGAAGCTTGTTCTTGTACACAGATATGGCATATTCATGGCAGTACACATGAAATTCATGTATTTATTTGTCATTTAAACTGATGTAAACACAAAAAGAGTAGACTGGGTTTTTTTAAACCTGTCGCCCCCTCTAGTGGACATTAAGTATTAAGGCCTTCATTGCTCAGATAACAAAAGTCAACAGGATTTTTTGGGAAGGTAAGTCTGACCAGTTATACAACAACGCGAGTCAGACGAGTTTGAAGGTCTGAGCTGAATTAGGTGAAAAAATATAGTTCTAGTCGGTGTCAGTTACTCTCATAATAAATAATAATAATGTTTAAATAAATGTTGGCTTTCTCAAGCCCAACAAAGAAGACTAAGAAGAAAAACATCAACCAATTTAGTATGTAATGAAACTAATATTACTTATTTATTTTATAAATTTCACTTTATTAATTTTCACAATTATTTATTAATGTCACACACACATACTTAGTGCCTTTTGACTTAAAAGACGAGAGTGGTAAATGTTACAGACATATTATCATGGAACTGTTCAGTCTATTTTTGATTTTCATTTCCACTTCACTTTTATCCAAGGAGACAGAACTATTTGCACTGTATTATGGGACAATATTCATACAATACTATAACCTAGAAATAATTTAAAGGGGTCACTTGCAAGTCACAGTAGCGCGAATTATGTGCCCAGCTACATCTGACTCAAATATTATGTTAATTAACAGTGAGTGGTGGTTTCAGACATTATAGTACTGACTCTTATTCTGTCTGAAAGAATGAAAAGACCGTGCTGAAGATAGAGCGATTCGACCAATCAGATGAGAGGAGTGTTTCAGCACCCCCCACAAGTGTGATCAAATATTGAAGCCATAAACCAATTTGTAAACCTCAAATGAAAAATGAGAAATCGAGCCAAAATCTCATTTTCCGTTTGTTAAACTAAACGGGAAAACGAATAAACGGAGGAGCGTCTCGCTGCAGCCTGCGGTGGACATCCAACCCGGCCCACATCCAAGTGTGACGTCACAGACCACGCCCATGTCAAAATACGTCACATTCTCAATCATTTTGAAACAGGAAGAAGCATCGATAAGAAGATAATTTGTATTGTTTGCCAACCGCTAAAAAAGAAGCTGTTGTTTGCCGTGTCGGTAAGTAAAAAAAAAATATATATATATATATATATATATGTGTGTGTGTGTGTGTGTTTGGGGGTGGGGGGTGAGATGAGTGTTTTTATGTTGGGGGGGGTCTATCTATCCACACATGTATGTATATATGTATGTATGTATTCGTGGCATGCATGCGTACACACACACACACACACACACACACACACAAATACATACATATATACATACATACATGTGTAGATAGATAGAGAGACAGATAGATAGATAGACAGATAGATAGATAGATAGAAGGCACACAACACAAGTCTTACAACATAAAATCAATTATGAATCAATGTGCAATATTTTTATACCCTCCCCCCCCCCCACACATAACACTCATCTCACCCACTCAGACACACACACTTCATCCCTCTCACACATATGTACTTACCTGACCCCCCCCCCCCCCCCCCCCCCACCACCACACACACACACACACACACACACTCACACACACATACATATAACCTCTTTAATGAGATACTCTGATCACAGTACCCATGCACAGTAACTTGGTTGGGCAACCGCATCATTTCATTATGTCTTGCTGGATAACTCTGTGTATGTCACAAATTATCTTTGTATTCTTCTATATTAACGAAAAGATCACCTAATGTTTGTTTGTCATGTTTTACAGCATTCTACACATTTTCAGTCCAAGCCTGATGCAGAGCAGTTCTCCCGGGTTAAGGGGTCCCTGCTGCAGTTTCACCAGTAAAGAAAATTACTTGTTACAGTTCACTTGAAGGACCACATAAGCCATGCAGTGGTGCATGGAGGTATGGTGAGAGCATTTCTTTAGATATTGATTGATTTTTGTGGTTTAAAATCATAAATATGTTTATGTAGAATGATGAGGTAAATAATTTTTAGTGGACACATATACCCCCAACACGTATGTATTCTCTATTTTTAACAGGAGCGCCAAGAGGACATAAAGTGGAAGTTTGTAAGGGACATTGGTCCAGCGTGGTACAGAGTCATCGTGGGTTATTCTGTGGGGAGGTGACAGGGCCTGCCGTTCTCCAGATGGACAGTAAAAATCAACAGAATGCCATCAAAGACTACCTGGAGGGAGAATCGGAGGATATATTGAAGCAAGGAATCTCTCTGTGTGGTCTGTGTATGTATGTGTGTGTACTGCATGTCAACAACTGTTTATCTGATCATTCAGCTGCTCAGACTTTATAATATTTGGAGCATACCTTTTGTTAAACAACCAGTCAAAAGTTTTTGAACAGTGAGATTTTTTTATGTTTTTAAAGAAATATCTTCTGCTCATCAAGCCTGCATTTATTTAATCCGAAGTACAGCAAAAACAGTCCAATTTTAAAATATTTGTATAATATTTTGCTTTTGTAATATATTTTGCTATTTAAAATAACAATTTTCTATATTTCTATTAAAATGAAATTTATTCCTGTGATTTAAAAGGTGACTTACTCCAGTCACATGATCCTTCATTCTAATATGCTGATTTGATGCTCAAAAAACATTTTATTATTATTATGTTAATACACTGAAGACTGGAGTAATGATGAAGAAAATTCAGCTTTGATCACAGGAATAAACTGCATTTTAAAATACATTCAAATAGAAAGCAGTTCTTTTAAATTGTAAAAATATTTCACATTACTGTTTTTGCTGTGTTTTGGATCAAATAAATCCTGGCTTGGTGAGCAGAAGAGACTTTCAAAAATAATAAAAATCTTACTGTTCAAAAACTGGTGGTGTATATTATTATTATTATTATTATTATTATTATTTTTTTTTGTAAAATTGTACATGTTATTATTTTTGTAAAATAATAAATATAAAAATACCCAATGAAACAATGGATGCCTTTTTCATTCATCTTTAAGTATGTGGAGGACCTGGACATGTTTCATATCAAGTTGTGATGAACAAGGCCTGAAGGTCAATGTCATGTTACTTATATAATCTATCAATGCAATCTTTATTCAGCCTAAGTATGTGTAGCCTACTGCATATGGGGAACTGTTGATTCTATCATTCAAATGTTAACACTTTATGATAAGTGGAATAAATCTTAAGAAAATTAAATGACAATTATACAATACCAACTTTTACAATAATTTTGCATACTTTTACAATACTAAAATCTAATTGTCCCCTTTAAATTTGATGCATTTCAATTTTGCCTTGGGTAGGTCAAAATAGTTTTTTAATAAATGTGAATTTATCTCATTACATAAATGAACAAGGTAAGGTTTAAAAGTTTTAATTGACAATTAGCCTACTTTAATCAACATAAGCGTTTTAGGAGCTGTTATGATGACGAAATCAGCTCCGTATATTAGACATATTAAATATATATTAGATTTAAGTTGTGCCATTTTAGCCTAGACATCCTTTACAAAAATAAGAAAACGTGTATTAGTAAAACGAAGGACAATGTTATTTTATTTAGATCCCATTAACTTCCATAAATTGTTTCAACATACTTCCGGGTTTCCAGGTACGGGGATGGGGAAATCACATGAGGAGACGTATTTGATATGGGCGTGGCTTTTGTTTACGTCACACTTGGACGTGGGCGGGGTTGTGTCGGGATGGGCGTGACTTCTGACGTCACACTTGGATGTGGGCGGGGTTGTGTCGGAGATGGGCGTGACTTCTGACGTCACACTTGGATGTGGGCGGGGTTGGATGTCCACCGCAGGCTGCAGCGAGCCCTACTTGGATAAACGAGCCATTTTTCCATTTCTCGTTACTGCATTCCAAATAGTTGTTTAAAAAGCTAAAAACGCTGCACAGTTTTACAAATCCTTCATTATAATGCACAGTTGTTTATTGTTAACTTGACTCACTATGTCTGATTTATTGAATCATGAGATGTTAGCTGCTGCAAGTTTAATCTTCTGGACACGTGCAGCCCTGCCTCTATCTGCAAGCTGCAGCCGGGTGCTTCTCCCTGCAATCGCCTTCCAAAGCCACGCCCCCTGAACGAATTTATGCTCACAGACCAGAATGTACACATAATGTTACAGATTTATACTAGTCAACATTTGAAGTGGATCAAAATCTTTCATTAATGTCCTAAAACCAACCAAATTCCAATATCCGTTCTTGTCTTAGGACTTTTCTTGTTTGGCTCTCAACGAAGGCAGTCGCATTTTATCTCCCTCTCCTCCCCGTTACCTTCCCTGCTTTGCTTCTCTAGTCTCGTCTATTGTCTTATACTTTGAGAGACTCTCTCTGCACTGCTCTTCAAACTGAAACTGAAATCATGGATTTGATCAATTGGTCTCTCAACGCAATTGACACCATCTTCTCGACGAGAAGCTTGGGTTCGGGTCGGGGGAACCTGACTGCCCTGCCGGAATGTTTGCAGCTGGCTACACGATGGGCGCGTGGGAGAGGTGGCGGGTCCGTGTACCTTTTGATAGTTTGTTTTTTCATTTGAAACACAAAACAAAATAACGAGAAACCACCTGTTTTTCGTTTGTCGTTTCAAACCAAAAACAAAGAAACGGTAAAAACAGAGCCGTTCTCCCGTTTTTGGTTCTGAATCCAAAAACGAAAAATGACAAAACCAAAATCAAATAACGGTCCGATTTTGGTTTTTTGAAATTCCTTTTTCCATTTTTTCGTTTAAAGATCTACATTGAAATACAGACAGGTTGGCCACGTGACCCGGAAGTAATAGTAAATATGGCCTATCAAAATAAAAGCCAAGCTTTTAGAACGGTCATAATATGCAGCGCTAACGTTATACCAGAGTAACGTTAGAAGAAGAAAAATCAATTAATAAATAGCCTTATATAAACCTGGACCGGAATAAATATGTTAGCAACAGTAGTTTATTACAGCTATTTAATATCGTGCCTATCCAGACATCACCAGTCACGTTTAATGAGCGCATTGTTTGGCTCAATACAGTTGGTAATATAGGTTAACCTAAGAACTTATTGTGTGTGCACAGTTGTTACTGTTAGCGCTATATTATATAATTAAATTTATATTTAATGTGGTTTCCACCGTAATGGATAACTGTTCCCCCTTTCTACCAGCAGGTGGCAGTATTTAAATGACTGACTGTATGGTGTCTTTGGTAACTGTTTTAAATCAAGATTACTGATACAGATGTATTTATTGTTGTTCATTTTATTTTGTTTTTGATTTTATTTGCCTAGTTATCATCATCATCATTCACCCAGCCCAGAGTTAAACCTGCTTCTGTTTTAACCTGATTATGACACTGCTATCAGCTTCTTATAGCAGCTCAGACAACAAACTCACATCAGACATGTCCTAATCCTAATGTAGGCCATCTGGCCAAAAGAATGATTTACCAGTGTGCTATATACTGTGTGAATCTTTCTTCTCTATACACATTCCAGTTTGTATAACATACAAAACTCCGATTGTGTCATGCAAGTGAAGAGAATCCATACAAGTCTTGAAACTTTATATAGCACATACATGCTTTCAAGGGCATTGCATGTACAATCAATGGCTGCAGAACATTTGTTAAGCCCTAAGGTAAGAACATTTTACAAGGTCCTCAAAAGAAAACCCAAAAACATAATTACATTACTAAAAACAGGCTGTCAACGCTGATTACATCAGCAATAACTGCAACAAAACGTTTCCAGTAACTTTTGATACGTCCTGCTTATTGACTTGGACGAATCTTTGCCCATTCCTCTGTACAGAACAGCTTCAGCTCTTGGATGTTGGTGGGTTTCCTCACATGAGCTGCTTGCTTCCTCATCCTTCCACAACATTTCAATCATTTTAAGGTCATAACTTTTGACTCTGCCTTTCCAAAACATTCACTTTATTCTTCTTTAAGGTAGGTGGGTATATTTTGTCACAATATAATATATATAATAGTATAAATTGAGTTTGTAACTCCCTTCTGGTACATAGCAGACATTATCAGGCTAATATAGAAGCAATTATAAAAATGGTAAACAGAAATAAACTATGATCAGTGGAGCAGTGCTGAGGATGAACTATAGTTTAAGAGTCTGATAGCTTGGGGGGGAAAGTTGCTCTGCAGTCTGTTGGTGCGGCAGCAGAAACTTCTATATCTCTTCCCAGAAGGCAGCAGGATGAACAGGCTGTGGCTGGGTGGGTACTGTCCTTTTGTATCCTTTTGGCTCTGGGTACCAGTGATCTTCTGAGTAGTTTTAATCTCCCGCTGCAGAGCCCTCCGGTCCTGGGCCGTGCACATCCCATGGCAATTTGTGATGTTTCCAGTCAGGTGATCACCACCATTTGCTGATGTAACGTGTCACACTGATGATGTATAATCCTCAAGGCTCTCCTTGGTGGTGACCTCATCTGTCCATACTTTGAATGTCCTTACTTATGATCAGACTTGCAGCACTGTCTTTATATTTCAATGTTAACATAAAAATGTTTTAGAATGGCATAAAATTAAGAAATGAGAATGTGTCTGTACACCTAGCCTGTGTGTCTTAATCAGCATAAGCATTCAACTTTTGTTTGCTTTCAGTCCCTCTGACTGCAGCTCAATATATCATTTGGACTGTGCAATGACAGATATCACAATAGATGATGGAGAAGTGAACTGTGCATCACTATGCTTACATGAACTTTATCTGAAAAATGTATGTAAAAGTAGAATTCCATAAATTATATTCCATAAATATTATGAAAACTTTAGGTGTTCTCATAGTGTGGTCTTGTATCAAATAATGATGGCAGTTGTTAAGTATAGGCTATTCTGCTTATCATTGCCAATATGCCTAGTAATTGCTGACAACAACTAGCCTTTAAAATCAATCTGGAATGGAAACAAAACATTTCAAGGTACACATTTCAAAGAAGACTATTATACGTGAATGAATATGAGGTACTAGAAAAACAAAATTCATCAGGCGGTATCCAATGATAGACCCACCATGGGCCCAAACTTTTCTGTAGCTTTTCCATAGACAGCTTTTCAAAGCTGCCTCAGTATAATAGCCTACCGCTGTCACGCAGTCTCTATGCGCAATCTGTGCTTCTGAGAAGTGTGGTCGCGCCCATGGTCGCACCATCTACGCTTAAAAATATAGCCTATTGCGCGTCTATGTCAGCTTAAGCGCGAATGCATGTTTAAAATACATACATGTAAAGAATGATTTTCATGACGACTAAATATTTTTTGCTATGGTATAAATATTAAAGAATGCTCTGTGCAAAACAACACTATTTAATTATTATTTACCGCATATATTTTGTTTTGACAATATAGTCGATGTCCTTCATTATCAGATACGGTCAGGAATTTACGTCAATTTAAAAATATTTTTTAATGTCATTATTGCTCATTAAAACCATCCTTGATTTAACCTAAGCCGAGTCATTTCCAGAAGTGGTCCAGATCCGGAGCCGGTTTTTATGGTGAGGCCCAGTGCTTTACAGCCGTAACAAAAATGCATGTGCTAGAGCGAGCTGCGGGCCACAATCGGCCCGGTTAACACACGCCGATGCCGAATAAGCCGCAGACGCCGCGGGGCAGCCGAGCTCGGGCCGATTGTACATGCTGGGACACGAAGTTGCGTAGGCTCAAGGTGTAACTATGCGCTTGGTGTCGGCAGACTTAAAAAAAAAAAAAAAAAAAAAAAAAAAAAACATAATAAAATCAAATTGTTTTTAGCAAAATCCACCAGATTCTTGTTCTAAATCTCACAGACTACCACTGGCTTTTATTTTGATAGGCCATATTTACTATTACTTCCGGGTCACGTGGCCAACCTGTCTGTATTTCAATGTAGATCTTCAAACGAAAAAATGGAAAAAGGAATTTCAAAAAACCAAAATCGGACCGTTATTTGATTTTGGTTTTGTCATTTTTCGTTTTTGGATTCAGAACCAAAACCGGGAGAACGGCTCTGTTTTTACCGTTTCTTTGTTTTTGGTTTGAAACGACAAACGAAAAACAGGTGGTTTCTCGTTATTTTGTTTTGTGTTTCAAACGAAAAAACAAACTATCAAAACGTACACGGACCGTGTACCTTCGTATAATTCGTTTTTTGATTTAATATTGAAATCTGAAAAAGGAAAAATCTGCACAATTTTCGTTTTTCATTTGTTCAAACAAAACGAAAAATCAAGAATTTGGCTTCATTTTTTTCGTTTTTACATTATGGGACAAAAAACGAATAAACAACTTGAATATTCGATCTCTACATGTGGGCGGGAATGAAACTCCCCTCTCTGCTGATTGGTCAACCTAACATTATAACATAATAATAGTCCTAAAAAACATAATGAGATTCCTACCCTTCTACGGATTCTTAACGTGTTTATTTATACTACATTTTATCTCTTTCTCTTCATCAAACAGCCAGGGATGCAATTCCCAACAACTCATAAAAACGATTGTACTACTGATCTTAATATTACGGTCTGTTTCTCAAACCCATTGTAATCATAAAGCATCATAAGTTTTAACTTTTAATAATAAAAGTGCATGATAAGAACAGATTTATGCGGTCACCTGCAGGACAATCGGCAGGTTACACCTTTAACTTTATTCAAGTGCAATGTGATTATAATATAATGATTTGATTGTACTTTACTGTACACGTTATTACTCGTTATATATATATATATATATATATATATATATATATATATATATATATATATATATATATATATAAATGAAATAATTAAAAAGGGCAGAAAAAATTAGAAATGCATCTAAATTTAATGATTGATCAAAAAAATTTATAAAATAAGTAATGTAGGAAATATGCTTCAAAGACTGGGGGAAAAAAATCTGTCAATGGCTTGCTGACGTGCACGAAAACCAGCCATGTATTGGACCTAGAAATAACGTCTCTCTCTCTCTCTCTCTCTCTCTCTCTATATATATATATATATATATATATTATTATGTAAAGTAAAATATTATACACTATACCATAATAATATAATATAATATAATATAATATAATATAATATAATATAATATAATATAATTGTTATTATATCCGAGTTGTCTGGAACGCAGAATTATTAGGTTAACATTTCAATAAATGATCGTGTACTATAATTAGAGCCATTCTATAAGGTGACATTTCAGCACTTGACAGACGGATAGCGACTCCTATAGTACTTAAGCAGCATGGCTACTTGCGACTGTGTTAAGTGCATTGTTGGGAAACGCACGTGAAACAATAGCAAACGATCGTAAAATGACTCGCAGAAAACACTCTTAAGGTCTAAGATCAATCGTTATCGAGAAACCCGGCCCTGTTTGATGAAGAGAAAGAGATAAAATGTAGTATAAATAAACACGTTAAGAATCCGTGGAAGGGTGAGACTCTTATTATGTTTTTTAGGACTATTATTATGTTGTAATGTTTGGTTGACCAATCAGCAGAGATGGGAGTTTCATTCCCGCCCACATGTAGAGATCGAATATTCAAGTTGTTTATTCGTTTTCTGTCCCAGAATGTAAAAACGAAAAAATGAAGCCGAATTCTTGATTTTTCGTTTTGTTTGAACAAATGAAAAACGAAAAATGTGCAGTTTTTTCATTTTTCAGATTTCAATATTGAATCAAAAAACGAATTATACGAAGGTACACGGACCAGCTGTTCATCACTAATTCACAATTATCACTCAATTAATCACTTAATTACTTAATTGCAATGTATAGCTTCTTTTTCTGAACTCAACTGAATTAAGTTCAGAGTACTCATAACTGTTAGTTTTTAAACTTAAATGATTTAAGGCAATCGGTTGCCTCAAACGGTTTGAGTTAACATAACTTGTCAGGTTTTAGTGAGGCTGTGTCTGAAGTCAGTTGTAGTTCCTTTCTCTCTTTTCTTCAGTAATTCTGTTTGTTAACAGCAGCTGTTCATCACTAATGCTCAATTATCACTCAATTAATCACTTAATTACTTAATTGCAATGTATATCTTCTTTCAGTGAACTCAACTGAATTAAGTTCAGAGTACTTAAATGGTTTAAGGCAATCGGTTGCCTCAAACGGTTTGAGTAAACCTAACTTGTCAGGTTTTTAAGGATATCTGTTTACTCAAACGGTTTGAGTTAAGTTACTTGTCGGGTTTTACAGTGTATATGAAGTTTGCACAAAACTAAATAATGATCTGAGATATCATCGCTTGGCTGCATAATTTCAACACCATCAACATCAATTCCATGTGACAGTATTAAATCTAGAGTATGATTTCGACAATGAGTAGGTCCTGAGACATGTTGTCTAACCCCAATAGAGTTCAGAATGTCTATAAATGCTGATCCCAATGCATCTTTTTCATTATCAACATTGATATTAAAATCACCAACAATTAAAACTTTATCTGCAGCCAGCACTAACTCGGATGTAAAATCAGCAAACTCTTTAATAAAGTCTGTATGGTGCCCTGGTGGCCTGTATACAGTAGCCAGCACAAACATCACAGGGGATATATCAATAACATTTGTTTCTCTGGATAATGTTATATGAAGCACCATTACTTCAAACGAGTTATACTTGAAGCCTGCCCTCTGAGAAATCCTGAAAACATTGTTATAAATTGAAGCAACACCTCCCCCTTTACCTTTTGGACGTGGCTCATGTTTATAACAGTAATCTTGGGGTGTAGACTCATTTAAAATAATGTAATCATCAGGTTTTAGCCAGGTTTCTGTCAAACAGAGCACATCTAGATTATGATCAGTGATCATATTATTTACAAAAAGTGCTTTCGTAGAAAGGGACCTGATATTCAATAAGCCAAGCTTTATCATTTGATTATCCGTATTGCATCTGTTTTTTATTTGTTGAACCTCCAGTAAATTGTTACTCTTAAATTGGTTTGGACGGTTTTTTTTGTATTTTCTAGCCCGGGGAACAGACACAGTCTCTATAGTGTGATATCTAGGTGAAAGAGTCTCTATGTGCTGAGAGTTAACTGACTTCTGTGACTGGAGGCGGCTAGCAGACGGTCGGTTTAGCCAGTCTGTCTGCTTCCTGACCTGGGCCCCAGTTAGTCAAGTACAAACTCTAAGACTATGCAAGTAGGGCTCGCTGCAGCCTGCGGTGGACATCCAACCCCGCCCACATCCAAGTGTGACATCAGAAGTCACGCCCATCCCGACACAACCCCGCCCACGTCCAAGTGTGACGTAAACGAAAGCCACGCCCATATCAAATACGTCTCCTCATGTGATTTCCCCATCCCCGTACCGGGAAACCCGGAAGTATGTTGAAGCAATTTATGGAAGTTAATGGGATCTAAATAAAATAATATTGTCCTTCGTTTTACTAATACACGTTTTCTTATTTTTGTAAAGGATGTCTAGGCTAAAATGGCACAACTTAAATCTAATATATGTTTAATATGTCTAATATACGGAGCTGATTTCGTCATCATAACAGCTCCTAAAACGCTTATGTTGATTAAAGTAGGCTTATTGTCAATTAAAACTTTTAAACCTTACCTTGTTCATTTATGTAATGAGATAAATTCACATTTATTAAAAAACTATTTTGACCTACCCAAGGCAAAATTGAAATGCATCAAATTTAAAGGGGACAATTAGATTTTAGTATTGTAAAAGTATGCAAAATTATTGTAAAAGTTGGTATTGTATAATTGTCATTTAATTTTCTAAAGATTAATTCCACTTATCATAAAGTGTTAACATTTGAATGATAGAATCAACAGTTCCCCATATGCAGTAGGCTACACATACTTAGGCTGAATAAAGATTGCATTGATAGATTATATAAGTAACATGACATTGACCTTCAGGCCTTGTTCATCACAACTTGATATGAAACATGTCCAGGTCCTCCACATACTTAAAGATGAATGAAAAAGGCATCCATTGTTTCATTGGGTATTTTTATATTTATTATTTTACAAAAATAATTACATGTACAATTTTACAAAAAAAATAAATAATAATAATAATAATAATAATATACACCACCAGTTTTTGAACAGTAAGATTTTTATTATTTTTTAAAGTCTCTTCTGCTCACCAAGCCAGGATTTATTTGATCCAAAACACAGCAAAAACAGTAATGTGAAATATTTTTACAATTTAAAAGAACTGCTTTCTATTTGAATGTATTTTAAAATGCAGTTTATTCCTGTGATCAAAGCTGAATTTTCTTCATCATTACTCCAGTCTTCAGTGTATTAACATAATAATAATAAAATGTTTTTTGAGCATCAAATCAGCATATTAGAATGAAGGATCATGTGACTGGAGTAAGTCACCTTTGAAATCACAGGAATAAATTTCATTTTAATAGAAATATAGAAAATTGTTATTTTAAATAGCAAAATATATTACAAAAGCAAAATATTATACAAATATTTTAAAATTGGACTGTTTTTGCTGTACTTCGGATTAAATAAATGCAGGCTTGATGAGCAGAAGATATTTCTTTAAAAACATAAAAAAATCTCACTGTTCAAAAACTTTTGACTGGTTGTTTAACAAAAGGTATGCTCCAAATATTATAAAGTCTGAGCAGCTGAATGAACAGCTGAATGATCAGATAAACAGTTCTTGACATGCAGTACACACACATACATACACAGACCACACAGAGAGATTCCTTGCTTCAATATATCCTCCGATTCTCCCTCCAGGTAGTCTTTGATGGCATTCTGTTGATTTTTACTGTCCATCTGGAGAACGGCAGGCCCTGTCACCTCCCCACAGAATAACCCACGATGACTCTGTACCACGCTGGACCAATGTCCCTTACAAACTTCCACTTTATGTCCTCTTGGCGCTCCTGTTAAAAATAGAGAATACATACGTGTTGGGGGTATATGTGTCCACTAAAAATTATTTACCTCATCATTCTACATAAACATATTTATGATTTTAAACCACAAAAATCAATCAATATCTAAAGAAATGCTCTCACCATACCTCCATGCACCACTGCATGGCTTATGTGGTCCTTCAAGTGAACTGTAACAAGTAATTTTCTTTACTGGTGAAACTGCAGCAGGGACCCCTTAACCCGGGAGAACTGCTCTGCACCAGGCTTGGACTGAAAATGTGTAGAATGCTGTAAAACATGACAAACAAACATTAGGTGATCTTTTCGTTAATATAGAAGAATACAAAGATAATTTGTGACATACACAGAGTTATCCAGCAAGACATAATGAAATGATGCGGTTGCCCAACCAAGTTACTGTGCATGGGTACTGTGATCAGAGTATATCATTAAAGATGTCATATGTATGTGTGTGTGAGTGTGTGTGTGTGTGGTTGTGGTTGTGGTGGTGGTGGTGGTGGGGGGGGGGGGGGGGGGGGGGGCAGGTAAGTACATATGTGTGAGAGGGATGAAGTGTGTGTGTCTGAGTGGGTGAGATGAGTGTTATGTGTGGGGGGGAAGGGTATAAAAAAATATTGCACATTGATTCATAATTGATTTTATGTTGTAAGACTTGTGCCTTCTATCTATCTATCTGTCCCTTCTATCTATCTATCTATCTATCTATCTATCTATCTATCTGTCTCTCTATCTATCTACACATGTATGTATGTATATATGTATGTATTTGTGTGTGTGTGTGTGTGTACACATGCATGCCACGAATACATACATACATACATGTGTGGATATAGACCCCCCAACATAAAAACACTCATCTCACCCCCCACCCCGAAACACACACACACACACACATATATATATATATATATATATATATATATATAAGTATATTTGTTGCTAGCAATAATGTGCCTGTGTGAAGTTGAAATTAAAAATACTGTTGTTTATGCACATGCACACAAATGACGCACACGTTCTTAAAGTTGTCAACGTTTGGTAAAGACCAAAGATATTTTTTTTTACTTACCGACACGGCAAACAACAGCTTCTTTTTTAGCGGTTGGCAAACAATACAAATTATCTTCTTATCGATGCTTCTTCCTGTTTCAAAATGATTGAGAATGTGACGTATTTTGACATGGGCGTGGTCTGTGACGTCACACTTGGATGTGGGCCGGGTTGGATGTCCACCGCAGGCTGCAGCGAGACGCTCCTCAGACTATGTGCCATATTTCTAGAAAGAAGAGCGGCACCCCACCAGGAGGGATGAAGACCAGGGACGTGCACAGGAATTTTGAGGGGCAGTTGCTCTGACCTAAAAAAAGGGCACTCACCCACCCCCCCCCAAAAAAAAAACTCACGGGCTATATGAAGGACTGAGAATAACAGGGTCTTTATTAAAATATACACAAAGTAAAACACTGAAATACAGCACTCAATCACCTTAACTACTACTAATAATAACATAGAAAAACATGACTTTTTAGTGTTAGTTTTAGTCTTTTTTTGTATTTGGGTTATTTGTCAGGGGCAAGATTCAAAAAGGTCAGAAAAAGTATTGTGTAATAATAACTCAACAAAAACATCATACAATTTTAGAAAATATTCATTCAAAAATAAAATCAGTACATAAAATGTACATATGGGCACACATATGTAAACAGTCTCAACACTCCGCAGTAAGTGCAAAATGTGTAAGTGACGTGTGCCAGTAAAAAACCTAAAGAGCCAACAGACTAAAGAAGACATACATGAACCGCATGTGTTCAACCCATTTTTGAGCCACAACAAGACATTTCTGTCAGATTGTCAGGGAGCTTAATCTGAGAAAAGAACATGACAAATAACAAATAACAAGAAAACTTTAAATACAGCATAATTTTTTTAGTGTGTGTGTGTGCCGTGGGTGTGTGCATGAGTGAGTGTGCATGGGTGAGAAAGAGAGAGAGGGCTTTACTTTAGTCAAGCAATAATTTTCTATACAGAATTCACACCCTATACAAATTCCACAGCTGTATACTATACTAAATTTACCCTATACAATAGCCTACTCATCTGGAATGAAGGAGCAAACATTCAGTGTAAGAGTAAAAAAATGACAGAACATTATTTAATATTTATACTACGGGGCCGTTGAATGCTTGAATCTGATTGGCTGACGAACGTTCTGAGGCGTGACATTATTTTCTGGGAAAAGCATGGCGAACGTAGTTCCAGGCAGCTCTCTTGACCGCATTACAGTTCCATATCACTTCGCATAGTAAAACTGTAATAACGGAAATTACAGGACTAACAAAAACAACAACATGACAGACGATTTTCCAAAAGTAACGTTACACATGACATTTCTCACTAGCGAGGTAATAACAGCGCTGTTTAGAGACGCTGCTGCAGTCTAATTCACACAAGCTCTCTCTCTCTCTCTCTCTCTCTCTGTGTGTGTGTGTGTGTATGTGTGTGTGTGTGTGTCTCTGTCTCTCTCGCTCTCTTTCTAATAACTTCATTAATAACTGCATTATAATACTATCAACAGCTCAAGCCTCCATTACCAGCTTTAAAATGACATTGTGAAACCAGCAAAAGAAGCGTTGGATGAGATGCGGAAGAAATAGTCCTACCCACAATAGCGATTAAGTACAAAAAACCGAACGAATCCCTTTAAATATATCATCTGATCGATGTCTTGAGGTGTGGTAACCGTGGTATAAGCGGAATAATTGACTCCGCTTCGAGTCGTGACCGAATCACCACCTCAGGTGTGCATTATTTTTCTAATAATTCAACGGCCCGTCGTCAATTATTCCTTACTTGAATCACAGCTTAAATAGTGTTTTGACATCGACAACCCAAGTGCATTTTACCTCAAACTTGCGTCTAGTTAACTTTCTAAAGTAGCAATCGCTTCTCGGGTCGACATTAACACACTGACAAAATTATATTCAGAATTAAAAATATTTTTATACCACTTTTTAATGTGTGATTGTGTAATGGTTTTCACGAGATACCAACCTTTCGCGAACTTGCTTCCAACACTCGTTCTCATGGAGACGCGGTGTGCACGGAGGGGAGGGCTGTGCGCGCGCGAGTAACGTTATGTGAGAGAGACGCGTGAGTGAGAGACGCAGGGAAATGAAATGCAGCTGAACGTTTGCTCTATGAAAGACATTGACAAAGACGAAAACTAAGGACATTTAATCTATAATTTTATTTTAGTTAGTTTTGCCAAACACACATTACAGTTATGGTTAGTTATCGTTTTTTTGTAATGCCTCGTTTTTATTTTTATTTCAGTTAACAATTTTTTTCCCCAACTAGTTTTCGTTTTTTCGTTCGTTTTCGTTAACGATTATAACCTTACTATTACTTTTCCGACAACGTTGAGTCGTCTCACCCGACAACCGCGACAATCTCCTTCTAGGGCCGCTCGGCTCAGGTGCCGGTCGCGTGCAGCGCTGCAGCCACGTAAAGAGAGTTTGCCCTTCCCCTACCGACTTTCACTTTCGGACGGGTGCCCGAATATGGAAGTGAATGAGGCTTTGCGATTTTTTTTTATTTGTTTATTTTTTTTTTTTATCTAGGCCTACGTGAAATTCAGCATCCATTGTACGATATTTTTTATTTATTTTTTTTCCACCTCGGAAGGGCAACGTGAGTCGAGAAGGGCATATGGGCAGTTGCCCGGGCAACCTGAGCAACCCCCCTGTGCACGTCCCTGATGAAGACCATCTCTTTTCAACAGGTCAGGTCTGCCCCAAAAGCTCGTCCAATTGTCTATGAAACCTATGTTATTCTGCGGGCACCACTTAGACATCCAGCCATTGAGTGATGACAATCTGCTATGTATCTCATCACCACGGTAAGTAGGGAGGGGACCAGAGCATAATACAGTGTCTGACATCATGCTTGCAAGTTCACACACCTTTTTAATGTTATTTTTAGTGATCTCCGACTGGCGAAGTCGAACATCATTAGCACCGGCGTGAATAACAATCTTACTGTATTTACGTTTAGCATTAGCCAGCACTTTTAAATTTGCCAAGATGTCAGGCGCACTGTAAAACCCGACAAGTAACTTAACTCAAACCGTTTGAGTAAACAGATATCCTTAAAAACCTGACAAGTTAGGTTTACTCAAACTGTTTGAGGAAACCGATTGCCTTGAACCATTTAAGTTTTAAAACTTAACAGTTATGAGTACTCTGAACTTAATTCAGTTGAGTTAACTGAAAGAAGATATACATTGCAATTAAGTAATTAAGTGATTAATTGAGTGATAATTGAGCATTAGTGATGAACAGCTGCTGTTAACAAACAGAATTACTGAAGAAAAGAGAAACACAAGAACTACAACTGACTTCAGACACAGCCTTAGATAAAATAAACTGAAATAAAATACATTAAATCTCTCAAGATCTGATTAAACAACCCCACAAACAGCATCACCAGCTCCACTTATTAATAACCAGACTGACTTTATTTCTGTCAGACGTCTACAGAAGATCTGATTGAGAATTAACTAAGGTTTAGATGTTGATTTATTGTTTCATTTGAAGTAACCATGTTAGAGATCAGTGTTTGCTTTAGTTGGGCTCTTGACCCTTGACTTCTGTCTTAGTTTTTTCTCTGGTTGTTGTAACTCAAAAGCCCAGGAAAAATATCATCAGGTTTTATATATATGTATATAGATATATACACACACACATTTAGATACTGCTTTTATCCAAAGCAACTTACAGTGCTTTCAAACCAACATTTTTTTTCTAACCTGTACCTAGGTGTTACTTGTTATACTGAATATGGGTGATGATAATCATCAATTATTGAACTGTTTGGAGTCTAATCTCTGATGAAATAGGTGTTGTGTAATTAGTTGGATTGATTACAGTAAAAGTGATTCTAAGAGACAGTGGTTCTGTGATAATCAGTTAATATAAAGAACTTTCCAAACAGTTTGGTTTTCTGTGGTGTCACTTAGTCACACACAGACATCAATAATCAGCATATGAACCTCAACAATGGTGACCATAAAAAAAAAAAAAAACAATGCTGCAGAGCATGCTGGGAGCCATGGATGAGTTTTGTACTACAATAGTACCCAGCATGCATTGCAGCATGGTTTTTTTTTCGTCACCATTGTTGAGGTTCATATTCTGATTATGGATGTCTGTGTGTGACTAATTGCTACCGTAGAAGAAAGATGTATGTGCACAAAGTGTTTGAAAAATCCTTTAAATTAATGGATTATGACAGAACCACTGGCTCTTTGAATAGCTTTCATTGTAATCAGTCAAACTAATTATATAACACCCATTTAGTCAGATTTTGGACTCTGAACAGCTCCATAATTGATGATTATCATCACCAATATGCAGTATAACAACTAATACCTGATAATATTTTTTCTAGGTTTTTGAGTTATAACATGTTTCAGAAACACATGGTTACAACAACCAGAGAAAAAATAAACTAAAACAGAAGTCAAGGGTCAAGAACACAACTAAAGCAAACACTGATCTCTAACATGGTTACTTCAAATGAAAACAAATCAACATCTAAACCTTAGTTAATTCTCAATCAGATCTTCTGTAGACATCTGACAGAAATAAAGTCAGTCTGGTTATTAATAAGTGGAGCTGGTGATGCTGTTTGTGGGGTTGTTTAATCAGATCTTGAGAGATTTAATGTATTTTATTTCAGTTTATTTTATCTAAGGCTGTATCTGAAGTCAGTTGTAGTTCCTTTCTCTCTTTTCTTCAGTAATTCTGTTTGTTAACAGCAGCTGTTCATCACTAATGCTCAATCAGCACTTAGTTAATCACTTAATTACTCAATTGCAAAGTTTTAAAACTTATATGGTTTAAATCAAGGCAATCTGTTTACTCAAACGGTTTGAGTTGTTACTTGTCGTGTTTTACAGTGTACACACACACATTGTAAAGATGCCACAAATCCAGTCAAACAGGCCCAAATACATACCAGTGTTTATATTCAAATTCTCAGCTGTATTAGAATAAGGTGACGATATCCTACAAATATATGGTAATGCACAAATGGTTTGCACAACAGACTACAATGAGGATACTCAAAAGCAGTGGTGAATCAGTCACTAATATTTTCAAAAACTGTAGTGAAAATTATCTACATTTTTTATTCATGTGTTGTCTTAAATAGCTGCTACAATATACATTGTAGCATTGGGCAGCTCATAATATGTGCCCTCCAAAAGTAATGCCAGTCATTTGCCTAATTCAAATAATGAATATCTACCATTACGACTGCCACTAGGGGGTGAATTGTAAGAGAAAAGAGGTTTAACCATAACAGGCCTTGACACTGCCACTTGCAATAGTGCACTGAACAAGTAGTCACCACATGACTTATAATTACATTTATACAACCCTAAAAGAGAAAACTTAATAGTTTTAGATAATTTATGGCACAGCAGGGCCAGCCCTAGCATTTGGGGCCCTAAGCACATTTTTTTAAACTCCCAACACCCCCCGCCAAAAAAAAAAAACAAAAAAAACCAAAACAAAACAAAACAAAAAACTATGTTAAGCACATATATGTTAAGCAGTGTTATTTAAGTAGCCTATCATTGAGGTAGGCCTACTATTATAGTTTTTGTAATATTACTAATTTTTAATTAGATTTTATTTTTATGTTTTCTGCTGTCATTTTTAATTTATTTGTTTTTTTGTTGTTTTATTATTTTCTTTAAATGTCTATTTAGATATAGTCTATTATTCATTTTAATTTCAGTTTTAGTTTTAGTTATTTTAGAACATCAAGAGAAACTAAATGAAAATGAGAAATGTTGCCTTTTCAAATAACTGAAATATAATAAGTTCACATTTTAAAAAATATTTAAATTTATTTCAATAAATGTGACCCTGTCTGTGAAAACCCAGCTAAAGTAATTTTTGGTGATTTACGGTTTTCTATATATATATAAAATGATCCTTAATAAGGTAAAGAACATTTTGTGAAAATATAAAATTGATATCTTTATTACTGACTGAGTAAGACCATGTCAAAGATTGAAATCATAGTGAAATTAATGACTGAAATCAAACTTTGATGCTTGTTATCTCAAATTAGATTTTGAGACTTTAGCCTGTATTTCACAGACAGGGTCACAATTATTTATTTTATTTCAAGTAACTAAAATGTTTTGTTTATTTGTTTATTGAAGGGTCCATTCACACATAATGCTTGCTTGCACTTAAAAACATGACATGCAGCTCTACAAAATGGAAAAATCTGTGAGTTATTGAAAGTCTCCTTTAGCTTAAAACTGGCTGCAGAGACCTCCTCATGATTGTAAAGTGCTTTTGGCCATACAGCAATTCACAATAAAATGCTATATGAATGTCTGATTCATTCATTTATTCATTTACTGGATGCATCTTAAAAAGGGTTTATACTATATGCTAAATGTGACTTATTGTAAAAAGACACCAACAATGAAGGACCATATTCAATATACAATTTATTTGTAATGCATAAGCCTAAGCAACAGCTTTGCTACTAAGCAAGCAGATGAAGCAAAAAAACAAACAAACAAACAAAAAAACGCTGTATTGAATACTTTGTTGTATGACCTTTAGGGGAAAGTTGTAACCAAATGCATATTGACAGCAGAGAGATGGCACCAAACAATGTTTTTTTTTTTTTTTTTTTGGGGGGGGGGGGGGGTTACCTTTTTTTTATCCTTCTAATTTCCCTGACAAAATAAATAAATAAATAAAAAAAAAAAACTAAATAAAAAAATACAATATTGCCAAAAAATACATAACTGGCCAACACAATTTAAATCACAATCCAAATAATCATTATTTAACAGGCTTTGGTATAAAACACAAATCACAATAAAATGCGATTACAATACACACTCACAATCTCTGGCACAAAACTCAGAACAGGACAAACAATACTAAATGGTAAAAACATACACAGTAGAAGAACAGTAGCATGAAATAGGCACGGTAGCATATATGGGTGCACTGGACGGTTAAATCCTCACGGGGGAGGATTCACACTCAACACCACATCAGTGTCACACTCCTCTGTTCTTCATATCTGTCTTAACAGACATTTACAGTGTTATTATATTAGGGTGGATGGTAAACAGTCAAGGATTATGTTTTGTGCTTTTGTTATGTTTTGTTGGTGCTTGTGGCATCTGGTCGGTAAGTAATGAACTTGTTTTCTTGTCATTTTAGTGGAGAGTAAAAAGAAAATCTCAGTAGGTCAATTTAAGTATTTTACACTGTAAAACATTCTGCCCTTTATCTACGTATGAAAACAATGATATTAAGAAATATCATTGTGTAGATTTAGTTAGCTGTCCAATAACCCATGTGCTTTTAGTTTCCTTTAAAACATGTTATTATTTGGATTCCACTATTTCTATTTACACTAAATTACATATTTGTCACAATAAACAGAACTAGAGACAAAAGTGTAGGAAGAGTTTGTTAGTCTAGAAGTCCTGTCAGTCTCAACACAAGGACAAATTACTCCCTCCACCAGCCTCCAACCTTCATTTATCTCTACACTGTAAAACCCGACAAGTAACTTAACTCAAACCGTTTGAGTAAACAGATTGCCTTGATTTAAACCATGTAAGTTTTAAAACTTTGCAATTAAGTAATTAAGTGATTAACTAAGTGCTGATTGAGCATTAGTGATGAACAGCTGCTGTTAACAAACAGAATCACTGAAGAAAAGAGAAACACAAGAACTACTACAACTGACTTCAGACACAGCCTTAGATAAAATAAACTGAAATAAAATACATTAAATCTCTCAAGATCTGATTAAACAACCCTACAAACAGCATCACCAGCTCCACTTATTAATAACCAGACTGACTTTATTTCTGTCAGAGGTCTACAGAAGATCTGATTGAGAATTAACTAAGGTTTAGATGTTGATTTATTGTTTCATTTGAAGTAACCATGTTAGAGATCAGTGTTTGCTTTAGTTGGCCTCTTGACCCTTGACTTGTCTTAGTTTGTTTTTTCTCTGGTTGTTGTAACCATGTGTTTCTGAAATATGTTTGTTATAACTCAAAAGCCAAGAGAAAATATTTTCAGGTATTGGTTGTTATACAGCATATTGGTAATGACAATCATCAATTATGGAGCCGTTTAGAGTCACAGTGGTTCTGTAATAATCAGTTATTATAAAAGGCTTTCCAAAGAGTTCTATGGTGTCAATTAATCACACACAGACATCAATAATCAGCATATGAACCTCAACAATGGTGACAAAAAAAAAAATGCTGATTATTATATTAACTGATTATCACAGAACCACTGGCTCTTAGAATCACTTTTACTGTAATCAATCCAGCTAATTACACAACACCTATTTCATCAGAGATTAGACTCCAAACAGTTCAATAATTGATGATTATCATCACCAATATACAGTAAAACAATCAACACCTATGTACAGGTTAGGTAAAAAATGTTAGCCTGAAGACACTGTAAGTTGTTTTGGATAAAAGCAACTTCTAAGTAAGAGTGTGTGTGTGTGCGCGTGTGTGTATATAAAATATCTGATGATATTTCTTTTAGGCTTTTGAGTTACAACAAATATGTTTTAGAAACATATGGTTACAACAACCACAAAAAAAATAAACTAAGACAGAAGTCAAGGGTCAAGAGCTCAACTAAAGCAAACACTGATCTCTAACATGGTTACTTCAAATGAAACAATAAATCAACATCTAAACCTTAGTTAATTCTCAATCAGATCTTCTGTAGACGTCTGACAGAAATAAAGTCAGTCTGGTTATTAATAAGTGGAGCTGGTGATGCTGTTTGTGGGGTTGTTTAATCAGATCTTGAGAGATTTAATGTCTTTTATTTCAGTTTATTTTATCTAAGGCTGTGTCTGAAGTCAGTTGTAGTTCTTGTGTTTCTCTTTTCTTCAGTAATTCTGTTTGTTAACAGCAGCTGTTCATCACTAATTCACAATTATCACTCAATTAATCACTTAATTACTTAATTGCAATGTATATCTTCTTTCAGTGAACTCAACTAAATTAAGTTCAGAGTACTTAAATGGTTTAAGGCAATCGGTTGCCTCAGACCGTTTGAGTAAACCTAACTTGTCAGGTTTTTAAGGATATCTGTTTACTCAAACGGTTTGAGTTAAGTTACTTATCGGGTTTTACAGTGATAGCATATGTAGAGTAACTTGACATTTAATTTCAGGAGGGTGTTTAAAGCTTGCATCAAGTCTCGTGCTTGAGCGCTTCTTTACAGACAGTGAGTCAAATGTTTGCTCATAGCATCTGTTTATCTTTACCACTTTGAATAATTCTAAATGAACTTGTGAAATCACTTATTAAGCACATTGATGATGAGTGTCTGTTGGTACTTCTGTTTCTGCTGTTTTGTTTTTTTTCTTTTTTAAAACAAAGATCCAGTTCTTGATCTGCAAACATGCACATCACTTATAATAAGGCTTCATTTCAATGTATTTATTTGTGTGTGTGTGTGTAATAAGGATTACATTTTAATAAAACTGGTTCAGTCATCATTAAGAACCATTATAAACTTAGTTGAGAAATTCCTGTTTCTGTTTGTTTTTCAGACGGGACAGATGAAGTGATGTCCATGTCAGTGATGGAGGGAGATTCTGTCTCTCTAAACACTGATGTTACTGAAGTACAGAACTATCATACAATTCAGTGGATGTTTGGAGAAATTCAAATAGCTGAAATCAGCAGGCTTTCCCAAAGCAGCTCCATATATGACACTGATGATGATAAAACACTCAAAAACAGACTGAATCTGGACCCTCAGACTGGATCTCTGACCATCACAAACACCAGAACCACAGACTCTGGACTCTATCAACTAATACTTACCGGCAGAGAGACCAGATCCAAGAGCTTCAGAGTCACAGTCTCTGGTGAGTAAAGAATTTCTGTCAATCTCCTTCACTATTGGTTTAAAATATAATATATAAGTCACTGACATTTATTCTTTTATAATTGACACTCATTCAATCATTGACAATCATTAACTGTGGTGTCCACTGTGTAAATAACAGATATAGATATGGTGAAACTAGCGACTTTTTCACTTTTTTCTCTCATTCACACACCTCAAACTTCCCACCTCTCTTTCTCGACATGTTTCTATTATCGGTATTATTGTTACATTTCAACATTGCATATAAAATATCTAACAATATTCTCAACAAAACACCATACATGTTTTATTACCAGATTTAATTATAAAGATTAGTAAAGATTTAAAGTAATATAGTAAGAAAATGGTAAAATATTGGCACAATAACATTTCAGTAAGATTTGTCATTATCAGCGTCTACTACACAAAGTTCCTCATCACCAGAAAGTTCATCAAGCTCCAGTTGTGTGTCGTCCAGCTGTGCAGTGAACAATTCAACCCTCAAACACACTGAGAATCTCAATACAGGTACGTCAGCTGTGATTTTAGTGCCTTCAGTCAAAGCCTCTGAAAGCTCTTCCTGGACATGTGTGTGTTTCAGACTGTAAAGTTCACGTCTTAATCCCAGCTCAAGTCCAACCATGTTAAAAAGCTTTTAAACTATATTGAACTGAGTTTATGCCCTAATTGTGTTTATTTATGCAAACTAATCTTTCACGTCAACAGTAATATTTGGACAAGCACAACTGACAAATAATATGTCAGTGAACTTTAGGTTAAAAGTATTTTTATAGGAAAGTGTAGATATTTTAGGTCCTGTAACTTGTCATCATTTAAGTTTTTCCTTTTAATCACCCTTAATTTGTTTGTAGTTCACTGAAGTCCTATGGGGGTGACAAATGAACTTTTATATCAGTCAGTTAACATATAGCCTTTTTTTAATTATTCGATTTTAAAACAGTGTTGATCTGTGCTGCTGCTGCTGCTGGATCTCTGCTGATTTTAGTTGCTGTCGGGATCTTCTGGATCTGCAGGAAACACCGAAAAACAGACCAACAGGGCAAGTATTACCTACTGTTGATACATTAGTGAAATAAATGCAATGTTATTAGCATGAATGATGTGGGAAAACTGAAGAAATTGCTACAATAATTCTCAAACCTCATTTTATTCAGTGCTGCATTGTCTGTCATTATTGCTGAAGCAGATCATACTCATGAGGAAGAAATCACATACGCTGATCCAACATTCTACAAAAGAAAAGCACAGAAATCAGTAAGATCATTTATGACAGTATATTGTGTGTCTATTATTTCAGCATTGAGTCAGATTTATATGTGTGTATGACTGCAGACATGTGTGTTTGTGTTTCCGTGTAATGGACGATCATGTACACAACAGCTCAAGATCAGAAACATTAGATGTGTTTTTCGTCTTTCTAATAAATGATCAGTAATACCTTGATAAGCACATCTGTGATGTGAACATGTCTGTGTTTTATTACAGAAAGCTCAAGTGGAGGAGGATGTGGTGTACGCTGGAGTCGCTGTGAGACGCTGATCAAACTCATTCTGTTTAAGGGTTACCATTTTTCTGGAACCCAAATACACTTAGATGTTATTAAGATTACCTTAAGAAGTACTAAAGAATGATTTTTAGAATATTAAGTATAAAATTAGTGCATGAAAATAGAGCACTGTAAGCACATAATGGAAGTGCACTTTTTTTCTCCTGGGGACTCAAGCACAGACCTTTGAATATTGAGGATCTCATGGTTTCCATATAATGCTATTTAGTAAATCTAACCCTCACATAATACAGTTGTCCTCATTCAAAAAAAAAAAAAAAAAAGGTTTTTTAAAGTGTGGTATTTGATTATAATGTGTTATGACTGGATTTTATCTCAGGGCTTTTAAGTAGTGTTGTTGCTTTGTGTACGCTTCAAAAAAAACAAAACAAAAAAAACCTTTTCTTGTCTTGTCTTGTTTCCAGCCAAAATATCATAAAAAAAAAAAAAAAACTCTTAAATCAAGAAGGATTTTCTAGACAAGTAAAAACTGTCTTGTTTTCAGATAAAACATGTCAAAAGTAAATGAGTTTTTGCCTGGAATAAGCAAAACAATCTTGTTTTCTGTTTGAAATAAGATTATTTTGCTCTCACTTCACTTAATTCACTTAATTTTGACTTGTTTTTTATGAAAACAAGACATTATTTTTTACTTGTCTAGAAAATCCTTCTTGATTTAAGATTTTTTTAGATATTTTGAAAACGACAAAAAAAAAACTACAGAAAATCAGTTGTATTGTTTTCAGATGTTACTGTAGACACTACAGTGCTGTGTTATTTTATTTAATTTTTTAATTTTTCTGTGGCTGTAACATATTTTACAGCATTGTTTCTCAACTCTGGTCCTCAAGGAGTTTAGCTCCAATCCTGATTAAATTCATCTGCCTGTAATTTTTCAATATTCCTGAAGAGCTTGATGAGCTTGTTCAGGTGTATTTGATTAAGGTTGGAGCTAAACTCTGCAGGAAAGTAAATCTCGAGGGCCAGACTTGAGAACTGCTGTTTAATAGAGTAAAATGTCGATGTGTAAATATTTTTCAAATTCTTCATATTTTAATGCTTTGTACTTTGTGTCCTTTTTGTACTAGATCCAAATAAACACGTAGATATATTCTTCTGCTTCATTATTGTGATCTGGGACAAACACCAACCGCTCTTGTAATATTCCTCAGTCTCTTTGGATAAAAGCTTCAGCTAAATGAACAAATGTAAATGTAACTGTCTCATTCAGCTTTAGCCTCGTATTACTCGTTGATTTAATTATTTTGAATCCAGACATCTTGCATGGTCAAGTAGTTTGCATCCCACAACACAATATCTTACTGGCCAACAGATGAAAATATTCTTCCCAGTGACACCCTCTCCATTCTCTTCTATAGTACAAAATAACATAATCTTTCTTCTGGTTACATTTAAATCTTTGAATTCTGCTTTCATGTGCACTTGTTCATTAAGCAGACACAATTAACAGAAAATAACAGACACCGCTAGGCCATTCACTGCAATACAAATATATAAACAATTATAATATAAATAATCAAATAAATAAATAATATAAACAGCAAAAATTAATTAAAATGACACATGACTTGGATAAAACTATTACATTGAAAAAATATCTGCAGAGAGATACACTTAAATAGTAATACACATTCAAACCTTAAAAATGTCTTTTAAAAGCTGACAAACATTAACCTCGTGTGGTTGTTTCTGTTAAAGTCCTGTTAAACAGTTCTAGAAACATGTTGACCACTGGAGAGAAAATAAAATAAAACAGTTGAGCATGAAATGAGAAGCAGAGAAGAAAGAAAAAGCGGAACACAATCACACGGTCACACAAATAAATGCGTCAGTTTCTGTTCCTCTCTTCTCTCAGTCTTATATTTATCTGTCATCAAGAATATTTTAGCATGTTTCTGCATGCTTGACTGTTGAGCCACATGAGTTTTCTGACATGTATTGATCGACAGATGTTTGGCCTGAACAAGTATCTCCATTGTGTTAAAATCAGATTCAGGTGTGTTGTTTGGTTCCTTCCAGGGGGTTCACCTTAGTTCAGTGTTGGACGAAGTACACAAATCAAGTACTTGAGTAAAAGTACAGATAAGTATAATAAAATAATACTCCAGTAAAAGTAAAAGTACTCCTTTTTCAATTTTACTCGAGTGAAAGTACAAAAGTACAATTTTTTTTATGTACTTAAGTAAAAAAGTACTGATAGATTTATTTTGCAATTTTATATAGGCTACTTAATTTAATTTTATATTAGCACATATTTTTAATAATCCTACTGCTCAAAATACCTGGAATTTTCTCAAAATAACCACTATATGGAGTCAAAATATATTTTTGTTGTTGATATAGACTACGCTGATGAGAGTGATGTAGTAATGTTCACCGTGAAGCTTACACTGTGATGTGCTGTCGTATGCCTCTAGTTTGAGCTCCGTCACGTTATTTCTCTATCGTCTATTTTTTATTGTTGAAATCTATTTTATACACCATCATTTTCAAAAACAATCAGAGCGCCTTGTTATCACTAGTTTTATTTTGATTTCCCGAGTCCGCTAGTAGCTTATAGCCCATTAGCATCACCAGCGTGGTTGTCTAAACCCGCGTGCATCGCTAATACTCTATTCACACACATTACAATTGCTTTACTCACTGTTACTTGCTTTAATGGCGGATGTTTGTCTACCTTTGAGTGCAGGTGACGACACGTTCGAGCTGCATTCAGTGTTTCTGCGCAGATACACGTGATCCTGAAGGCCCACGAGAGCCCCAGAGCGGTCGTGCTTCACGCCGGGGTTAACGACACCACGCAGCGGCAGACGGAGACGCTGAAGAGAGACTTCAGGATCCTGATCGAGACGGTTCACAGCACGACGTCCGCGGCGACGATCATCGTGTCAGGACCACTGCCCACGTATCGACGAGGACACGAAAGGTTCAGTAGACTTTTTGCTCTAAATGAATGGTTATTGTCATGGTGTAAAGAACAGAAACTGCTCTTTGTTAATAATTGGAATCTTTTCTGGGAGCGTCCTAGGCTTTTTCGCTGATGGCCTGCACCCCAGCAGAGTCGGAGCGGATCTCCTCTCAGACAACATCTCCAGGACTCTACACAGCAAAATCTCCAGTGTTAATTTAACACTCTGAGTGTGGACTCATATAAACACTGAAGTAGTGTTAAAAGTAACACTGAAGCAGTGTTAAAGTTAATGAGATAATTAGGTGATTAATTGAGTGATGATTGACCATTATTGAAGACACCTGATGTTAACAAGCAGAATCACCAAAGAAGAAAATCACAATTTGCTTGTCACCATTATAGTGGTCAGTGTTTGCTTTAGTTGGGATCTTGACCCTTGACTTTTTAACGTTAAATTTTGTTTGGCTGATGTAACTGAGTTATAACAGACAGATAAGCGAGTGAAAGTCATCAGGTTGTGATGATTATGTTTTAACGTAATCATTATTTGACCTGAATCACTGAATTCATTCAGAGACTTTTCTCTGAGTTATGTATCCTTGATTGAATATAACAACTTTCATTCCACAGTGAAAGAGTCTGTGTTTACTATACATTTTGTAAGGGTCCCTTGCAAACTGTTCTGATTTTAAAGCGTTCGTTGTTATAGGCACACACAGACATCAAGAATCAGTGTATGAATCTCAACAACGGTGACAAACAGCATATTCAGATAAACAGATCAACTCTGAACATCACAAAACTACATACTAAAAAGTCAAATAAAAACGGCAAAAATTATGGGTTTTTATTGGTTATAACATGCTTTTTTGATGGTCACCATTGTTGTGATGCTCACGCTGATTCTTGATGTCTGTGTGTCTAAATAAAGAACTCTTTATTTATGTAGAAGTAACTTTTAAAAACATCTATCTGATTAGGACAAAAATGCAAGATATTGTATTTTTTTCACCTAGTTTATGTAATCAATAAAGAAAACCCAACTCAGGTATTCAGGTCACTACATGACAATTAGTCCAAATCATAATAAATACCACGTGATCACATTTCCTCTGGTTTATCTGTCTGTTATAACTCAGTTTCCACAGCCACACAAAATCTAAAGTTAAATACTTAAGGGTCAAGATCCCAACTAAAGCAAACACTGACCACTATAATGGTGACACACAAATTGTGATTTTATTCTTTGGTGATTCTGCTTGTTAACATCAGGTTTCTTCAATAATGGTCAATCATCACTCAATTAATCACCTAATTATCTCATTAACTTCAACACTGCTTCAGTGTTACTTTTAACACTACTTCAGTGTTTATATGAGTCCACACTCAGAGTGTTAAATTAACACTGGAGATTTTGCTGTGCAGTAACGAAGTAAAGCTACTCCATTACTGACCACCACTGCCTTAGTTGAAATTGCTCTCTGGGGGGCAGGGGTTTGAAATGTAATTGCTAATTGGTAGTCACCGCAGCTGCTGTTAGAAGCTTTGGCTGCTATAGAAAGTGGCTGCATCTGAAATGGCATACTCAATGAGTAGGTACTTAATTTCAATAAGTACTTACTTAACAAGCTC
Source organism: allo-octoploid hybrid of Carassius auratus x Cyprinus carpio (assembly GCA_024542945.1). Classification (NCBI taxonomy): domain Eukaryota; kingdom Metazoa; phylum Chordata; class Actinopteri; order Cypriniformes; species allo-octoploid hybrid of Carassius auratus x Cyprinus carpio. Next base: position 929,311 of record JANHFF010001134.1, read on the forward strand.
TTAAAGAGTACAGCCAAATCTGGTTGAGTATGAATCTGATCTGCCATTTTTACATTATCATGTCACCTATGACGTTATAACAAGCACAACAACTTAAAAAATATGAACACTAATTCATTATCTGTAAATATTTGGATGATGATGAAATTTGTTCAATTTTGGTCTCGTAGAACAAACAGCTGCCCTTGTGATTGTAGCATAACCAATACATTTTGGGTTAAGTTTTTTTATATTTTAACTCTATATAACCCACAGTTTCATCCTTAAAGATATTATTTTTTTATAACGAAATCAAAAATCGTTATCTCTTGAATATGTTATTCATCTCTTAATTTTATGTGTAAAATTGTTCATCCACACGCAAAACTGTCTTAAATCTCCTTTGTTTTCTTCTTTTTCTTATTGAATGTCTCTCATGTTTGATCTCAGAGGGTTATAAATAACAAAACATCAACAAATGCAATTTTTTATGTATTATGATTATATGAATTTTATGATTATTCAAAGATATTTAATCTTTTTTTCCCCTGTGTATATAATCTCATACTATGATGTACACAATCCCATTATAGTTATGGTTTCTTGTCATTATGATTGATTTCATATTCATTGTTAAAAATACTACCATCTTTCCCTGAGCTTGTATGTAATTATAAGTTCTGCAGTAATAATAAAAAGAAAATAAGAGTGCACAAACATCTTATAGCATCAGTAACACAACAACCCTATAGTACACTGAAAAAAAAATAAAAAAATAACTAAAAAAAAATTCTGTAGAATTTAGAAGATTTTACTGGTAAAAAAAAGCCAGTAAAATCCTTTAAAATCATGCTAATTGCTGTAAAATAGAAAACAGTATAGTACTGCAAAGCTGATTACAGTTATTTGCTGTATGTGAAATGGACATCTGGGAACTCCTCGCCCACTCTTTTAAGAATACTGTGGTTTTCGAACATATTTCTTTCTTCACATACTCTTTTTTTTCCTACTCTAAAGTAAGTTAGTAGGCATATTAGAACGCAAATTAAGTATATGTACGTCTGAATCTCGTGAGAATTAGTGCAATTTTTGCCTACTCTTTTATGAATACTATGTATTCAAACACTCCTTTGCTCGCCTCTTGCTTTTTGCCTACACTTAAATAACATTTCGGTCTAAATTTACATTTGATGTCATTCAATTAAATAACAATTTTCCATCCATTTAGATTACATAGTTTTAACATAAAAGAAATCAATAAACTTAATGTGACTCATATGCGTCAGTCATACGTGAATGAAACAGGTAAGTTTTATGTAATAGTTCACAGCAAAGTCCCCACACTGCACACATTAAGTTTATTGATTTGTTTATGTTAGAACTATGTAATCTAAATGGATGGAAAATTGTTATGTAGTTGAATTACATCAAATGTAAATTTAGATTGTATGAAAGTCTCTAAAATCATCCAAACAAAACAAATCTTACAGGAGATCTATAGTTTTTTGTATATTTCCATTTTTTTGTATACTTCCAGTTTTTTGTATACTTTTTTTTTTAAAAGCCCCAACGGCAACTATGGTTGGCAAATGGGCAAATGGCTTGTAAGTAGATATCATGGGGAAATGAGGCATACAGTGAATACTATAGGGCCTAAAAAATGAGTACTTTTCTTTTAAGTATACCTTTTTTTTATTGTATAGATGTAATATTTTCTTCATACTATTTATTTTTATTTATTTATTTTCATTTAACACACATATAAGAATGAAAATACCTGCATGTTCAATAATAAGTAAATAAAGAAAATCATGGGTATAGCCTACACACATGATAATTTTTTAAATAATCATATATTTTAAAAAAATATATCATTAATTTCATGAATATCAAGGACTTTTGTCAGTGTTAATCCATAAAAATATGTGATATTTTACATATTTACATCGCAAAGTACAGTATAGAATGCAAGTTTATGTAAATTCATAAAACTACTTGTCCGTTCAATGCAGTACTCCTTGTAGGCTGCTTATATTAAAACTGCTTACGTAAGGGAAAGTTCACCCAAAAATGGAAATTGTGTCATCATTTAGTCACCCTCAAGTTGCAAACTTATGAGATTATTTCTTCTGTTGAGCAAAAATATGATATTTCGCAGAATGTTGGTAACCAAACAGTTAAATGCGTAATTTTCTTTCAGTCATACCTTTTTTTTATTATATAGATGTAATATTTTCTTCATTCAATTTATTTTTATTTATTTATTTTTATTTAACTTTTTGATACACAATACCCTGCTGGGGCAACTTAATGGCTGCACTTTGTTCTGCACTATGTTCCACCACTTTAAGACAAATGGATTTGTTGTGATATCATGTTTAAGAGATTATAAGATTTTGTTTATGAATAAAGATTTATCTGTTGAGAGCAGTTATTTTGGGTTAGATGCCAAAAGCTCTCCTCCTATTCAAATTTGACATTGAAGGGGTCCACCGCACATTCAAATATGATTTTCAAAAAAAAAAAAAAAAAAAAAAAAAAAAACCTGGGGAAAATAAATGTAGAACATAGGACACTATTAACATGACTCTTTGCATGAAACCATTCAGAATAATTTGGGCACCAATGGGTTAACTGGAAATGTGCTGTGGTTTTAATGCACTTCTGCTAAATAAATGCTGATAAGCAGTCCTTCAGGAAACTGAAGTGCTCAGAAGTCAAAAGTGTCAAAAAAGGCTGCAGTTACTTCTGCTTTTTTGCATGCAAACATCTGTGTGAGATATAAAAAAAAGACGAGTTAAAAAACAGAGCAGAACCTGTCCAGTGCATCTGAAAGTTTGCTTTAAATACTGAACAATGATATTCAAAATTGTAGTAAACTGAGGTCAAGATGGCAAGACTCCTTTCCACACAACACATGGAAAGTTATGTTCTGATGAGATCAGGCTTGTGGACAACAAAGGATGCCTATCTCTTGTGGGGAGGGGGTTAACATTTACATGCAATAACCCCCACACTGTAAAATCCAATAGTTCACCTTAGATATAATTACCGTATTCACCTGAATATAAGACAATGGTTTTTTTTTTCTTGGAAATACATCTGAAAAAACACGGTCGTCTTATATTCAGAGTCTATACTTTGACATGTCAGTAATACAACCACAACAATAGGTGGCGCCAAATACACGTAAAACGAGTGTGCCATGAAATACGTAATGTAATGTGTGTTGCAAAGATCGCTAGTGAAAGCAAAATAAAAAGAAAAGCTTACAGCAGCATGAGTCGTGGCGGTTATGTTAGCATAATGGGAACAAACTTTCTCTGTAAGTGATTTTAAATCGTAAGACAGTACCCAGATTTGAAGACTACAATAAGACTTCACTTCTACTGTGAGATGGATAGACTAAATGTTATAGGGTTATAATTCAGATGAGCTACCTTTTATTTTTATGGTATATCTCAGAGCATGTGAGCAGAGCTGAGTGGTAAGAATTTCCGCTCCCCGCTCACGTAGGTGTTTGCTCCCCCCGCTCCACCACTCAAAGTCACACCAGACCGCTCCGCTCAATTCTGCTCCCTGCTCACCTACAATTTCATCCCGCTCAGGTGAAATCGCTCCATGCTCGCTCAAATTTAAAATTCCACTGCATGCCTAACCCCCGATTTCCACTGCACACGTCTGCGGTGCATTACGGCTCCGAAGTATGGCAAGCCAAAAGGGTCAGAATTACGACTAGATTAAACGCGTTTACATACAAAACGCCATTTTTTACGGCGTTTAAAACGGTATTAGCGCCGTCAAATACACCATCCTGATAGCAGACGCCGTAAAAAACACGCATAAACCATAAAAAACACCGTAAAAAACGGCGTTTTAGTGTTTGTAAAAAGCGCCGCTTTTAACGCCGTCTGGCTTGCCACAGGACGCCGTAAAAAACGCCGTTCTGAATGCACAAAAGCGCGCGTTATTTACGGCGTTTTCCTTGTAGTATAATGAGCCACGCCTGCTGATTTCCACAGCCAGTAATATTGAACTGTTCTCACCCAATCAATGACGAACAGAACCAGACCAGACTAATTTACCACAGATCGTTTAAGCGGAAGAAGTGCCTTGTGAACTGATAGGAAATATTAAGTAACTTTTTGTATATTTTCATCTCTACAAACATTAAACATAGGCCGATTCCATCTTTATCCTACTTGAATGTAATTGTTAATTATTTAACAATTATAAACCCTAGTTTATATATCATTTACTTCCCAAATACCTTTTATGTATATAAATAAGTGCTGGTTCAAAATATTTAATTAGCTTTGAGTAATTTAATTTCCAATAAAAGAAATCATACATGATAACGGAAGTCAGAGAGTGTGTAAAGCTGTGCAGCTACAGAAGTTGGAGGCAATGGTCCTTAGTCTTTTTGACCCCTATACACCGCTACAACCGCTGGTTCGAGCCCCGCTCCAAACTGATTCTGGTATACGGGGAGTTTATTTGCTGTTTAACAAACAAATATACGGTGAGGCATTGCTTCCACACATATTATTTTTTTCCGCTCACGTGATAATAATGAGTTGTGTAGTTAAAACGACATATTTTCTCGTTATAATGAGATGTTACCTCATTAAAACGACATTATCTCCTTAAAACGACATATTTCTTTCTCAACAACATGTCATAAAAACAATATGATTTTCCCGTTATAGATTACATAATGTGAGCAAGCTAAGCTATTGTCCGAGCTGCTGTCGTCGCGGTCCTGACATAAAAGAGCATCTGCACGCTGCTGAAATTATAAGAATACACTGTTTTAAATGTATTGTAATATTTTTACTGTAACGTCATGTTCATTAGGATTAATCTCCAATCTTACTACAATATTCTTTCCAATAACTGCATTCAGACCCAGAGGATATGACATGATCAAATCAAACCAGTTATTTTTTTTTTAACAATACCGACTCTGGGCTAGGAATATTTCTTTATTTGAGTGACTCAAGTTTGATTTAACGACAAATCTAAATACGAACAAAAAGAAATAAAGAGAAATGACAGTTTGATTTTATTATTATTACATCACTATTATTAAAATTTTGTTCTGTCTGAAGAACGGAAAAACGAAACTTAAGCTATATTTTTCGTATTTTTTTTTATTGTGGATAAAAAATGAGCTTATGCATTTGTGCGTGAGCGGCCCTGAAACGCCACTTTTCAACTCAGCCTGTCTTTACTGTCTGTCCCATTAAAGCAGAATAAGAGTTCATCTGTGATGTACAGCTCTGCAAATTAGTCACAACGTTTCTTCATATTGTTTGGCTGTTGCGAATATATTTCTTGCAAATATAAATCTCATATAAAGAACAACACTGCACTTCTCGGGTCGGCGGCGTCTGAGCTTCTTATCTGCATTGTCCTCGCCGCACACCCACGCTCAGCGTAGCCTATTCCTTATAAAGCCTGGAATTTACCCCAGCCCCAAAAGGAGATTCGATGCGATGCGCGGCTCGATTCAGGTAAATATAGCAATGTATAGTCAATAATATATAATAATCAGACTAAAAATGGGCCTAATGGTGCCCACGCATGTGAAAGAAATATTAAAGAATAGTCTAAGCTTATTTGTTTTTACCCACGGAAAAAAACATCTAGCTTAATTTCATATTTCCGTTTCTCAAACAAAACGAAATAACTATAACAACAATAATAGTAATAGGCTAATAATTATAAAATCAAACCGTTTGTCACTCAAATAAATAAAATATAAAAAAACATTTTTTTTTTTTTAACAGCAGAGAGAAGTGCATGTGGGTGACGTAATACAATTGCATGTGCATGTCAGTGCTGCTATATTGTTAGCTAAAACTTTTTAAAAGCTCAAATGAAATAAAATAACATTTAAAAAAAAAAAAAAAAATTATTAGATGAAAAACTTAAACTGAAAATAAAGATGCTGCCTCGACAACAAAATAAGTTAAATTACTTAAATAACTAAATTAAATTAAAGTTCTAAACAACAAAAAAAAGAAAGAAATATTCTGTCAAATACAGAGTTTTAAACAGTATTTGCGCTGCAAAATACGTCGTTGTGTAAAAACGCAGTAAAAAACGTGCGAAAATACGTCAATGACGCCGTATTTGACGGTGTTTTAGTGTGCATGAAAACGCCGTTTTTTACGCCGTTCATGTTGCCATATGACGGCGTAAAAAACGGCGTTTTGGTTGCACAGAGTGCACGTCATTTACGGCGTTTTGCTAATAGTATAATGAGCCACGCCCACTGATTCCTACAGCCAGTACGTTTGAACGGTTTTCACCCAATCGGCCAATTGTAATGCTGCTCATTAAAACTGCTCGGTCGGTGCCGAATTATTTTATATTTGCCTGTTAAATTTTTATTTTGAGCAAATCTGAGTCGTGACATGTCAACGGAGAACAAAAACTGGAATGTGAACACAGGGTCAGATGTGATCTGCGAGGTCCTGCCAACAAATGGGCAAAATCAGGTAAGATCTTTATTACCTTTCAAAAATAGTAAAGTATAACGTTACCAGAGTTTATAAATGGGTAAAAGACATGTAACCTGCAGAAGATAAATGTGTCTGTGTGTGTTTTTGCATATTATTATTTGCATACTTTAGCATTTTCACAGATGCTAAAGTAAGATGCTCATCTGATGGTGTGTGATGCTGGTTATTTGTTAATGTCTGTCTTTTAGAGATTTTTCACATTTTTTTCTGGTGTGAATGACATGCATTAGGTGTGTTGTATTTTTAATCGTACAACAGTCTCGAAGATATTCTGTTCGTGTTTTCTGGATAATCGCAAATGTCAGTACAATTTAAATGAATTAAAGATTGTTTAAAGCAGTGGTTCTCAAAGTGTGGTACGAGTACACATTTTTCAAGGCGTTTGTTATCACGACGTATTTTGCGGCGCAAATACACAGCAAAATCCCCAGTGTTAATTTAACACTCTGAGTGTGGACTCATATAAACACTGAAGCAGTGTTAAAGTTAATAAGATAATTAGGTGATTAATTGAGTTATGATTTACCATTATTGAAGACACCTGATGTTAACAAGCAGAATCACCAAAGAAGAAAATCACAATTTGCTTGTCACCATTATAGTGGTCAGTGTTTGCTTTAGTTGGGATCTTGACCCTTGACTTTTTAACATGAAATTTTGTTTGATGTTTTGTTTTATTTCCTTGATTGAATATAACAACTTTCATTCTACAGTGAAAGAGTCTGTGTTTAATATACATTTTGTAAGGGTTCCTTGCAATCTGTTCTGATTTTAAAACATTCATTGTTTTAGGCACACACAGACATCAAGAATCAGTGTATGAATCTCAACAACGGTGACAAACAGCATATTCAGATAAACAGATCAACTCTGAACATCACAAAACTACATACTAAAAACTCACATAAAAACGGCAAAAATGATGAGTTTTTATTGGTTATAACATGCTTTTTTGATGGTCACCATTGTTGTGATGCTCACGCTGATTCTTGATGTCTGTGTGTCTAAATAAAGAACTCTTTATTTATGTAGAAGTAACTTTTAAAAACATCTATCTGATTAGGACAAAAATGAAAGCTATTGTATTTTTTTCACCTAGTTTATGTAATCAATGAAGAAAACCCAACTCAGGTATTCAGGTCACTACATGACAATTAGTCCAAATCATAATAAATACCACGTGATCACATTTCCTCTGGTTTATCTGTCTGTTATAACTCAGTTATCACAGCCACACAAAACCTAAAGTTAAATACTTAAGGGTCAAGATCCCAACTAAAGCAAATACTGACCACTATAATGGTGACACACAAATTGTGATTTTATTCTTTGGTGATTCTGCTTGTTAACATCAGGTTTCTTCAATAATGGTCAATCATCACTCAATTAATCACCTAATTATCTCATTAACTTTAACACTGCTTCAGTGTTACTTTTAACACTACTTTGGTGTTTATATGAGTCCACACTCAGAGTGTTAAATTAACACTGGAGATTTTGCTGTGTACTGGTTAAAACTCTGTATTTGACAGAATATTTCTTTCTTTTTTTTGTTGTTGAGAACTTTAATTTAATTTAGTTATTTAAGTAATTTAACTTATTTTGTTGTCGAGGCAGCATCTTTATTTTCAGTTTAAGTTTTTCATCTAATAATTTTTTTTTTTTTTTAAATGTTATTTTATTTCATTTGAGCTTTTAAAAAGTTTTAGCTAACAATATAGCAGCACTGACATGCACATGCAATTGTATTACGTCACCCACATGCACTTCTCTCTGCTTTTAAAAAAAAAAGTGGTTTTTATATTTTATTTATTTGAGTGACAAACGGTTTAATTTTATAATTATTAGCCTATTATTATTATTGTTGTTATTGTTATTTCGTTTTGTTTGAGAAACGGAAAAATTAAATTAAGCTAGATGTTTTTTTTTTGTTTGTTTGTTTTTTTCCGTGGGTAAAAACAAATAAGCTTAGACTATTCTTTAATATTTCTTTCACATCTTTCACATTAGGCCCATTTTTAGTCTGATTATTATATATTATTGACTATACATTGCTATATTTACCTGAATCGAGCCGCGCATCGCATCGAATCTCCTTTTGGGGCTGGGGTAAATTCCAGGCTTTATAAGGAATAGGCTACGCTGAGCGTGGGTGTGCGGCGAGGACAATGCAGATAAGAAGCTCAGACGCCGCCGACCCGAGAAGTGCAGTGTTGTTCTTTATATGAGATTTATATTTGCAAGAAATATATTCGCAACAGCCAAACAATATGAAGAAACGTTGTGACTAATTTGCAGAGCTGTACATCACAGATGAACTCTCATTCTGCTTTAATGGGACAGACAGTAAAGACAGGCTGAGTTGAAAAGCGGCATTTCAGGGCTGCTCACGCACAAATGCATAAGCTCATTTTTTATCCACAATAAAAAAAATACGAAAAATATAGCTTAAGTTTCGTTTTTCCGTTCTTCAGACAGAACGAAATGTTAATAATAGTGATGTAATAATAATAAAATCAAACTGTCATTTCTCTTTATTTCTTTTTGTTCGTATTTAGATTTGTCGTTAAATCAAACTTGAGTCACTCAAATAAAGAAATATTCCTAGCCCAGAGTCGGTATTGTTAAAAAAAACTAACTGGTTTGATTTGATCATGTCATATCCTCTGGGTCTGAATGCAGTTATTGGAAAGAATATTGTAGTAAGATTGGAGATAGATCCTAATAAACATGACGTTACAGTAAAAATATTACAATACATTTAAAACAGTGTATTCTTATAATTTCAGCAGCCTGCAGATGCTCTTTTATGTCAGGACCGCGACGACAGCAGCTCGGACAATAGCTTAGCTTGCTCACATTATGTAATCTATAACGGGAAAATCATATTGTTTTTATGACATGCTGTTGAGAAAGAAATATGTCGTTTTAAGGAGATAATGTCGTTTTAACGACGTAACATATCATTATTATGAGAAAATATGTCGTTTTAACTACACAACTCATTATCACGTGAGCGGAAAAAAATAATATGTGTGGAAGCAATGCCTCACCGTATATTTGTTTGTTAAACAGCAAATAAACTCCCCGTATACCAGAATCAGTTTGGAGCGGGGCTCGAACCAGCGGTTGTAGCGGTGTATAGGGGTCAAAAAGACTAAGGACCATTGCCTCCAACTTCTGTAGCTGCACAGCTTTACACACTCTCTGACTTCCGTTATCATGTATGATTTCTTGTATTGGAAATTAAATTACTCAAAGCTAATTAAATATTTTGAACCAGCACTTATTTATATACATAATAACATTTTTGCTGCAGCCTGGAATTGAACTGCTGGTTTCGTCTGGTCAGAGGAGAACTGGCCCCCCGACTGAGCCTGGTTTCTCCCAAGGTTTTTTCTCCATTCTGTCACTGATGGAGTTTTGGTTCCTTGCCGCTGTCGCCTCTGGCTTGCTTAGTTGGGGACACTTAATTTACAGTGATATCATTGACTTGATTGCAAATTATTGCACGGATACTAGTTAAACTGATTTGAGCTGCATGATGACATCACTGAATTCAATGATGAACTGCCTTTAACTGTCATTTTGCATTATTGACACACTGTTTTCCTAATTAATGTTGTTCAGTTGCTTTGACGCAATCTTTTTTGTTTAAAGCGCTATATAAATAAAGGTGACTTGACTTGACTTGACATAAAAGGTATTTGGGTAGTAAATGATATATAAACTAGGGTTTATAATTGTTAAATAATTAACAATTACATTCAAGTAGGATAAAGATGTGGAATCGGCCTATGTTCAATGTTTGTAGAGATGAAAATATACAAAAAGTTACTTAATATTTCCTATCAGTTCACAGGCACTTCTTCCGCTTAAACGATCTGTGGTAAATTAGTCTGGTCTGGTTCTGTTCGTCATTGATTGGGTGAGAACAGTTCAATATTACTGGCTGTGGAAATCAGCAGGCGTGGCTCATTATACTACAAGGAAAATGGCATAAATAACGTGCGCTTTTGTGCATTCAGAACGGCGTTTTTTGCGGCGTCCTGTGGCAAGCCAGACGGCGTTAAAAGCGGCGCTTTTTACAAACATTAAAACACCGTTTTTTTATACCGTTTTTTACGCCGTTTTTTACGGTTTACATGCGTTTTTTACGGCATCTGCTATCAGGACGGCGTATTTGACGGCGCTAATACCGTTTTAAACGCCGTAAAAAACGGCGTTTTGTATGTAAACGCGTTTAATCGAGGTGTAATTCTGACCCTTTTGGCTTGCCATACCGAAGAAGTTTTGTTACGTCCTCCACGCGGTGCCAACTCACACCAGAAGCGATCATAAGCACAGCGGTAGGATTCGCGAGACCACGTGATTTGCCTGTCCAACATTGTTTTTCTTGATTTTTGTGTGTTCTAACATGGTTGGCTAAATGTTAATGTTTTGTCCGGTTTAATTCTGTTTATTCCACTCCTACAACTCCTGCAATTAAACTCCACACCACGTCCTTTTTTTAATTGTCCTTGTAAAAAGGATCTGTGGTGTCATATAATAATGTGAGGTTTTCAACTTTGAGGATGAACCTCTCGTCATCTATTTCTGGCCTCCTAGCATGAATATAGTAATGTGAAATACGATTGGGAGTCTGCACGGGGTGTTTATTTTGAAATTTACATGATTTGTTGACTTCTATTTTGTATTTGCTGTGCGGTTTGGACACGACTAGGCGCCTATCTTTAGTGAAGCGGCGCGGAGAGGTGTAAACACAAGCATTGACTACAGTGGCCACGATCAGCTCCGGTAGCCGAGTCGGAGCCGTAACGCACCGCAGACGTGTGCAGTGGAAATCAGGGGTTACACTTGGGACACACTGCCTGTGTGGCGGACGTGGAGTGGGTTTGTTGCTTGAAAAATATAAAACACACATCCATATCACACACATACATATACACAGTGGTCGAATTGTAAAAATATTCCAAGGGGGATGGTGTGGTCAATTTCTTGGGGGGGTATTTGGGGTTTGTCCCGTAGCTAATTTTACACAGTAAATACAAAATTTTTCTAAAAATGTTTTTAATTAATTAAAAATTTGCCTTATAAAACAAACTATTATTTTTAAGCTTTTTTTCTGAAATGGAGGAATTTGGGTCAATACTGCTAATTAAACAATATTTTGCTGAATGTGTTTTTGTGCTGGCACATTGAGAAGGGTATAACTGCAGCCTGGAGATCTCCAAATGGGGGCGGGAACTCCAAAACGGGGTGAGTGCTCCAAAATAGGGTGTGGCTTCTTCCCATTGACAGACAGGCACATGACACGCAAGCGCAATTTTCCCCCCCAATCAACTTAAGTGCAAACTCCGCCCCACAACTGATTCTAAAGATTTTATTGGTTGTGTCAATTAAAGTGTTGATTTCCTATACTATGCTTAAAAAAAAGCTATCCCCTATACCTACCCCAAACCTGACCCCAACCTTAACCAGTGAAATTGACTGCACGGCAGGATTGGCGCTGAATAGCGTAAAGTTGAATTGAGAAAGTTGTAGGTCAGGAGAAAAACACTTAAGATTATGCGATATGAGACCGTTCCATAACTCCCCAGCTGGACCTCACCGGACAATGGAACCTTTATAGTTACACCCAGCGTCACTACCCCTTTCTACCCTGCAAATTTCGAGCCCTGGGATGCCCCCGTTGCTGAGAAAAAAAGCGTTAGAGCTGCGCTGGGACGGCTCGCGGGAGACCTTGTGGGTGATTCCCGTTTATATCATTAAGCAGAGGTTCAAACTCCAGTCCGAACATCACTGGCCACGAGCTTTGGGCTTTGCTCTAGAAATGAACTAGAAACAATGTTTAATTTATAAAATTTTATTTTGAAATGTAAGTCAATAACAATTGGTTGGAGCCAGAGCCAATGGTGAAAGTCTTTGCGAGAGGAGACCCCACCCCATTTTGGAGGTTCTGCCCACTTTTGGAGTTCACGCCCCATTTTGGAGATCTCCGGCCTGCAGTTATATCTACTTGGGCACCTTGGCTGGTTTTGGACTGTCATGGATAAATAAAGATGATAATAAAACCGGCCGCAGGTGGCAGCAAATCCCTGTTTAAATAAATGATTTATTGAATCATTCAAATCAAACGATTCACTCAAAACGGATGATTCAATTAGAAACGAAACAAGTGAGTGGACCGTTGAATCACTGGCTCACATGATTCGTTCAAAAACAGATTCATTCAAGGAATGAAACACCGGTCCGTGTACCTTCGTATAATTCGTTTTTTGATTTAATATTGAAATCTGAAAAATGAAAAAACTGCACATTTTTCGTTTTTCATTTGTTCAAACAAAACGAAAAATCAAGAATTCGGCTTCATTTTTTCGTTTTTACATTCTGGGACAGAAAACGAATAAACAACTTGAATATTCGATCTCTACATGTGGGCGGGAATGAAACTCCCATCTCTGCTGATTGGTCAACCAAACATTACAACATAATAATAGTCCTAAAAAACATAATAAGAGTCTCACCCTTCCACGGATTCTTAACGTGTTTATTTATACTACATTTTATCTCTTTCTCTTCATCAAACAGGGCCGGGTTTCTCGATAACGATTGATCTTAGACCTTAAGAGTGTTTTCTGCGAGTCATTTTACGATCGTTTGCTATTGTTTCACGTGCGTTTCCCAACAATGCACTTAACACAGTCGCAAGTAGCCATGCTGCTTAAGTACTATAGGAGTCGCTATCCGTCTGTCAAGTGCTGAAATGTCACCTTATAGAATGGCTCTAATTATAGTACACGATCATTTATTGAAATGTTAACCTAATAATTCTGCATTCCAGACAACTCGGATATAATAACAATTATATTATATTATATTATATTATATTATATTATATTATATTATATTATATTATATTATATTATATTATATTATTATGGTATAGTGTATAATATTTTACTTTACATAATAATAATAATAATAATAATAATAATATATATATATATATATATATATATATATATATATATATATAGAGAGAGAGAGAGAGAGAGAGAGAGAGAGAGAGAGAGAGAGACGTTATTTCTAGGTCCAATACATGGCTGGTTTTCGTGCACGTCAGCAAGCCATTGACAGATTTTTTTCCCCCAGTCTTTGAAGCATATTTCCTACATTACTTATTATATTAATTTTTTTGATCAATCATTAAATTTAGATGCATTTCTAATTTTTTCTGCCCTTTTTAATTATTTCATTTATATATATATATATATATATATATATATATATATATATATATATATATATATATATATAACGAGTAATAACGTGTACAGTAAAGTACAATCAAATCATTATATTATAATCACATTGCACTTGAATAAAGTTAAAGGTGTAACCTGCCGATTGTCCTGCAGGTGACCGCATAAATCTGTTCTTATCATGCACTTTTATTATTAAAAGTTAAAACTTATGATGCTTTATGATTACAATGGGTTTGAGAAACAGACCGTAATATTAAGATCAGTAGTACAATCGTTTTTATGAGTTGTTGGGAATTGCATCCCTGGCTGTTTGATGAAGAGAAAGAGATAAAATGTAGTATAAATAAACACGTTAAGAATCCGTAGAAGGGTAGGACTCTTATTATGTTTTTTAGGACTATTATTATGTTATAATGTTTGGTTGACCAATCAGCAGAGAGGGGAGTTTCATTCCCGCCCACATGTAGAGATCGAATATTCAAGTTGTTTATTCGTTTTCTGTCCCAGAATGTAAAAACGAAAAAAATGAAGCCAAATTCTTGATTTTTCGTTTTGTTTGAACAAATGAAAAACGAAAATTGTGCAGATTTTTCCTTTTTCAGATTTCAATATTAAATCAAAAAACGAATTATACGAAGGTACACGGACCAACACCGCATTGCTCTACACTGATGTATAAAATTATTAGCATATTTATGTGCTGATATTCAGAAAAGTACATTGCTTGTGCAATGAATATAAAAACACAAAAACTCATACATAGGTATTTTTTTCTTTCATTGCTTGAATTATAAGGGCATTCTAACTGCATTCTAATGGGCTTCATCACGCAGTGAATGCTTCTGGACTCTTAAGATGTGTTTTTTGTTTGTGTTTTTTGTTTGTTTTTTGCAAAGTCTAGAGTCTCTCGGTCCCTCACAATTACACATACAGCACAATTGCATTATGTCAGGGGAATGTCTTTAAATTCTAATCAAGGAAAAATCATACCTTCAGTTGTCTTCTTTTTAAAGAACTTCAAAAGTTGCGCTTAAACCATTTTGCACGAAAAATGACTGAAACTTGCTTCAGCTTGTGCGCAACTTGTTACAGTACCGAGTTCTAATTGGCCAATCGCCGTTGTTTAGTTTGAGAATTATCATAAGTAGAGAATTTTAACATTTAATTTGCACGATAAATTTTACATAGGCTAATACAGAACATTATTAATCTAAAGGGGATGGTTGGGGGGATGCTTTTTGTCATTTTTTTCCACCAGGAGGATGCCATTCCCCTGCATCCCCCCTCAGTTCGAGCCCTGCATATATATAGCCTATACACACACACACACACACACACACACACACACATACAAAGAAAACAAGTTGATAGAATAGAAATAGAATATAGAAAGCTATAGTGGTGTTTTTTTAAAGAAAAACAAGCAGTTATAAAACAAACAGAGAGTGCAAGTAGAGTCGAGTGTTTTCATTTAAATGTAAACAAATATGTACAGAATTTTTTTTTACAGTTACATTGTGTGGCATGATAGGTAAGGATAGTAGTTCTCAGATGTGAATGGGTGGGGCGGGTATTTTCTTGACGTCATCAAACCAAAGTCACATTAGGCGCATCGAGTGGTGTATCATTCCTGAATCCTGATATGAATCAGTCTTTGAAAGACCCATTATTATAGACAATTCAGTGACCAATTATTAAAGACAGACACTTGAATTTATTCCTGAATGAATTAGAATCTTGAACATATAGATTGAATAAAAGGCTTCTTTATTAACACAATGACTTACCGACACCTAGTGGCGATATTACTTTCATAAGTATCATAAAGTAGGCCTATCATTTCATTTTGTCATTACATATTTCTATATTAAAAATGTTGTATAAAACATTAATCTCATTTCATTATACAATTGCAATTGCTATGTAAATGTGTGTACAATCGTCTGATCAGCATTAAACTGGTAATAGGCCTACATCTAAGTTAATACTGATTTAATTGGTAACAGCCTATTGTCATATTACATGTATTCCAATTTACCATTAACATTTAAGAATTTAACATTAAGGATGACATAGATATTTAGGCCTAATATGAAATTCTGTATAAATGGTTAAAAAAAATCAGTTGCCTCAATGGGAAAGTTAATTTCTGACACTGATAGAATCATCTCTGGTTTATTTCTTGTTGCAGGTATGAAGTAAATTCATGAGATAAATGAATATTTCACGTGTAGGTTGCAGAATGTATGCTGCCTACCCAAAAGAAAGCTTTGTCTGTCTTGGTATAAGGTTTGCGTCAAGCCATTCATTAAATCTGGCTGTTTGATAAAGAGAAAGCAATTACATGTAGTAGAAATAAAAGTCATTAAGAATCCGTAGAAGCAGAGGACTATTATTATGTTTTTGTTTTTTTAATACTTTTTGTATAAATATTTTTGTTGTGTGTGTATGTGTGTGTTGTGTATATATATATATATATATATATATATATATGTGTGTGTGTGTGTGTGTGTGTGTGTGTGTGTGTGTGTGTGTGTGTGTGTGTGTGTGTGTGTTATATGTGTATATTTATATAGAAAAACAAAAAACAAAAATAAAATAAAAATCCTATACGTGTACTGTGTTAGGCTAACTGAGGCTTGTCATAGCATTTGAATTTTATTGCTCTTTTGTTGGTTTTTATTGCTTCTATTGTCGTCATTTGTAAGTCGCTTTGCATAAAAGCTTCTGCTAAATGATTAAACGTAAATGTATTTAATAATTAATGATCTACTTAAAATTACCAGAATACCAATACAAGTGCTCATCGTTATTTCAAAGGACATTTAAACTATATCTGATTTTTCTTATATTGTGTTTGTTGTATATTGTACTCTTCATTGTGCATAACTACGCATGTGATCCCTAAAAAGTGTGTTCTTTAGCCCGGGAATGAATACGCGGAAGTGACCGCATATTGGATACAATATTCTAATGTTCCAAATATAATTGTTTGCGCTCTACTTTAACACACTGGATTTTGCTATAACCATAAATATTTGACTGAAACTTGTCTATTAATATCTGTTTGCATGAACTTTTACTTTGAAATGTTTTAACTGTTGCCCCGCCTTCTACTTCTCAACCTCGTACTGTCTATGGTATCGTGATGGGAAAACAGCAAGGATTAATGTGCTTTGCGAGTTACCCATCGCGTGTTGGTAGTGGCGTGTACCACAGTTTGCTTTGCCGATTGCGAAACGTGATTGGTAAACGGTTTGCCAGAATATACCCTGACCTGATACACGCGTATTCTGCAGGCAATGTGTCTGTTAACATAGGCGCGGAAAGGAAAATCAATACGCAGCAAACAAACAAACACAACAGCGAACATCCAAGTTTTGAACACAAATTAAAAGTTGGCGTGATGTCAGTCTGAGGCTTCAAACTATCTAATGTGTTGAACATAAATTACAGATGCAACCTCGAACTACCCAGCCGGCATTTCAACGTTGAAACAACGTCAGGTACCATGGTTGAATCAACGTTGAATTACCTTTCGATTTTGCAAATTGGATCAATGTGATATTGTGACGTTGATTCACTGTTGAAATTAAGACGTTGATTCATTGTTGAAATCACGACGCTGTTTCACCGTCTGACCTTCATCATGGGTGAATTATGGTCGTTCTGGAGATGTTGGATTAACGTTGAATTAGGTGTTGATTTTGCAAAGTGAATCTACGTTGATAACACGACGTTGTTTCACCGTCGTACCTTGCACCATGTATAAATACACAACTGTATGTTCAATTAGAGCCTAGTTTGCATTTAGATCAACACTGTAGTACATTATAAAGGCTAAAAATCAAATGACTGGCACCAATGACTTTACAATCAGCTTCAATAAACTACCACATGCTCAAAATTGTAAAACAGCAGTTTTATTTTGGAAACATACTGTATAAAACAGATGGAAATAATCCCAGACTTTATTTTGCAGAGTATGCATGGATGTACTGTTAAAACATGTAGAAGAACAATCCAAATACAATAATATTTAAAGGTTTTTGTCAAATAAGTTGGCATATTTTTGCATATAAATCCATATTTTGTGCTTGCAAGAGAAACCCTTGTACCTTTATGACTGAAACCAGCTGATCTTTTATTTTGGTGGAAAACTATAGTTTCTGTGAAAACATGTTTTACTAATGTGTCTCATTACAAGAGATGTGTACATTTGTGCTGTGAAAATGTGTTGAACAGTTCGAGAAGGAACCTTCAACCAGGGGCGCTGTAAGGGGAGGGTAGGTTAGGACAATTCCAAGGGTCCAGTGTTAGAGGGGGCACCCAAGTGGGGGGGGGGGGGGGGGGCTCAAGGTCCTTTCTGACGCCGTCCCCTACACTCTCTCACACTTGTGCGCTTTCTGTACTGTCCTGTAAAAACAAACACAAAAACACCAAATATAAATCATCATAACATATCAACTTATGAGATTAGTCACCATTGTTGAGGTTCATATTCTGATTATTGATGTCTGTGTGTAACTAATTACTACAATAGAAAAAAGATGCATGTACACAATGTGTTTGAAAAGGCTTTTATATTAACTGATTATGACAGAACCACTGGCTCTTTGAATGGGTTTCATTACAGTCAACTGAACTAATCAAACAACACTTATTTAGCCAAATTTTGGACTCTGAACAGCTTCATAATTGATGATTGTCATCACCAATATGTTGTATAACAACCAATATCTGATAATATTGAGTTATAACAAATATAAAAAACACATGATTACAAGAACCAGAGAAAAAATTAACTAAGACAGAAGTCAAGGGTCAAGAGCCCAACTAAAGCAAACACTGATCTCTAACATGGTTACTTCAAATGAAACAATAAATCAACATCTAAACCTTAGTTAATTCTCAATAAGATCTTCTGTAGACGTCTGACAGAAATAAAGTCAGTCTGGTTATTAGTAAGTGGAGCTGGTGATGCTGTTTGTGGGGTTGTTTAATCAGATCTTGAGAGATTTAATGTATTTTATTTCAGTTTATTTTATCTAAGGCTGTGTCTGAAGTCAGTTGTAGTAGTTCTTGTGTTACTCTTTTCTTCAGTAATTCTGTTTGTTAACAGCAGGTGTTCATCACTAATGCTCAATCAGAACTTAATTAATCACTTAATTACTTAATTGCAAAGTTTTAAAACTTACATGGTTTAAATCAAGGCAGTCTGTTTACTCAAACGGTTTGAGTTAAGTTACTTGTCAGGTTTTACAGTGAACAGGGCGATATATGTCAAAATGTATGAGGCATGTGTAGCCTACACAAGGTAGCCTATACGTGCATTGAGCGACCATGCGTGGTCCTCTCCAATAACGTACCCATATAGCATGCAAAGTTATGACAAAATTATCCCAATATACAATTTAATGATGATAGATTTCCCAGGATTCTGCAATGTCTATTTTAAAAAATAATATTTGTATTAAGTCTCTGCATTGTTCCAAAGACGGCTCTAGTTCTCAACTGAATGTGTGGAAGAAGAATCACTAAATTTGGCCAAAGAAAACTTGTTAAAATCAATTGTTTTCTATATTAATTTATGCATTTTTCAAATGTTTTTTGAAAGTGCAAAAATTCATTAACAAAAATCTGAAAAGAAGTCAATATTTTACTTTTTTCGGGCAGCATTTTGTGTGTACGGTTCTAATTTCAATTTTAGTTTTCAGCATAGCATTTAAAAATACAATAACCGTTCATTTTAAGTTTCTAATTAAATGAAGATTGTGCATTAGTGATGAACACCTGCTTTTAACAATCAACATTACTGAAGAAAAGAGAAACACAAGAACTACAACTGACTCCAGGCACAGCCTTGGATGAAATCAACTGAAAAAAAAAAAAAACAAAAAAAAAAAACCCTTTGCCACCATAATGTTTAAATGTTTGCGCAAAGCTTATACAAATCATGAGCAGTAGGTAAATTATGCTTTTGATGGCTGTATGATCTTGGTTTAAATTTCTTGATTATACTTTAAAAATAAAGAAATCTCAATTGCGCAAATGCCACCATAATGCTTCAACATTAAGAAAAAAGAAACTTTGTTTAAGATTAGGCATTTAGCCTGAACATTTATCATATGATCCTCAACAGTGGTGAAAATCATTATTCATACTGCAGTGCATTATGGGAGTTTTTCATGTATTGCAACATGAAGCATTTTGTTGATTGTCACCATTGTAGAGATTCATATGCTGGTTCTTGATATCTGTGTGTGTCTAAAAAACACTGGAGTTCAAATTTCTATGTGCGTTACACAGATTTAAAATTCATTTCCTGTAAATATTAGAGCAGTGCTTTTTGCTGTAGTTTCACTAGGATGATTATTCAAAAACCTAAACATATGGGGGAAAAAATTGAAGACAAAAAAACCCATCATTTTGGACATAATCAAACCAGCTCATTGTGACTATATGTTCCCTATATATCACTAATCTCTCTTCTACACAACACCACATACAGAACTACAGAAAGAGATCTAGCACAACAAGTCAAGGGTCAAGAGCACAACTAAATCAAACACTGATCTCCATGATGGTGGCATCATTTTAACCAATAAAACATCAACATCTGATCCTCTGTAATTTTCAATAACAGCAGGTGTTCATCACTAATGCACAATCATCATTTAATTAGTCACTTAATTATCTCATTAACTTTAACTCTTTGAGGACTTGGGATTTAACTTGAGACTAGTTTGTGAATTGGAATTAATGACTTTGTTCCTCCTCTGGTGAAATCAGCTGCTGAGTTCATGGGTGGAGCAAAAATATGGCAGGACTTTTACTCTTTGGCCCCTGGACTTCCCACCTCTGCCCAATTGCTTCTGG